>CM033363.1:6043482-6563482 GCA_019395295.1 Osmanthus fragrans | reverse complement strand
ATATTTGATATTATTTTTTGCGGAATTATATATTTATTATATATTAGTTATTTTTATTGGTACGAAGATTTTAAAATCGTCTGAATTTATTTTTTGCCGTTGTTATAATTAAATATATAGGAAATATTTTATTTTTGTTTTGCGGAATTATATATTAGATATTTTTATTAGTGCGAAGATTTTAATTTTTTTAGGAAAATCATCTTAATTTAGTTTTTGGCATCTTATAATTAAATATTTTGGAAATATTTGATATTATTTTTTGCCGAATTGCGTATTTATTATATATTAGTTATTTTTTTAGCGCAAAAATTTAAATTTTTTAAAAATAATCTTAATTTAGTTTTCGGCGTTGTTTTTTATTAGGCGATGATCTTAATTTTTTTTAAATATCTTAATTTTGTGTTCGGCAATTTTATAATTGAATGTTTAGGAAATATTCGTTTTTTTTTGCCGAATTGTATATTTATTATATACTAAATATTTTTATTAGGCGAAGATTTTAATTTTTTTTAAAATATCTTATTTTAGTGTTCGGCGATGTTATAATTGAATATTTACGAAATATTTGATATTTTTTTTTTGCTGAATTGTATATTCATTATATATTATTTATTTTTATTAGTACGGAGATTTTAAAATCGTCTGAATTTAGTTTTTGCGGTTGTTATAATTAAATATTTAGGAAATATTTGATTTTGGTTTTGCAGAATTATATATTTATTATATATTAGTTATTTTTATTGGTACGAAGATTTTAAAATCGTCTGAATTTATTTTTTTCTGTTGTTATAATTAAATATTTAAGAAATATTTGATTTTTGTTTTGCGGTATTATATATTTATTATATATTAGATATTTTTATTAGTGCGAAGATTTTAATTTTTTTAGAAAAATCATCTTAATTTAGTTTTTGGCATGTTATAATTAAATATTTTCGAAATATTTGATATTATTTTTTGCCGAATTGCATATTTATTATACATTAGTTATTTTTTTTAGCGCGAAGATTTGAATTTTATAAAAATAATCTTAATTTATTTTTCGGCGTTGTTTTTTATTAGGCGTTGATTTTAATTTTTTAAAAATATCTTAATTTAGTGTTCGGCGATTTTATAATTGAATGTTTAGGAAATATTCGATTTTTTTTTTGCCGAACTGTATATTTATTATATACTAAATATTTTTATTACGCGAAGATTTTAATTTTTTTAAAATATCTTATTTTAGTGTTCGGCGATGTTATAATTGAATATTTACGAAATATTTGATATTTTTTTTTTGCTGAATTGTATATTCATTATATATTATTTATTTTTATTAGTACGGAGATTTTAAAATCGTCTGAATTTAGTTTTTGCCGTTGTTATAATTAAATATTTAGGAAATATTTGATTTTGGTTTTGCGGAATTATATATTTATTATATATTAGTTATTTTTATTGGTACGAAGATTTTAAAATCGTCTGAATTTATTTTTTTCTGTTGTTAAAATTAAATATTTAGGAAACATTTGATTTTTGTTTTGCGGAATTATATATTTATTATATATATTAGATATTTTTATTAGTGCGAAGATTTTAATTTTTTTTAGAAAAATCATCTTAATTTAGTTTTTGGCATCTTATAATTAAATATTTTCGAAATATTTGATATTATTTTTTGCCGAATTGCATATTTATTATATATTAGTTATTTTTTTTAGCGCGAAGATTTGAATTTTTTAAAAATAATCTTAATTTAGTTTTCGGCGTTGTTTTTTATTAGGCGATGATTTTAATTTTTTTAAAATATCTTAATTTAGTGTTCGGCGATTTTATAATTGAATGTTTAGGAAATATTCGATTTTTTTTTGGCTGAATTGTATATTTATTATATACTAAATATTTTTATTAGGCGAAGATTTTAATTTTTTTAAAATATCTTATTTTAGTGTTCGGCGATGTTATAATTGAATATTTACGAAATATTTGATATTTTTTTTTTGTTGAATTGTATATTTATTATATATTAGTTATTTTTATTAGTACGAAGATTTTAAAATCGTCTGAATTTAGTTTTTCCGTTGTTATAATTAAATATTTAGGAAATATTTGATTTTGGATTTGCGGAATTATATATTTATTTTTATTATTGCGAAGATTTGGATTTTTTTCGAAAAATCATCTTAATTTAGTTTTCGGCGATCTTATGATTAAATATTTAGGAAATATTTGATATTCTTTTTTTGAATTGTATATTTATTATATATTTGTTATTTTTATTAGCGCGAAGATTTTAATTTTTTTAAAATCATCTTAATTTAGTTTTTGGAGTTGTTTTTTATTAGGGCGAAGATTTTAATTTTTTTAAAATATCTTAATTTAGTGTTCGGCGATCATATAATTAAATATTTAGGAAATATTTGATATTATTTTTTGCCGAATTGCATATTTATTATATATTAGTTATTTTTTAATAGCGCGAAAATTTTAAATTTTTTAAAAATAAATCTTAATTTAATGTTTCGGCGTTGTTTTTTATTAGGTGATGATTTTAATTTTTTTAAAATATCTTGATTTAGTGTTCGGCAATTTTATTATTGAATGTTTAGGAAATATTTGATTTTTTTTTTTTGCCGAATTGTATATTTATTATATATTAAATATTTTTATTAGGCGAAGATTTTAATTTTTTTAAAATATCTTATTTTAGTGTTCGGGCGATGTTATAATTGAATATTTACGAAATATTTGATATTTTTTTTTTTGCTGAATTGTATATTCATTATATATTATTTATTTTTATTAGTATGGAGATTTTTTAAATCGTCTGAATTTAGTTTTTTGCGGTTGTTATAATTAAATATTTAGGAAATATTTGATTTTGGTTTTGCGGAATTATATATTTATTATATATTAGTTATTTTTTTGGGTACGAAGATTTTAAAATCGTCTGAATTTATTTTTTTCTGTTGTTATAATTAAATATTTAGGAAATATTTGATTTTTGTTTTGCGGAATTATATATTTATTATATATTAGATATTTTTTTTTTTAGTGCGAAGATTTTAATTTTTTTAGAAAAATCATCTTAATTTAGTTTTTTGCATGTTATAATTAAATATTTTCGAAATATTTGATATTATTTTTTGCCGAATTGCATATTTATTATATATTAGTTATTTTTTTTAGCGCGAAGATTTGAATTTTTTTTAAAATAATCTTAATTTAGTTTTCGGCGTTGTTTTTTTTATTAGGCGATGATTTTAATTTTTTTAAAATATCTTAATTTAGTGTTCGGCGATTTTATAATTGAATGTTTAGGAAATATTCGATTTTTTTTGGCCGAATTGTATATTTATTATATACTAAATATATTTTTATTAGGCGAAGATTTTAATTTTTTTTAAAATATCTTATTTTAGTGTTCGGCGATGTTATAATTGAATATTTACGAAATATTTGATATTTTTTTTTGCTGAATTGTATATTTATTATATTATTAGTTATTTTTATTAGTACGAAGATTTTAAAATCGTCTGAATTTAGTTTTTGCCGTTGTTATAATTAAATATTTAGGAAATATTTGATTTTGTTTTTGCGGAATTATATATTTATTATATATTAGATATTTTTTTATTATTGCGAAAATTTTGATTTTTTTTCGAAAAATCATCTTAATTTAGTTTTCGGCGATCTTATGATTAATTATTTAGGAAATATTTGATATTCTTTTTTTAAATTGTATATTTATTATATATTTGTTATTTTTATTAGCGCGAAGAAGATTTTAATTTTTTTTAAAATCATCTTAATTTAGTTTTTGGAGTTGTTTTTTATTAGGGCGAAGATTTTAATTTTTTTTAAATATTTTAATTTAGTGTTCGGCGATCTTATAATTAAATATTTAGGAAATATTTGATATTATTTTTTGCCGAATTGTATATTTATTGTATATTAGTTATTTTTATTAGTACGAAAATTTTTAAAATCGTCTGAATTTATTTTTTTGTCGTTGTTATAATTAAATATTTAGGAAATATTTGATTTTTGTATTGCGGAAATATATATTTATTATATATAAGATATTTTTATTAGTGCGAAGATTTTAATTTTTTTTGGAAAATCATCTTAATTTAGTTTTTGGGCATCTTATAATTAAATATTTAGGAAATATTTGATGTTATTTTTTGCGAAATTGTATATTTATTATATATTAGTTATTTTTATTAGCGCGAAGATTTAAATTTTTTATTTAGTAATCTTAATTTAGTTTTGGTCGTTGTTTTTTATTATTAGGCGATGATTTTAATTTTTTTTTAAAATATCTTAATTGAGTGTTCGGCGATTTTATAATTGAATGTTTAGGAAATATTTGATTTTTTTTTTTGCCGAATTGTATATTTATTATATATTAAATATTTTTTTCTTAGGTGAAGATTTTAAGTTTTTAAAAATATCTTATTTTAGTGCTCGGCGATGTTATAATTGAATATTTACGAAATATTTGATTTTTTTTTTTGGTGAATTGTATATTTATTATATATTAGTTATTTTTATTAGTACGAAGATTTTAAAATCGTCTGAATTTAGTTTTTGCCGTTGTTATAATTAAATATTTCGGAAATATTTGATTTTGGTTTTGCGGAATTATATATTAGATATTTTTATTATTGCGATGATTTTGATTTTTTTTAGGAAAATCATCTTAATTTAGTTTTCGGCGATCTTATGTTTAAATATTTAGGAAATATTTGATATTCATTTTTTCCGAATTGCATATTTATTATATATTTGTTATTTTTATTAGCGCGAAGATTTTAATTTTTTAAAAAATCATCTTAATTTAGTTTTTGGAGTTGTTTTTTTTATTAGTGCGAAGATTTTAATTTTTTTAAAAATATCTTAAATTAGTGTTCAGCGATCTTATAATTAAATATTTAGGAAATATTTGATATTATTTTTTTTGCCGAATTGTATATTATTAGTTATTTTTATTTGCGCCAAGATTTTAATTTTTTTTTAAAATCATCTTAATTTAGTTTTCGGCGTTGTTTTTTATTAGGGCGAAGATTTTAATTTTTTTTTTAAAATATCTTAATTTAGTGTTCGGCCATCTTATAATTAAATATTTAGGAAATATTTGATATTATTTTTTTGCGGAATTGCATATTTATTATATATTAGTTATTTTTTTTTAGCGCGAAGATTTGAATTTTTTAAAAATAAATCTTAATTTAGTTTTCGGCGTTGTTTTTTATTAGGCGATGATTTTAATTTTTTTAAAATATCTTAATTTAGTGTTCGGCGATTTTATAATTGAATGTTTAGGAAATATTCGATTTTTTTTGGCCGAATTGTATATTTATTATATACTAAATATTTTTATTAGGCGAAGATTTTAATTTTTTTAAAATATCTTATTTTAGTGTTCGACGATGTTATAATTGAATATTTACGAAATATTTGATATTTTTTTTTGCTGAATTGTATATTTATTATATATTAGTTATTTTTATTAGTACGAAGATTTTAAAATCGTCTGAATTTAGTTTTTTGCCGTTGTTATAATTAAATATTTTCGGAAATATTTGATTTTGGTTTTGCGGAATTATATATTAGATATTTTTATTATTGCGATGATTTTGATTTTTTTTAGGAAAATCATCTTAATTTAGTTTTCGGCGATCTTATGTTTAAATATTTAGGAAATATTTGATATTCTTTTTTTGAATTGTATATTTATTATATATTTGTTATTTTTATTAGCGCGAAGATTTTAATTTTTTTAAAATCATCTTAATTTAGTTTTTGGAGTTGTTTTTTATTAGGGCGAAGATTTTAATTTTTTTATAATATCTTAATTTAGTGTTCGGCGATCATATAATTAAATATTTAGGAAATATTTGATATTATTTTTTGCCGAATTGCATATTTATTATATATTAGTTATTTTTAATAGCGCGAAAATTTAAATTTTTTAAAACTAATCTTAATTTAATGTTCGGCGTTGTTTTTTATTAGGTGATGATTTTAATTTTTTTAAAATATCTTGATTTAGTGTTCGGCAATTTTATTATTGAATGTTTAGGAAATATTTGATTTTTTTTTTGCCGAATTGTATATTTATTATATATTAAATATTTTTATTAGGCGAAGATTTTAATTTTTTTAAAATATCTTATTTTAGTGTTCGGCGATGTTATAATTGAATATTTACGAAATATTTGATATTTTTTTTTTGCTGAATTGTATATTCATTATATATTATTTATTTTTATTAGTACGGAGATTTTAAAATCGTCTGAATTTAGTTTTTGCGGTTGTTATAATTAAACATTTAGGAAATATTTGATTTTGGTTTTGCGGAATTATATATTTATTATACATTAGTTATTTTTATTGGTACGAAGATTTTAAAATCGTCTGAATTTATTTTTTTCTGTTGTTATAATTAAATATTTAGGAAATATTTGATTTTTGTTTTGCGGAATTATATATTTATTATATATTAGATATTTTTATTAGTGCGAAGATTTTAATTTTTTTAGAAAAATCATCTTAATTTAGTTTTTGGCATGTTATAATTAAATATTTTCGAAATATTTGATATTATTTTTTGCCGAATTGCATATTTATTATATATTAGTTATTTTTTTTAGCGCGAAGATTTGAATTTTTTAAAAATAATCTTAATTTAGTTTTCGGCGTTGTTTTTTATTAGGCGATGATTTTAATTTTTTTAAAATATCTTAATTTAGTGTTCGGCGATTTTATAATTGAATGTTTAGGAAATATTCGATTTTTTTTGGCCGAATTGTATATTTATTATATACTAAATATTTTTATTAGGCGAAGATTTTAATTTTTTTAAAATATCTTATTTTAGTGTTCGGCGATGTTATAATTGAATATTTACGAAATATTTGATATTTTTTTTTGCTGAATTGTATATTTATTATATATTAGTTATTTTTATTAGTACGAAGATTTTAAAATCGTCTGAATTTAGTTTTTGCCGTTGTTATAATTAAATATTTAGGAAATATTTGATTTTGGTTTTGCGGAATTATATATTTATTATATATTAGATATTTTTATTATTGCGAAAATTTTGATTTTTTTCGAAAAATCATCTTAATTTAGTTTTCGGCGATCTTATGATTAAATATTTAGGAAATATTTGATATTCTTTTTTTAAATTGTATATTTATTATATATTTGTTATTTTTATTAGCGCGAAGATTTTAATTTTTTTAAAATCATCTTAATTTAGTTTTTGGAGTTGTTTTTTATTAGGGCGAAGATTTTAATTTTTTTTAAATATTTTAATTTAGTGTTCGGCGATCTTATAATTAAATATTTAGGAAATATTTGATATTATTTTTTGCCGAATTGTATATTTATTGTATATTAGTTATTTTTATTAGTACGAAGATTTTAAAATCGTCTGAATTTATTTTTTGTCGTTGTTATAATTAAATATTTAGGAAATATTTGATTTTTGTATTGCGGAAATATATATTTATTATATATAAGATATTTTTATTAGTGCGAAGATTTTAATTTTTTTTGGAAAATCATCTTAATTTAGTTTTTGGCATCTTATAATTAAATATTTAGGAAATATTTGATGTTATTTTTTGCGAAATTGTATATTTATTATATATTAGTTATTTTTATTAGCGCGAAGATTTAAATTTTTTATTAGTAATCTTAATTTAGTTTTGGTCGTTGTTTTTTATTAGGCGATGATTTTAATTTTTTTTAAAATATCTTAATTGAGTGTTCGGCGATTTTATAATTGAATGTTTAGGAAATATTTGATTTTTTTTTTGCCGAATTGTATATTTATTATATATTAAATATTTTTCTTAGGTGAAGATTTTAAGTTTTTAAAAATATCTTATTTTAGTGCTCGGCGATGTTATAATTGAATATTTACGAAATATTTGATTTTTTTTTTTGGTGAATTGTATATTTATTATATATTAGTTATTTTTATTAGTACGAAGATTTTAAAATCGTCTGAATTTAGTTTTTGCCGTTGTTATAATTAAATATTTCGGAAATATTTGATTTTGGTTTTGCGGAATTATATATTAGATATTTTTATTATTGCGATGATTTTGATTTTTTTTAGGAAAATCATCTTAATTTAGTTTTCGGCGATCTTATGTTTAAATATTTAGGAAATATTTGATATTCATTTTTTCCGAATTGCATATTTATTATATATTTGTTATTTTTATTAGCGCGAAGATTTTAATTTTTTAAAAATCATCTTAATTTAGTTTTTGGAGTTGTTTTTTATTAGTGCGAAGATTTTAATTTTTTTAAAATATCTTAAATTAGTGTTCAGCGATCTTATAATTAAATATTTAGGAAATATTTGATATTATTTTTTGCCGAATTGTATATTAGTTATTTTTATTTGCGCCAAGATTTTAATTTTTTTTAAAATCATCTTAATTTAGTTTTCGGCGTTGTTTTTTATTAGGGCGAAGATTTTAATTTTTTTTAAAATATCTTAATTTAGTGTTCGGCCATCTTATAATTAAATATTTAGGAAATATTTGATATTATTTTTTGCGGAATTGCATATTTATTATATATTAGTTATTTTTTTTAGCGCGAAGATTTGAATTTTTTAAAAATAATCTTAATTTAGTTTTCGGCGTTGTTTTTTATTAGGCGATGATTTTAATTTTTTTAAAATATCTTAATTTAGTGTTCGGCGATTTTATAATTGAATGTTTAGGAAATATTCGATTTTTTTTGGCCGAATTGTATATTTATTATATACTAAATATTTTTATTAGGCGAAGATTTTAATTTTTTTAAAATATCTTATTTTAGTGTTCGGCGATGTTATAATTGAATATTTACGAAATATTTGATATTTTTTTTTTGCTGAATTGTATATTTATTATATATTAGTTATTTTTATTATTAGTACGAAGATTTTAAAATCGTCTGAATTTAGTTTTTGCCGTTGTTATAATTAAATATTTAGGAAATATTTGATTTTGGTTTTGCGGAATTATATATTTATTATATATTAGATATTTTTTATTATTGCGAAAATTTTGATTTTTTTTTTTTCGAAAAATCATCTTAATTTAGTTTTCGGCGATCTTATGATTAAATATTTAGGAAATATTTGATATTCTTTTTTTAAATTGTATATTTATTATATATTTGTTATTTTTATTAGCGCGAAGATTTTAATTTTTTTAAAATCATCTTAATTTAGTTTTTGGAGTTGTTTTTTATTAGGGCGAAGATTTTAATTTTTTTTAAATATTTTAATTTAGTGTTCGGCGATCTTATAATTAAATATTTAGGAAATATTTGATATTATTTTTTGCCGAATTGTATATTTATTGTATATTAGTTATTTTTATTAGTACGAAGATTTTAAAATCGTCTGAATTTATTTTTTGTCGTTGTTATAATTAAATATTTAGGAAATATTTGATTTTTGTTTTGCGGAATTATATATTTATTATATATTAGATATTTTTATTAGTGCGAAGATTTTAATTTTTTTAGAAAAATCATCTTAATTTAGTTTTTGGCATGTTATAATTAAATATTTTCGAAATATTTGATATTATTTTTTGCCGAATTGCATATTTATTATATATTAGTTATTTTTTTTAGCGCGAAGATTTGAATTTTTTAAAAATAATCTTAATTTAGTTTTCGGCGTTGTTTTTTATTAGGCGATGATTTTAATTTTTTTAAAATATCTTAATTTAGTGTTCGGCGATTTTATAAATTGAATGTTTAGGAAATATTCGATTTTTTTTGGCCGAATTGTATATTTATTATATACTAAATATTTTTATTAGGCGAAGATTTTAATTTTTTTTTAAAATATCTTATTTTAGTGTTCGGCGATGTTATAATTGAATATTTACGAAATATTTGATATTTTTTTTTTTGCTGAATTGTATATTTATTATATATTTAGTTATTTTTATTAGTACGAAGATTTTAAAATCGTCTGAATTTAGTTTTTGCCGTTGTTATAATTAAATATTTAGGAAATATTTGATTTTGGTTTTGCGGAATTATATATTTATTATATATTAGATATTTTTATTATTGCGAAAATTTTTTGATTTTTTTCGAAAAATCATCTTAATTTAGTTTTCGGCGATCTTATGATTAAATATTTAGGAAATATTTGATATTCTTTTTTTAAATTGTATATTTATTATATATTTTGTTATTTTTATTAGCGCGAAGATTTTAATTTTTTTAAAATCATCTTAAATTTAGTTTTTGGAGTTGTTTTTTATTAGGGCGAAGATTTTAATTTTTTTTAAATATTTTAATTTAGTGTTCGGCGATCTTATAATTAAATATTTAGGAAATATTTGATATTATTTTTTGCCGAATTGTATATTTATTGTATATTAGTTATTTTTATTAGTACGAAGATTTTAAAATCGTCTGAATTTATTTTTTGTCGTTGTTATAATTAAATATTTAGGAAATATTTGATTTTTGTATTGCGGAAATATATATTTATTATATATAAGATATTTTTATTAGTGCGAAGATTTTAATTTTTTTTGGAAAATCATCTTAATTTAGTTTTTGGCATCTTATAATTAAATATTTAGGAAATATTTGATGTTATTTTTTGCGAAATTGTATATTTATTATATATTAGTTATTTTTATTAGCGCGAAGATTTAAATTTTTTATTAGTAATCTTAATTTAGTTTTGGTCGTTGTTTTTTATTAGGCGATGATTTTAATTTTTTTTAAAATATCTTAATTGAGTGTTCGGCGATTTTATAATTGAATGTTTAGGAAATATTTGATTTTTTTTTTGCCGAATTGTATATTTATTATATATTAAATATTTTTCTTAGGTGAAGATTTTAAGTTTTTAAAAATATCTTATTTTAGTGCTCGGCGATGTTATAATTGAATATTTACGAAATATTTGATTTTTTTTTTTGGTGAATTGTATATTTATTATATATTAGTTATTTTTATTAGTACGAAGATTTTAAAATCGTCTGAATTTAGTTTTTGCCGTTGTTATAATTAAATATTTCGGAAATATTTGATTTTGGTTTTGCGGAATTATATATTAGATATTTTTATTATTGCGATGATTTTGATTTTTTTTAGGAAAATCATCTTAATTTAGTTTTCGGCGATCTTATGTTTAAATATTTAGGAAATATTTGATATTCATTTTTTCCGAATTGCATATTTATTATATATTTGTTATTTTTATTAGCGCGAAGATTTTAATTTTTTAAAAATCATCTTAATTTAGTTTTTGGAGTTGTTTTTTATTAGTGCGAAGATTTTAATTTTTTTAAAATATCTTAAATTAGTGTTCAGCGATCTTATAATTAAATATTTAGGAAATATTTGATATTATTTTTTGCCGAATTGTATATTAGTTATTTTTATTTGCGCCAAGATTTTAATTTTTTTTAAAATCATCTTAATTTAGTTTTCGGCGTTGTTTTTTATTAGGGCGAAGATTTTAATTTTTTTTAAAATATCTTAATTTAGTGTTCGGCCATCTTATAATTAAATATTTAGGAAATATTTGATATTATTTTTTGCGGAATTGCATATTTATTATATATTAGTTATTTTTTTTAGCGCGAAGATTTGAATTTTTTAAAAATAATCTTAATTTAGTTTTCGGCGTTGTTTTTTATTAGGCGATGATTTTAATTTTTTTAAAATATCTTAATTTAGTGTTCGGCGATTTTATAATTGAATGTTTAGGAAATATTCGATTTTTTTTGGCCGAATTGTATATTTATTATATACTAAATATTTTTATTAGGCGAAGATTTTAATTTTTTTAAAATATCTTATTTTAGTGTTCGACGATGTTATAATTGAATATTTACGAAATATTTGATATTTTTTTTTGCTGAATTGTATATTTATTATATATTAGTTATTTTTATTAGTACGAAGATTTTAAAATCGTCTGAATTTAGTTTTTGCCGTTGTTATAATTAAATATTTCGGAAATATTTGATTTTGGTTTTGCGGAATTATATATTAGATATTTTTATTATTGCGATGATTTTGATTTTTTTTAGGAAAATCATCTTAATTTAGTTTTCGGCGATCTTATGTTTAAATATTTAGGAAATATTTGATATTCTTTTTTTGAATTGTATATTTATTATATATTTGTTATTTTTATTAGCGCGAAGATTTTAATTTTTTTAAAATCATCTTAATTTAGTTTTTGGAGTTGTTTTTTATTAGGGCGAAGATTTTAATTTTTTTATAATATCTTAATTTAGTGTTCGGCGATCATATAATTAAATATTTAGGAAATATTTGATATTATTTTTTGCCGAATTGCATATTTATTATATATTAGTTATTTTTAATAGCGCGAAAATTTAAATTTTTTAAAACTAATCTTAATTTAATGTTCGGCGTTGTTTTTTATTAGGTGATGATTTTAATTTTTTTAAAATATCTTGATTTAGTGTTCGGCAATTTTATTATTGAATGTTTAGGAAATATTTGATTTTTTTTTTGCCGAATTGTATATTTATTATATATTAAATATTTTTATTAGGCGAAGATTTTAATTTTTTTTAAAATATCTTATTTTAGTGTTCGGCGATGTTATAATTGAATATTTACGAAATATTTGATATTTTTTTTTTTTGCTGAATTGTATATTCATTATATATTATTTATTTTTTTATTAGTACGGAGATTTTAAAATCGTCTGAATTTAGTTTTTGCGGTTGTTATAATTAAATATTTAGGAAATATTTGATTTTGGTTTTGCGGAATTATATATTTATTATATATTAGTTATTTTTATTGGTACGAAGATTTTAAAATCGTCTGAATTTATTTTTTTCTGTTGTTATAATTAAATATTTAGGAAATATTTGATTTTTGTTTTGCGGAATTATATATTTATTATATATTAGATATTTTTTTATTAGTGCGAAGATTTTAATTTTTTTAGAAAAATCATCTTAATTTAGTTTTTGGCATGTTATAATTAAATATTTTCGAAATATTTGATATTATTTTTTTGCCCGAATTGCATATTTATTATATATTAGTTATTTTTTTTTTTTAGCGAAGATTTGAATTTTTTTAAAAATAATCTTAATTTAGTTTTCGGCGTTGTTTTTTATTAGGCGATGATTTTAATTTTTTTTAAAATATCTTAATTTAGTGTTCGGCGATTTTATAATTGAATGTTTAGGAAATATTCGATTTTTTTTGGCCGAATTGTATATTTATTATATACTAAATATTTTTATTAGGCGAAGATTTTAATTTTTTTTAAAAATATCTTATTTTAGTGTTCGGCGATGTTATAATTGAATATTTACGAAATATTTGATATTTTTTTTTGCTAAATTGTATATTTATTATATATTAGTTATTTTTTATTAGTACGAAGATTTTAAAAATCGTCTGAATTTAGTTTTTGCCGTTGTTATAATTAAATATTTAGGAAATATTTGATTTTGGTTTTGCGGAATTATATATTTATTATATATTAGATATTTTTATTATTGCGAAAATTTTGATTTTTTTCGAAAAATCATCTTAATTTAGTTTTCGGCGATCTTATGATTAAATATTTAGGAAATATTTGATATTCTTTTTTTAAATTGTATATTTATTATATATTTGTTATTTTTATTAGCGCGAAGATTTTAATTTTTTTAAAATCATCTTAATTTAGTTTTTGGAGTTGTTTTTTTATTAGGGCGAAGATTTTTTAATTTTTTTTAAATATTTTAATTTAGTGTTCGGCGATCTTATAATTAAATATTTAGGAAATATTTGATATTATTTTTTGCCGAATTGTATATTTATTATATATTAGTTATTTTTATTAGCGCGAAGATTTTAATTTTTTTTAAATCATCTTAATTTAGTTTTCGGCGTTGTTTTTTTATTAGGGCAAAGATTTTAATTTTTTTTAAATATCTTAATTTAGTGTTCGGCGATCTTATAATTAAATATCCAGGAAATATTTGATATTATTTTTTGCCGAATTGTATATTTATTATATATTAGTTATTTTTATTAGCGCGAAGATTTTAATTTTTTTAAAATCATGTTAATTTAGTTTTCGGCTTTGTTTTTTATTAGGCGATTTTATAATTGAATATTTAGGAAATATTCGATTTTTTTTCCGAATTGTATATTTATTATATATTAAATATTTTTATTAGGAGGAGATTTTAATTTTTTTTTAATTTCTTGTTTTAGTGTTCAGCGATTTTATAATTGAATATTTACGAAATATTTGATTTTTTTTTGCTGAATTATATATTTATTATATATCAGTTATTTTTATTAGTACGAAGATTTTAAAATCGTCTGAATTTTGTTTTTGCCGTTGTTATAATTAAATATTTAGGAAATATTTGATTTTGGTTTTGCGGAATTATATATTAATTATATATTAGATATTTTTATTAGTGCGAAGATTTTGATTTTTTGAGGAAAATCATCTTAATTTAGTTTTCGGCGATCTTATGATTAAATATTCAGGAAATATTTGATATTCTTTTTTTCCGAATTGCATATTTATTATATATTTGTTATTTTTATTAGCGCGAAAATTTTAATTTTTTTAAAATCATCTTAATTTAGTTTTTGGCGTTGTTTTTTTTTATTAGGGCGAAGATTTTAATTTTTTTTAAAAATATCTTATTTTAGTGTTCGGCGATGCAATAATTGAATATTTTTAAAATATTTGATAATTGTTTTTTTGCTGAATTGTATATTTATTGTATATTAGTTATTTTTATTAGTACGAAGATTTTAAAATCGTCTGAATTTATTTTTTGTCGTTGTTATAATTAAATATTTAGGAAATATTTGATTTTTGTATTGCGGAAATATATATTTATTATATATAAGATATTTTTATTAGTGCGAAGATTTTAATTTTTTTTGGAAAATCATCTTAATTTAGTTTTTGGCATCTTATAATTAAATATTTAGGAAATATTTGATGTTATTTTTTTTGCGAAATTGTATATTTATTATATATTAGTTATTTTTATTAGCGCGAAGATTTAAATTTTTTAAAAATAATCTTAATTTAGTTTTGGTCGTTGTTTTTTATTAGGCGATGATTTTAATTTTTTTTAAAATATCTTAATTGAGTGTTCGGCGATTTTATAATTGAATGTTTAGGAAATATTTGATTTTTTTTTTTTTGCCGAATTGTATATTTATTATATATTAAATATTTTTCTTAGGTGAAGATTTTAAGTTTTTAAAAATATCTTATTTTAGTGCTCGGCGATGTTATAATTGAATATTTACGAAATATTTGATTTTTTTTTTTGGTGAATTGTATATTTATTATATATTAGTTATTTTTATTAGTACGAAGATTTTAAAATCGTCTGAATTTAGTTTTTGCCGTTGTTATAATTAAATATTTCGGAAATATTTGATTTTGATTTTGCGGAATTATATATTAGTTATTTTTATTATTGCGATGATTTTGATTTTTTTTAGGAAAATCATCTTAATTTAGTTTTCGGCGATCTTATGTTTAAATATTTAGGAAATATTTGATATTCATTTTTTCCGAATTGCATATTTATTATATATTTGTTATTTTTATTAGCGCGAAGATTTTAATTTTTTAAAAATCATCTTAATTTAGTTTTTGGAGTTGTTTTTTATTAGTGCGAAGATTTTAATTTTTTTAAAATATCTTAAATTAGTGTTCAGCGATCTTATATAATTAAATATTTAGGAAATATTTGATATTATTTTTTGCCGAATTGTATATTAGTTATTTTTTTTATTAGCGCGAAGATTTTAATTTTTTTTTAAAATCATCTTAATTTAGTTTTCGGCGTTGTTTTTTATTAGGGCGAAGATTTTAATTTTTTTTAAAATATCTTAATTTAGTGTTCGGCCATCTTATAATTAAATATTTAGGAAATATTTGATATTATTTTTTGCGGAATTGCATATTTATTATATATTAGTTATTTTTTTTAGCGCGAAGATTTGAATTTTTTAAAAATAATCTTAATTTAGTTTTCGGCGTTGTTTTTTATTAGGCGATGTTTTTAATTTTTTTAAAATATCTTAATTTAGTGTTCGGCGATTTTATAATTGAATGTTTAGGAAATATTCGATTTTTTTTGGCCGAATTGTATATTTATTATATACTAAATATTTTTATTAGGCGAAGATTTTAATTTTTTTAAAATATCTTATTTTAGTGTTCGACGATGTTATAATTGAATATTTACGAAATATTTGATATTTTTTTTTGCTGAATTGTATATTTATTATATATTAGTTATTTTTATTAGTACGAAGATTTTAAAATCGTCTGAATTTAGTTTTTGCCGTTGTTATAATTAAATATTTCGGAAATATTTGATTTTGGTTTTGCGGAATTATATATTAGATATTTTTATTATTGCGATGATTTTGATTTTTTTTAGGAAAATCATCTTAATTTAGTTTTCGGCGATCTTATGATTAAATATTTAGGAAATATTTGATATTCTTTTTTTAAATTGTATATTTATTATATATTTGTTATTTTTATTAGCGCGAAGATTTTAATTTTTTTAAAATCATCTTAATTTAGTTTTTGGAGTTGTTTTTTATTAGGGCGAAGATTTTAATTTTTTTTAAATATTTTAATTTAGTGTTCGGCGATCTTATAATTAAATATTTAGAAAATATTTGATATTATTTTTTGCCGAATTGTATATTTATTATATATTAGTTATTTTTATTAGCGCGAAGATTTTAATTTTTTTTAAATCATCTTAATTTAGTTTTCGGCGTTGTTTTTTTATTAGGGCGAAGATTTTAATTTTTTTAAAATATCTTAATTTAGTGTTCGGCGATCTTATAATTAAATATTTAGGAAATATTTGATATTATTTTTTGCCGAATTGTATATTTATTATATATATTAGTTATTTTTATTAGCGCGAAGATTTTAATTTTTTTTAAATCATCTTAATTTAGTTTTCGGCGTTGTTTTTTTATTAGGGCGAAGATTTTAATTTTTTTAAAATATCTTAATTTAGTGTTCGGCGATCTTATAATTAAATATCCAGGAAATATTTGATATTATTTTTTGCCGAATTGTATATTTATTATATATTAGTTATTTTTATTAGCGCGAAGATTTTAATTTTTTTTAAATCATCTTAATTTAGTTTTCGGCGTTGTTTTTTATTAGGGCGGAGATTTTAATTTTTTTTAAAATATCTTAATTTAGTATTCGGTGATCTTATAATTAAATATCTAAGAAATATTTGATATTATTTTTTGCCGAATTGTATATTTATTATATATTAGTTATTTTTATTAGCGCGAAAATTTTAATTTTTTTAAAATCATGTTTATTTAGTTTTCGGCGTTGTTTTTTATTAGGCGATTTTATAATTGAATATTTAGGAAATATTCGATTTTTTTTCCGAATTGTATATTTATTATATATTAAATATTTTTATTAGGCGGAGATTTTAATTTTTTTTTAATTTCTTGTTTTAGTGTTCAGCGATGTTATAATTGAATATTTACGAAATATTTGATTTTTTTTTGCTGAATTATATATTTATTATATATCAGTTATTTTTATTAGTACGAAGATTTTAAAATCGTCTGAATTTTGTTTTTGCCGTTGTTATAATTAAATATTTAGGAAATATTTGATTTTGGTTTTGCGGAATTATATATTTATTATATATTAGATATTTTTATTAGTGCGAAGATTTTGATTTTTTGAGGAAAATCATCTTAATTTAGTTTTCGGCGATCTTATGATTAAATATTCAGGAAATATTTGATATTCTTTTTTTCCGAATTGCATATTTATTATATATTTGTTATTTTTATTAGCGCGAAAATTTTAATTTTTTTAAAATCATCTTAATTTAGTTTTTGGCGTTGTTTTTTTTATTAGGGCGAAGATTTTAATTTTTTTAAAATATCTTATTTTAGTGTTCGGCGATGCAATAATTGAATATTTACAAAATATTTGATAATTGTTTTTTTGTTGAATTGTATATTTATTGTATATTAGTTATTTTTATTAGTACGAAGATTTTAAAATCGTCTGAATTTATTTTTTGTCGTTGTTATAATTAAATATTTAGGAAATATTTGATTTTTGTATTGCGGAAATATATATTTATTATATATAAGATATTTTTATTAGTGCGAAGATTTTAATTTTTTTTGGAAAATCATCTTAATTTAGTTTTTGGCATCTTATAATTAAATATTTAGGAAATATTTGATGTTATTTTTTACGAAATTGTATATTTATTATATATTAGTTATTTTTATTAGCGGGAAGATTTAAATTTTTTAAAAATAATCTTAATTTAGTTTTGGTCGTTGTTTTTTATTAGGCGACGATTTTAATTTTTTTAAAAATATCTTAATTGAGCGTTCGGCGATTTTATAATTGAATGTTTAGGAAATATTTGATTTTTTTTTTGCCGAACTGTATATTTATTATATATTAAATATTTTTCTTAGGTGAAGATTTTAAGTTTTTAAAAATATCTTATTTTAGTGTTCGGCGATGTTATAATTGAATATTTACGAAATATTTGATTTTTTTTTTTGGTGAATTGTATATTTATTATATATTAGTTATTTTTATTAGTACGAAGATTTTAAAATCGTCTGAATTTAGTTTTTGCCGTTGTTATAATTAAATATTTCGGAAATATTTGATTTTGGTTTTGCGGAATTATATATTAGATATTTTTATTATTGCGAAGATTTTGATTTTTTTCGAAAAATCATCTTAATTTAGTTTTCGGCGATCTTATGATTAAATATTTAGGAAATATTTGATATTCTTTTTTTAAATTGTATATTTATTATATATTTGTTATTTTTATTAGCGCGAAGATTTTAATTTTTTTAAAATCATCTTAATTTAGTTTTTGGAGTTGTTTTTTATTAGGGCGAAGATTTTAATTTTTTTTATATATTTTAATTTAGTGTTCGGCGATCTTATAATTAAATATTTAGGAAATATTTGATATTATTTTTTGCCGAATTGTATATTTATTATATATTAGTTATTTTTATTAGCGCGAAGATTTTAATTTTTTTTAAATCATCTTAATTTAGTTTTCGGCGTTGTTTTTTATTAGGGCGGAGATTTTAATTTTTTTTAAAATATCTTAATTTAGTATTCGGTGATCTTATAATTAAATATCTAAGAAATATTTGATATTATTTTTTGCCGAATTGTATATTTATTATATATTAGTTATTTTTATTAGCGCGAAGATTTTAATTTTTTTAAAATCATGTTAATTTAGTTTTCGGCGTTGTTTTTTATTAGGCGATTTTATAATTGAATATTTAGGAAATATTCGATTTTTTTTTTTTCCGAATTGTATATTTATTATATATTAAATATTTTTTATTAGGAGGAGATTTTAATTTTTTTTTTAATTTCTTGTTTTAGTGTTCAGCGATTTTATAATTGAATATTTACGAAATATTTGATTTTTTTTTGCTGAATTATATATTTATTATATATCAGTTATTTTTATTAGTACGAAGATTTTAAAATCGTCTGAATTTTGTTTTTGCCGTTGTTATAATTAAATATTTAGGAAATATTTGATTTTGGTTTTGCGGAATTATATATTAATTATATATTAGATATATTTTTATTAGTGCGAAGATTTTGATTTTTTGAGGAAAATCATCTTAATTTAGTTTTCGGCGATCTTATGATTAAATATTCAGGAAATATTTGATATTCTTTTTTTCCGAATTGCATATTTATTATATATTTGTTATTTTTATTAGCGCGAAAATTTTAATTTTTTTAAAATCATCTTAATTTAGTTTTTGGCGTTGTTTTTTTTATTAGGGCGAAGATTTTAATTTTTTTAAAATATCTTATTTTAGTGTTCGGCGATGCAATAATTGAATATTTACAAAATATTTGATAATTGTTTTTTTGCTGAATTGTATATTTATTGTATATTAGTTATTTTTATTAGTACGAAGATTTTAAAATCGTCTGAATTTATTTTTTGTCGTTGTTATAATTAAATATTTAGGAAATATTTGATTTTTGTATTGCGGAAATATATATTTATTATATATAAGATATTTTTATTAGTGCGAAGATTTTAATTTTTTTTGGAAAATCATCTTAATTTAGTTTTTGGCATCTTATAATTAAATATTTAGGAAATATTTGATGTTATTTTTTTCGAAATTGTATATTTATTATATATTAGTTATTTTTATTAGCGCGAAGATTTAAATTTTTTAAAAATAATCTTAATTTAGTTTTGGTCGTTGTTTTTTATTAGGCGATGATTTTAATTTTTTTTAAAATATCTTAATTGAGTGTTCGGCGATTTTATAATTGAATGTTTAGGAAATATTTGATTTTTTTTTTTGCCGAATTGTATATTTATTATATATTAAATATTTTTCTTAGGTGAAGATTTTAAGTTTTTAAAAATATC
The DNA here is from genome assembly GCA_019395295.1 of Osmanthus fragrans. Lineage (NCBI taxonomy): Eukaryota > Viridiplantae > Streptophyta > Magnoliopsida > Lamiales > Oleaceae > Osmanthus > Osmanthus fragrans. The sequence goes on along the minus strand of CM033363.1, from coordinate 6,542,981 downwards.
TTATTTTAGTGCTCGGCGATGTTATAATTGAATATTTACGAAATATTTGATTTTTTTTTTTGGTGAATTGTATATTTATTATATATTAGTTATTTTTATTAGTACGAAGATTTTAAAATCGTCTGAATTTAGTTTTTGCCGTTGTTATAATTAAATATTTCGGAAATATTTGATTTTGATTTTGCGGAATTATATATTAGATATTTTTATTATTGCGATGATTTTGATTTTTTTTAGGAAAATCATCTTAATTTAGTTTTCGGCGATCTTATGTTTAAATATTTAGGAAATATTTGATATTCATTTTTTCCGAATTGCATATTTATTATATATTTGTTATTTTTATTAGCGCGAAGATTTTAATTTTTTAAAAATCATCTTAATTTAGTTTTTGGAGTTGTTTTTTATTAGTGCGAAGATTTTAATTTTTTTAAAATATCTTAAATTAGTGTTCAGCGATCTTATAATTAAATATTTAGGAAATATTTGATATTATTTTTTGCCGAATTGTATATTAGTTATTTTTATTAGCGCCAAGATTTTAATTTTTTTTTAAAATCATCTTAATTTAGTTTTCGGCGTTGTTTTTTATTAGGGCGAAGATTTTAATTTTTTTTAAAATATCTTAATTTAGTGTTCGGCCATCTTATAATTAAATATTTAGGAAATATTTGATATTATTTTTTGCGGAATTGCATATTTATTATATATTAGTTATTTTTTTTAGCGCGAAGATTTGAATTTTTTAAAAATAATCTTAATTTAGTTTTCGGCGTTGTTTTTTATTAGGCGTTGTTTTTAATTTTTTTAAAATATCTTAATTTAGTGTTCGGCGATTTTATAATTGAATGTTTAGGAAATATTCGATTTTTTTTGGCCGAATTGTATATTTATTATATACTAAATATTTTTATTAGGCGAAGATTTTAATTTTTTTAAAATATCTTATTTTAGTGTTCGACGATTTTATAATTGAATATTTACGAAATATTTGATATTTTTTTTTGCTGAATTGTATATTTATTATATATTAGTTATTTTTATTAGTACGAAGATTTTAAAATCGTCTGAATTCAGTTTTTGCCGTTGTTATAATTAAATATTTAGGAAATATTTGATTTTGGTTTTGCGGAATTATATATTTATTATATATTAGATATTTTTATTATTGCGAAGATTTTGATTTTTTTCGAAAAATCATCTTAATTTAGTTTTCGGCGATCTTATGATTAAATATTTAGGAAATATTTGATATTCTTTTTTTAAATTGTATATTTATTATTTTTATTAGCGCGAAGATTTTAATTTTTTTAAAATCATCTTAATTTAGTTTTTGGAGTTGTTTTTTATTAGGGCGAAGATTTTAATTTTTTTTAAATATTTTAATTTAGTGTTCGGCGATCTTATAATTAAATATTTAGGAAATATTTGATATTATTTTTTGCCGAATTGTATATTTATTATATATTAGTTATTTTTATTAGCGCGAAGATTTTAATTTTTTTTAAATCATCTTAATTTAGTTTTCGGCGTTGTTTTTTTATTAGGGCGAAGATTTTAATTTTTTTAAAATATCTTAATTTAGTGTTCGGCGATCTTATAATTAAATATTTAGGAAATATTTGATATTATTTTTTGCCGAATTGTATATTTATTATATATTAGTTATTTTTATTAGCGCGAAGATTTTAATTTTTTTTAAATCATCTTAATTTAGTTTTCGGCGTTGTTTTTTTATTAGGGCGAAGATTTTAATTTTTTTAAAATATCTTAATTTAGTGTTCGGCGATCTTATAATTAAATATCCAGGAAATATTTGATATTATTTTTTGCCGAATTGTATATTTATTATATATTAGTTATTTTTATTAGCGCGAAGATTTTAATTTTTTTTAAATCATCTTAATTTAGTTTTCGGCGTTGTTTTTTATTAGGGCGGAGATTTTAATTTTTTTTTTTAAAATATCTTAATTTAGTATTCGGTGATCTTATAATTAAATATCTAAGAAATATTTGATATTATTTTTTGCCGAATTGTATATTTATTATATATTAGTTATTTTTATTAGCGCGAAGATTTTAATTTTTTTAAAATCATGTTAATTTAGTTTTCGGCTTTGTTTTTTATTAGGCGATTTTATAATTGAATATTTAGGAAATATTCGATTTTTTTTCCGAATTGTATATTTATTATATATTAAATATTTTTATTAGGCGGAGATTTTAATTTTTTTTTAATTTCTTGTTTTAGTGTTCAGCGATGTTATAATTGAATATTTACGAAATATTTGATTTTTTTTTTTTTGCTGAATTATATATTTATTATATATCAGTTATTTTTTTTAGTACGAAGATTTTAAAATCGTCTGAATTTTGTTTTTGCCGTTGTTATAATTAAATATTTAGGAAATATTTGATTTTGGTTTTGCGGAATTATATATTTATTATATATTAGATATTTTTATTAGTGCGAAGATTTTGATTTTTTGAGGAAAATCATCTTAATTTAGTTTTCGGCGATCTTATGATTAAATATTCAGGAAATATTTGATATTCTTTTTTTTTCCGAATTGCATATTTATTATATATTTGTTATTTTTTATTAGCGCGAAAATTTTAATTTTTTTAAAATCATCTTAATTTAGTTTTTTTTGGCGTTGTTTTTTTTATTAGGGCGAAGATTTTAATTTTTTTAAAATATCTTATTTTAGTGTTCGGCGATGCAATAATTGAATATTTACAAAATATTTGATAATTGTTTTTTTGCTGAATTGTATATTTATTGTATATTAGTTATTTTTATTTGTACGAAGATTTTAAAATCGTCTGAATTTATTTTTTGTCGTTGTTATAATTAAATATTTATGAAATATTTGATTTTTGTATTGCGGAAATATATATTTATTATATATAAGATATTTTTATTAGTGCGAAGATTTTAATTTTTTTTGGAAAATCATCTTAATTTAGTTTTTGGCATCTTATAATTAAATATTTAGGAAATATTTGATGTTATTTTTTACGAAATTGTATATTTATTATAAATTAGTTATTTTTATTAGCGCGAAGATTTAAATTTTTTAAAAATAATCTTAATTTAGTTTTGGTCGTTGTTTTTTATTAGGCGATGATTTTAATTTTTTTAAAAATATCTTAATTGAGCGTTCGGCGATTTTATAATTGAATGTTTAGGAAATATTTGATTTTTTTTTTTGCCGAACTGTATATTTATTATATATTAAATATTTTTCTTAGGTGAAGATTTTAAGTTTTTAAAAATATCTTATTTTAGTGTTCGGCGATGTTATAATTGAATATTTACGAAATATTTGATTTTTTTTTTGGTGAATTGTATATTTATTATATATTAGTTATTTTTATTAGTACGAAGATTTTAAAATCGTCTGAATTTAGTTTTTGCCGTTGTTATAATTAAATATTTCGGAAATATTTGATTTTGGTTTTGCGGAATTATATATTAGATATTTTTATTATTGCGATGATTTTGATTTTTTTTAGGAAAATCATCTTAATTTAGTTTTCGGCGATCTTATGTTTAAATATTTAGGAAATATTTGATATTCATTTTTTCCGAATTGCATATTTATTATATATTTGTTATTTTTATTAGCGCGAAGATTTTAATTTTTTAAAAATCATCTTAATTTAGTTTTTGGAGTTGTTTTTTATTAGGGCGAAGATTTTAATTTTTTTAAAATATCTTAATTTAGTGTTCGGCGATCTTATAATTAAATATCCAGGAAATATTTGATATTATTTTTTGCCGAATTGTATATTTATTATATATTAGTTATTTTTATTAGCGCGAAGATTTTAATTTTTTTTAAATCATCTTAATTTAGTTTTCGGCGTTGTTTTTTATTAGGGCGGAGATTTTAATTTTTTTTAAAATATCTTAATTTAGTATTCGGTGATCTTATAATTAAATATCTAAGAAATATTTGATATTATTTTTTTTGCCGAATTGTATATTTATTATATATTAGTTATTTTTATTAGCGCGAAGATTTTAATTTTTTTTAAAATCATGTTAATTTAGTTTTCGGCTTTGTTTTTTATTAGGCGATTTTATAATTGAATATTTATGAAATATTCGATTTTTTTTCCGAATTGTATATTTATTATATATTAAATATTTTTATTAGGCGGAGATTTTAATTTTTTTTTAATTTCTTCTTTTAGTGTTCAGCGATGTTATAATTGAATATTTACGAAATATTTGATTTTTTTTGCTGAATTATATATTTATTATATATCAGTTATTTTTATTAGTACGAAGATTTTAAAATCGTCTGAATTTTGTTTTTGCCGTTGTTATAATTAAATATTTAGGAAATATTTGATTTTGGTTTTGCGGAATTATATATTTATTATATATTAGATATTTTTATTAGTGCGAAGATTTTGATTTTTTGAGGAAAATCATCTTAATTTAGTTTTCGGCGATCTTATGATTAAATATTCAGGAAATATTTGATATTCTTTTTTTCCGAATTGCATATTTATTATATATTTGTTATTTTTATTAGCGCGAAAATTTTAATTTTTTTAAAATCATCTTAATTTAGTTTTTGGCGTTGTTTTTTTTATTAGGGCGAAGATTTTAATTTTTTTAAAATATCTTATTTTAGTGTTCGGCGATGCAATAATTGAATATTTACAAAATATTTGATAATTGTTTTTTTGCTGAATTGTATATTTATTGTATATTAGTTATTTTTATTTGTACGAAGATTTTAAAATCGTCTGAATTTATTTTTTGTCGTTGTTATAATTAAATATTTAGGAAATATTTGATTTTTTTATTGCGGAAATATATATTTATTATATATAAGATATTTTTATTAGTGCGAAGATTTTAATTTTTTTTGGAAAATCATCTTAATTTAGTTTTTGGCATCTTATAATTAAATATTTAGGAAATATTTGATGTTATTTTTTGCGAAATTGTATATTTATTATATATTAGTTATTTTTATTAGCGCGAAGATTTAAATTTTTTAAAAATAATCTTAATTTAGTTTTGGTCGTTGTTTTTTATTAGGCGATGATTTTAATTTTTTTTAAAATATCTTAATTGAGCGTTCGGCGATTTTATAATTGAATGTTTAGGAAATATTTGATTTTTTTTTTTGCCGAACTGTATATTTATTATATATTAAATATTTTTCTTAGGTGAAGATTTTAAGTTTTTAAAAATATCTTATTTTAGTGTTCGGCGATGTTATAATTGAATATTTACGAAATATTTGATTTTTTTTTTTGGTGAATTGTATATTTATTATATATTAGTTATTTTTATTAGTACGAAGATTTTAAAATCGTCTGAATTTAGTTTTTGCCGTTGTTATAATTAAATATTTCGGAAATATTTGATTTTGGTTTTGCGGAATTATATATTAGATATTTTTATTATTGCGATGATTTTGATTTTTTTTAGGAAAATCATCTTAATTTAGTTTTCGGCGATCTTATGTTTAAATATTTAGGAAATATTTGATATTCATTTTTTCCGAATTGCATATTTATTATATATTTGTTATTTTTATTAGCGCGAAGATTTTAATTTTTTAAAAATCATCTTAATTTAGTTTTTGGAGTTGTTTTTTATTAGGGCGAAGATTTTAATTTTTTTAAAATATCTTAATTTAGTGTTCGGCGATCTTATAATTAAATATCCAGGAAATATTTGATATTATTTTTTGCCGAATTGTATATTTATTATATATTAGTTATTTTTATTAGCGCGAAGATTTTAATTTTTTTTAAATCATCTTAATTTAGTTTTCGGCGTTGTTTTTTATTAGGGCGGAGATTTTAATTTTTTTTAAAATATCTTAATTTAGTATTCGGTGATCTTATAATTAAATATCTAAGAAATATTTGATATTATTTTTTGCCGAATTGTATATTTATTATATATTAGTTATTTTTATTAGCGCGAAGATTTTAATTTTTTTAAAATCATGTTAATTTAGTTTTCGGCTTTGTTTTTTATTAGGCGATTTTATAATTGAATATTTATGAAATATTCGATTTTTTTTCCGAATTGTATATTTATTATATATTAAATATTTTTATTAGGCGGAGATTTTAATTTTTTTTTAATTTCTTCTTTTAGTGTTCAGCGATGTTATAATTGAATATTTACGAAATATTTGATTTTTTTTTGCTGAATTATATATTTATTATATATCAGTTATTTTTATTAGTACGAAGATTTTAAAATCGTCTGAATTTTGTTTTTGCCGTTGTTATAATTAAATATTTAGGAAATATTTGATTTTGGTTTTGCGGAATTATATATTTATTATATATTAGATATTTTTATTAGTGCGAAGATTTTGATTTTTTGAGGAAAATCATCTTAATTTAGTTTTCGGCGATCTTATGATTAAATATTCAGGAAATATTTGATATTCTTTTTTTCCGAATTGCATATTTATTATATATTTGTTATTTTTATTAGCGCGAAAATTTTAATTTTTTTAAAATCATCTTAATTTAGTTTTTGGCGTTGTTTTTTTTATTAGGGCGAAGATTTTAATTTTTTTAAAATATCTTATTTTAGTGTTCGGCTATGCAGTAATTGAATATTTACAAAATATTTGATAATTGTTTTTTTGCTGAATTGTATATTTATTGTATATTAGTTATTTTTATTAGTACGAAGATTTTAAAATCGTCTGAATTTATTTTTTGTCGTTGTTATAATTAAATATTTAGGAAATATTTGATTTTTGTATTGCGGAAATATATATTTATTATATATAAGATATTTTTATTAGTGCGAAGATTTTAATTTTTTTTTGGAAAATCATCTTAATTTAGTTTTTGGCATCTTATAATTAAATATTTAGGAAATATTTGATGTTATTTTTTACGAAATTGTATATTTATTATAAATTAGTTATTTTTATTAGCGCGAAGATTTAAATTTTTTAAAAATAATCTTAATTTAGTTTTGGTCGTTGTTTTTTATTAGGCGATGATTTTAATTTTTTTTAAAAATATCTTAATTGAGCGTTCGGCGATTTTATAATTGAATGTTTAGGAAATATTTGATTTTTTTTTTTGCCGAACTGTATATTTATTATATATTAAATATTTTTCTTAGGTGAAGATTTTAAGTTTTTAAAAATATCTTATTTTAGTGTTCGGCGATGTTATAATTGAATATTTACGAAATATTTGATTTTTTTTTTGGTGAATTGTATATTTATTATATATTAGTTATTTTTATTAGTACGAAGATTTTAAAATCGTCTGAATTTAGTTTTTGCCGTTGTTATAATTAAATATTTCGGAAATATTTGATTTTGGTTTTGCGGAATTATATATTAGATATTTTTATTATTGCGATGATTTTGATTTTTTTTAGGAAAATCATCTTAATTTAGTTTTCGGCGATCTTATGTTTAAATATTTAGGAAATATTTGATATTCATTTTTTCCGAATTGCATATTTATTATATATTTGTTATTTTTATTAGCGCGAAGATTTTAATTTTTTAAAAATCATCTTAATTTAGTTTTTGGAGTTGTTTTTTATTAGGGCGAATATTTTAATTTTTTAAAAATATCTTAATTTAGTGTTCGGCGATCTTATAATTAAATATCCAGGAAATATTTGATATTATTTTTTGCCGAATTGTATATTTATTATATATTAGTTATTTTTATTAGCGCGAAGATTTTAATTTTTTTTAAATCATCTTAATTTAGTTTTCGGCGTTGTTTTTTATTAGGGCGGAGATTTTAATTTTTTTTAAAATATCTTAATTTAGTATTCGGTGATCTTATAATTAAATATCTAAGAAATATTTGATATTATTTTTTGCCGAATTGTATATTTATTATATATTAGTTATTTTTATTAGCGCGAAGATTTTAATTTTTTTAAAATCATGTTAATTTAGTTTTCGGCTTTGTTTTTTATTAGGCGATTTTATAATTGAATATTTAGGAAATATTCGATTTTTTTTCCGAATTGTATATTTATTATATATTAAATATTTTTATTAGGCGGAGATTTTAATTTTTTTTTAATTTCTTCTTTTAGTGTTCAGCGATGTTATAATTGAATATTTACGAAATATTTGATTTTTTTTTTGCTGAATTATATATTTATTATATATCAGTTATTTTTATTAGTACGAAGATTTTAAAAATCGTCTGAATTTTGTTTTTGCCGTTGTTATAATTAAATATTTAGGAAATATTTGATTTTGGTTTTGCGGAATTATATATTTATTATATATTAGATATTTTTATTAGTGCGAAGATTTTGATTTTTTGAGGAAAATCATCTTAATTTAGTTTTCGGCGATCTTATGATTAAATATTCAGGAAATATTTGATATTCTTTTTTTCCGAATTGCATATTTATTATATATTTGTTATTTTTATTAGCGCGAAAATTTTAATTTTTTTAAAATCATCTTAATTTAGTTTTTGGCGTTGTTTTTTTTATTAGGGCGAAGATTTTAATTTTTTTAAAATATCTTATTTTAGTGTTCGGCTATGCAGTAATTGAATATTTACAAAATATTTGATAATTGTTTTTTTGCTGAATTGTATATTTATTGTATATTAGTTATTTTTATTAGTACGAAGATTTTAAAATCGTCTGAATTTATTTTTTGTCGTTGTTATAATTAAATATTTAGGAAATATTTGATTTTTGTATTGCGGAAATATATATTTATTATATATAAGATATTTTTATTAGTGCGAAGATTTTAATTTTTTTTGGAAAATCATCTTAATTTAGTTTTTGGCATCTTATAATTAAATATTTAGGAAATATTTGATGTTATTTTTTGCGAAATTGTATATTTATTATATATTAGTTATTTTTATTAGCGCGAAGATTTAAATTTCTTAAAAATAATCTTAATTTAGTTTTGGTCGTTGTTTTTTATTAGGCGATGATTTTAATTTTTTTTAAAATATCTTAATTGAGCGTTCGGCGATTTTATAATTGAATGTTTAGGAAATATTTGATTTTTTTTTTTTGCCGAATTGTATATTTATTATATATTAAATATTTTTCTTAGGTGAAGATTTTAAGTTTTTAAAAATATCTTATTTTAGTGTTCGGCGATGTTATAATTGAATATTTACGAAATATTTGATTTTTTTTTTTGGTGAATTGTATATTTATTATATATTAGTTATTTTTATTAGTACGAAGATTTTAAAATCGTCTGAATTTAGTTTTTACCGTTGTTATAATTAAATATTTCGGAAATATTTGATTTTGGTTTTGCGGAATTATATATTAGATATTTTTATTATTGCGATGATTTTGATTTTTTTTAGGAAAATCATCTTAATTTAGTTTTCGGCGATCTTATGTTTAAATATTTAGGAAATATTTGATATTCATTTTTTCCGAATTGCATATTTATTATATATTTGTTATTTTTATTAGCATGAAGATTTTAATTTTTTAAAAATCATCTTAATTTAGTTTTTGGAGTTGTTTTTTATTAGGGCGAAGATTTTAATTTTTTTAAAATATCTTAATTTAGTGTTCGGCGATCTTATAATTAAATATCCAGGAAATATTTGATATTATTTTTTGCCGAATTGTATATTTATTATATATTAGTTATTTTTTTATTAGCGCGAAGATTTTAATTTTTTTTTAAATCATCTTAATTTAGTTTTCGGCGTTGTTTTTTATTAGGGCGGAGATTTTAATTTTTTTTAAAATATCTTAATTTAGTATTCGGTGATCTTATAATTAAATATCTAAGAAATATTTGATATTATTTTTTGCCGAATTGTATATTTATTATATATTAGTTATTTTTATTAGCGCGAAAATTTTAATTTTTTTTTAAAATCATGTTAATTTAGTTTTCGGCGTTGTTTTTTTTTATTAGGCGATTTTATAATTGAATATTTAGGAAATATTCGATTTTTTTTTCCGAATTGTATATTTATTATATATTAAATATTTTTATTAGGCGGAGATTTTAATTTTTTTTTAATTTCTTCTTTTAGTGTTCAGCGATGTTATAATTGAATATTTACGAAATATTTGATTTTTTTTGCTGAATTATATATTTATTATATATCAGTTATTTTTATTAGTACGAAGATTTTAAAATCGTCTGAATTTTGTTTTTGCCGTTGTTATAATTAAATATTTAGGAAATATTTGATTTTGGTTTTGCGGAATTATATATTTATTATATATTAGATATTTTTATTAGTGCGAAGATTTTGATTTTTTGAGGAAAATCATCTTAATTTAGTTTTCGGCGATCTTATGATTAAATATTCAGGAAATATTTGATATTCTTTTTTTCCGAATTGCATATTTATTATATATTTGTTATTTTTATTAGCGCGAAAATTTTAATTTTTTAAAAATCATCTTAATTTAGTTTTTGGAGTTGTTTTTTATTAGGGCGAAGATTTTAATTTTTTTAAAATATCTTAAATTAGTGTTCAGCGATCTTATAATTAAATATTTAGGAAATATTTGATATTATTTTTTGCCGAATTGTATATTAGTTATTTTTATTAGCGCCAAGATTTTAATTTTTTTTTAAATCATCTTAATTTAGTTTTCGGCGTTGTTTTTTATTAGGGCGAAGATTTTAATTTTTTTTAAAATATCTTAATTTAGTGTTCGGCCATCTTATAATTAAATATTTAGGAAATATTTGATATTATTTTTTGCGGAATTGCATATTTATTATATATTAGTTATTTTTATTAGCGCGAAGATTTAAATTTTTTTAAAATAATCTTAATTTAGTTTTCGGCGTTGTTTTTTATTAGGGCGAAGATTTCAATTTTTTTAAAAAATCTTAATTTAGTGTTCGGCGATCTTATAAATAAATATTTAGGAAATATTTGATATTTTTGTTTGCTGAATTGTATATTTATTATATATTAGTTTTTTTTATTAGTACGAAGATTTTAAAATTGTCTGAATTTATTTTTTGCCGTTGTTATAATTAAATATTTAGGAAATATTTTTTTTTTGCGAAATTATATATTTATTATATATTATATATTTTTATTAGTGCGGAGATTTTAATTTTTTTAGGAAAATCATCTTAATTTAGCTTTCGGCGATCTTATGATAAAATATTTAGGAAATATTTGATATTATTTTTCGTCGAATAACATATTTATTATATATTTGTTATTTTTATTAGCACGAAAATTTTAATTTTTTTAAAATTATCTTAATTTAGTTTTCGGCGTTGTTTTTTTATTAGGGCGAAGATTTCAATTTTTTTTAAATATCTTAATTTAGTGTTCGGCGATCATATAATTAAATATTTAGGAAATATTTGATATTATTTTTTGCCGAATTGCATATTTATTATATATTAGTTATTTTTATTAGCGCGAAAATTTAAATTTTTTAAAAATAATCTTAATTTAATGTTCGGCGTTGTTTTTTATTAGGTGATGATTTTAATTTTTTTAAAATATCTTGATTAGTGTTCGGCAATTTTATAATTGAATGTTTAGGCAATATTTAATTTTTTTTTGCCGAATTGTATATTTATTATATATTAAATATTTTTATTAGGCGAAGATTTTAATTTTTTTAAAATATCTTATTTTAGTGTTCGGCAATGTTATAATTGAATATTTACGAAATATTTGATATTTTTTTTTTTGCTGAATTTTATATTTATTATATTTTAGTTATTTTTATTAGTACGAAGATTTTAAAATCGTCTGAATTTATTTCTAGCTCTTGTTATAATTAAATATTTAGGAAATATTTTATTTTTGTTTTGCGGAATTATATATTTATTATATATTATATATTTTTATTAGTACGGAGATTTAATTTTTTTAGGAAAATCATCTTAATTTAACTTTCGGCGATCTTATGATTACATATTTAGGAAATATTTGATATTATTTTTCGCCGAATAGCCTATTTATTATATATTTGTTATTTTTATTTGCGCGAAAATTTTAATTTTTTTAAAATCATCTTAATTTAGTTTTTGGTGTTGTTTTTTTTTATTTGGGCGAATATTTTAATTTTTTTAAAATATCTTAATTTAGTGTTCGGCGATCTTATAATTAAATATTTCAGAAATATTTGATATTATTTTTTGCCGAATTGTATATTTATTATATATTAGTTATTTTTATTAGCGCGAAGATTTAAATTTTTTTAAAATCATCTTAATTTAGTTTTCGGCGTTGTTTTTTTATTAGGTGATGATTTTAATTTTTTTAAAATATCTTAATTTAGTGTTCGGCGATTTTATAATTGAATGTTTAGGAAATATTTGATTTTTTTTTTGCCGAATTGTATATTTATTATATATTAAATATTTTTATTAGGCGAAGTTTTTAATTTTTTAAAAATATCTTATTTTAGCGTTCGGCGATGATATAATTGATTATTTACGAAATATTTGATATTTTATTTTTGCTGAATTGTATATTTATTATATATTTGTTATTTTTATTAGTACGAAGATTTTAAAATCGTCTGAATTTATTTTTTGCCGTTGTTATAATTAAATATTTAGGAAATATTTGATTTTTGTTTTGCGGAATTATATATTTATTATATATTAAATATTTTTATTAGTGCGAAGATTTTAATTTTTTTAGGTAAATCATCTTAATTTAGTTTTCAACGATCTTATGATTAAATATTTAGGAAATATTTGATATTATTTTTTTCCGAATTGCATATTTATTATATATTTGTTATTTTTATTAGGGCGAAGATTTTAATTTTTTTAAAATCATCTTAATTTAGTTTTTTGCGTTGTTTTTTCATTAGGGCGAAGATTTTAATTTTTTTAAAATATCTTAATTTAGTGTTCTGCGATCTTATATTTAAATATTTAGGAAATATTTAATATTATTTTTTCCCGAATTGTATATTTATTATATATCAGTTATTTTTATTAGTACGAAAATTTTAATTTTTTAAAATCATCTTATAATTAAATATTTAGGAAATATTTGAAATTATTTTTTGCAAGATTGCATATTTATTATATACTAGTTATTTTTATTAGCGCGAAATTTTTAATTTTTTAAAATCATCTTAATTTAGTTTTTGGCATCTTATAATTAAATATTTAAGAAATATTTGATATTTTTTTTTTTGGAATTGCATATTTATTATATATTAGTTAGTTTTATTAGCGCGAAGATTTAAATTTTTTAAAAATAATCTTAATTTAGTTTTCGGCGTTGTTTTTTATTAGGCGATGATTTTAATTTTTTTAAAATATCTTAATTTAGTATTCGGCAATTTTATAATTGAATGTTTAGGAAATATTTGATTTTTTTTTGCCGAATTGTTTGTTTATTATATATTAAATATTTTTATGAGGCGAATATTTTAATTTTTTTTAAAATATCCTATTTTAGTGTTCGGCGATGTTATAATTGATTATTAATTGATTATTTACGAAATATTTGATATTTTATTTTTGCTGAATTGTATATTTATTATATATTAGTTATTTTTATTAGTACGAAGGCTTTAAAATCGTCTGAATTTATTTTTTGCCGTTGTTACAATTAAATATTTAGGAAATATTTGATTTTTGTTTTACGGAATTATATATTTATTATATATTAGATATTTTTATTAGTGCGAAGATTTTAATTTTTTTAGGAAAATCATCTTAATTTTTGGGCATCTTATAATTAAATATTTAGGAAATATTTGATATTATTTTTTGCCGAATTGCATATTTATTATATATTAGTTATTTTTATTAGCGCGAAAATTTTAATTGTTTTAAAATCATCTTAATTTAGTTTTTGGCGTTGTTTTTTTATTAGGGCTAATATTTTAATTTTTTTAAAATATCTTAATTTAGTGTTCGGCGATCTTATAATTAAATATTTAGGAAATATTTGATATTATTTTTTGCCGAATTGCATATTTATTGTATATTAGTTATTTTTATTAGTGCGAAGATTTTAATTTTTTTAAAATCATCTTAATTTAATTTTCGGCGTTGTTTTTTATTAGGTGATGATTTTAATTTTTTTAAAATATCTTAATTTAGTGTTCGACGATTTTATAATTGAATGTTTAGGAAATATTTGATTTTTTTTTGCCGAATTGTATATTTATTATATATTAAATATTTTTATTAGACGAAGATTTTAATTTTTTTAAAATATCTTATTTTAATGTTCGGCGATGTTATAATTGAATATTTACGAAATATTTGATATTTATTTTTGCTGAATTATATATTTATTATATATTAGTTATTTTTATTAGTACGAAGATTTTAAAATCGTCTGAATTTATTTTTTGCCGTTGTTATAATTAAATATTTAGGAAATATTTGATTTTTGTTTTGCGGAATTATATATTTATTATATATTAGATATTTTTATTAGTGCGAAGATTTTAATTTTTTTAGGAAAATCATCTTAATTTAGTTTTCAACGATCTTATGATTAAATATTTAGGAAATATTTGATATTATTTTTTTCCGAATTGCATATTTATTATATATTTGTTATTTTTATTAGCGTGAAGATTTTAATTTTTTTAAAATCATCTTAATTTAGTTTTTGGAGTTGTTTTTTATTAGGGCGAAGATTTTAATTTTTTAAAAATATCTTAATTTAGTGTTCGGCGATCTTATAATTAAATATTTAGGAAATATTTGATATTATTTTTTGCCGAATTGTATATTTATTATATATTAGTTATTTTTATTAGCGCGAAATTTTAATTTTTTTAAAATCATCTTAATTTAGTTTTTGGCATCTTATAATTAAATCTTTAGGAAATATTCGATATTATTTTTTGCCGAATTGCATATTTATTATATATTAGTTATTTTTATTAGTGCGAACATTTTAATTTTTTTTAAAATCATCTTAATTTACTTTTCGGCGTTGTTATGGTTGAATATTTAGGAAATATTTGATATTTTTTTACCGAATTGTATATTTATTATATATTAGATATTTTTATTAGCGTGAAATTTCATTTTTTAAAAATGATCTTAATTTATTAGATAAGTGCATTTAATTGAATATTTAGAAAATATTTGATATATATTTTTTTTCTATATTTATTATATATTAGATGAGTGCGTTTAATGTATGTGATTGTAGATAAATACATTTATTGGGTTAGATGGAGTGGTTGTAAAGATTGCATTTATTGTGTATGTATATATTTTAGTGTATATTTACATACTTCAAGAGTAATTCTCATTGTAAAGAGTAATTTTTATCTCAAATTGGAGCTACTTTGATCGATATTTCATATTTCTTATTCAAGGCAATTCTGTTTAAACTTTTTACAAATTTTGTATTGAAGACTTGTGATTGTATTTAGATATCTCATCGTGTCACGAAGACTGGCTATTTTGGTGACACAGTAATAGCGATCGTGACCGGTGATGACCACGCAATCACTGTGACACGGCCACGGTGATCCCATGTTAGCACCGTGACGGTGTCACGGAAAATGCCAGACCATGTCCGTGACACGACCACGGAGATGGCCAGGCCATCTCCATGACATGGCCACGGAGATATGTTGGCCGTGTCACGAGTGGGCATGCTGTCTCTGTGACACGGTCACGGAGATGGCATATCTCCGTGACACGGAGTTTTTTAATTTAATTTAATTTATATAAAATTTGGTTTTTATTTTAATATTGATAGATTTAGTTATAAATATTTTTGCAGATGGCTTTAGAGTACATAATCTCTCAAGACCAATGGTTTTCTGCTACTATTGTTCAATATCCAAATAGTAAATATGTGCAAGATTTTATAAGATTTATAGGTTCAAATGATCAAGCTTTTGTTTTATGTAGTAATTTTTATGGATTCCTTTATGGATTTATTTATAGAAGAGAAGAAGAAGAAATAGAGAAAGAAGAACAGTTTAGTAGTAAATTAGTACATGAATTTATAATGAGGCTTATAAATTGTGGAAAGGAAAATGAAATTTGGCTAAAAATAGATGACCATGTTGCTAGGTTTGGCATGCAAGAATTTTGCCTTATTACAGGATTACCATGCCATGTATCATCAATGAATATCGACCATAATAACAATTGTCTTAGGAATCATTATTTTAATGGTAACAAAAAAATTACTATGACAATGTTATCCTAGGCATTCCGTATGTGTGAGGACGAAGAAGATAAATTTAAACTGAGATTAATTATGTTGGTGGAGTGTGTTTTGAAACCAACATCCAGACAAATTGATTATAGAATTCTTGGTATGGTCGATCATTTGGATGAATTTCTTGTGTATCCTTGGGGCTGTAAGACATATTTTACTTTGTTAAATTCGTTGAAAGAGTCACAATCGGAAAGAATACTGAGAACACGACGAACTCAACAAATTGCTAAGTATGCATTGCGAGGGTATCCACTTGCATTTCAAGTAAGTTAGAAATGTTTAATGCAAATTTGTTTTTTCAAGTTATTATGTATAAATATTTTGTATGCCTGAAACTAAAAAAATTATTATAAATATATTTTAGTATTGGATATACGAAGCATTTCCGAAGATTGGGAAGAAATTTGGACACCGTACATACAAAAGTCTACAAAGTCCAAGAATGCACAGGTGGAAAACTAAGAAAACAATCAGTGAGGCAACAATTAAGCAATTTTTGAATAGAAAGAAGGTATATTTTTAATATGATTCAAAATGAATTATATTAGCATTTAATTATTTGAAAATCAAGTAAAAGTTGTATTTTCATTGTCAATTCTAATATTTTGTTATGATTACAGATCACAGTACTTCCAGTGCTTCACCCAATAGAAGAAGAGCTAGAGACGCCATGGTACAGAACACTATCATTGTCGGCCGATAATGAACATGGTATATTAGATGCTATTGTGAACAGAGAAATAGATAATATACCATTAGAAATTCCAAATAATATTTATCGGCAAGAAAGCACCATTCCTGAAGTTTCGAGAACTTCGACGGGAATTGGTTGTAGTTCGGCTTTTCGTGGTTCTAAATATATAACTGAAGATCGGATAGAAGAAATGTTGGGGGTACAGAGGCAAAATATTATATCACATATGTCTTATGTATATAACAACATAAAGGCTGAAATTGTTGTAGATTCAAGAGCGAATTATCACGCAATTTTGGAGAATAAAAAACAGCTATTCGAAGAACAAAGAAAATGGCATGAAGATTATATTCAATCTAGTATACATGCTTACATGGATAATTCAGTATCAAATTTGTTTAATACACATATTGCTGAGGAAGCAGAAAATCAAGAAGCTCGTTATCAAGCTATTGTTCAGAGGCAACAACAGTTATTTGAACAACAACAAAAATCGCAGGAAGATTATTACCAAGACATGAAGTCTCATATAGATCAAAGACATGACGATATGGTGAATAGAATGTGTAACTGGGAATCAAACATGGCAAGCATTAGTGGTTTTATGCAGCAACATGTTTCTGTCCATCCAAGTACAATTCCTAGTCATGGACCTCAGGAGACAACAACAGTTGAACCAGTTGAAAGGTTGGTAAGAAAGAAGAAAAAAATGGGCAATCCAAACAATCTTCGTCATCCAAAGTTCGGCATTTAGAAAACTTTGACATGGACAAATACAGAACAATTATAGATTGGATAGTTGTGAAGAAACTTGGGTGAGAAATTTAATTATAGTTTCCTATTTTGAGTACTAAAATTTATTCGCTAAAATACTTAACTTGTCTTTGAATATCTTGATAACTAATAATTTATAAATTATGCTGGATAGTGATTATTGGACGGATGACACTGGTAATGTCTACCAAAGAGACGCGTTGGAAACTCTATTAGATCCAACAAAACATTTAAAAATTGAGGTAAGTAAATTCCATCAATTGCAGTTAATTTGATTACGTAGTTAGTATTTCTAATTTATTTTACACGCATTTATTTGATTAGTATATTGAGGTGGAGTTAAAGTTATTGAGGGAGCATATTAACAGAGGTTGTACCATGGTTTCTAAAGAATATGCAATAATGGATTTTGAATTTCAACAAGAGTGTGAGCGTCTAATGATGTGTGTAATTAACTCACAAATGGGAACGACGAGAGGTGAATTGGATGGAAGTCGTTTCCAACAGTATGTGAATGGTCAAATGCCGATAGCTAGTCGTCCTTGGATAGCGTGCAAGTACTTACTAATTCCATGCTCGTATCCAGGCAATTGCTGGTATCTATATCTTGTAAATTTTTCTGAATGGAAATTCCAGATATATGATTGAAACAATAATATTCATACACCAGAACAAGTGATGACACATGCAAAAGGAACATTCAAAATTCTTGAGGCATTGATTCCCAGTTTAACCATATCCACCAGACAAGATATAGAGAAACATATAAATGAACGAATGGACCTAGAGATTATACCTAATCTACTGTGTGCAAACAATGGGTGAGCATTCGATGCTTTTGGTATTTGCTATAATATATAATATTGGGTATATACAAATGTTGTTTAACATAAAATCATTTATTTTGCAGGTTTAACTGCTTAATTTATTTACTGAAATATATAGAATGCTTCATTCTACAGCAGCCAATAGAAGCAGTCTCAGCAGATCGAATGGTTATATACAGATGAAAGATTGCTGTAGATCTTTGTTATAATGAATTCTTCCTTCATGATCCATGATTGTATTTAACTAAACTTGTTGTATTTGTATTGAACTCACCGTATTTGGACTTATTTTGGATTTATTGAACTTATCATATTTAGCGAACTTGTCAGATTTGAAGTTATGCATACTGAATATTGGCTCTGGTTGACACTTCCGGATTTGAAATGTCTCTAAGAGAATAATAAGCTCATGAATTTTTTTAGAATTAATAGATGTAAAAAAAAATGTGTGGCTTCATACAAAATATGTTAATGCTTAATGAAAAAATGTAACAAACATTTTTTAGAAGCAAAATATCATCCATACATTTAAAAAACATCAAAGTAAACATCATGAAGTTTCTTATACATTTTTCCTAGCACCAAACTTCATGGAAGATTTTTTTTCATACAAAAGTAAGTTACAGAATAAAACTATCACAAAAACACTATAAACACCATGAAGTAAATGATGCTACAAAATAAAACAAATCCCTCAAAGCTCGTTTGTTGGAGATAGCAAAAGGAGCAGAGAATCTTTTAGGTTGTAGCATTGATGTCTCCAAATACAGCCTATGGTTAGTCAACCTTTCCTTTCTCTACAACTTGACGATTTTGTACAGCAGTAGGACTTTCTCTGTTAGTATTCATGTCACTTGAACTCTGGAACAATGATAGTTTTGCGGATGGCGGTGAGATGTCGAGATTATCATAATTGTTGTGAGGTACAAGGTCTGCCGAATCACTTGTTTCTTTAGTTGGATTAGTAATAGCAGAGGACGCATCAAGTACAAACACAATTTCATACTTGTACTCAGCAGTATTTGGCTCTAGTTGTGTAATCTTCACACAAAATATATGTTCTTCAGAATCCATGAGTTCTATTACGTTTGCACCATTTTCTTGAGAATTAAAAAACAAGTATTATTATAGTGAGTAATTAAAACTTGACATAGATAAGGATAATATATGGCTTTACCAATTTTGAATCATTCATTAAACTCTCAGCATCATACTTCAATAATATCTCAGCAGGGTCACCAATCGCACTTGCAATTAACATTCCAGTGCTATCTTCTAATTGAACATTAGCAGTTGCTCTAAAATAATGGAGATTTAGTTTATTATGACTGTAGATTGAAATGGAAAAATAGATATATAGTTAAAGTATGCCAGAATCTAGTTAATATTACCTGGGGACAGCCTTTGAAGAAGGATATTTGCAATATATACATGGAAAAGTCTCACCGAAATTTGCATGACTGACTCTATTACAGTTGCTACAAGACATATACCAGAAAGTTTGTTTTGTTGTTATGATGGTTGCTTTAGCTTTCACCCAAAAGTATTTGCGCTGTGAAAAGATTTATTGTCAATAGAGAACTATGTAGACAAAAATAAGTAATATTTATAGAGTTGAAAGAGGATATCCCTAGTAGTCGGCCTTTTATATTCTGTATTTTAGTAAATTTCTTGTGGGCTGGAGGAGATAATTTTGTTGGAGTCACGATAAGACATGATTTGTCTAATGTGAATTCATTCAACTCTTCAGTATGTTCTTCCACCCTTGCATTATATGAGTTGGAGATTCAATATATGAAAGTTCATATACAATTAATGTGAATTAGAAGACAACATTTTTACCATCGTCGAAGCTCTGCAACTTTGCTGAATGTAGAATCTATAAAGAAGGTGCTGTTTATTTTAGTTGACAGTGTAACACCCGTAGTATTGTATAGATTGATATTAATTTTTATATTATACAAAAAAAAATAGTTAGATAACAAAGTGCATGTCGATTACCATTAAAAGATGAAACTTTGAGACGGTTGGCTAAAATGATTGGCTTTTTGGCAATTTTTTCCGCAAGAACAATGCATTCTTTTTCCATACAACTATCCCACATTGTTAAGATGATTGTATGAAAGCTTTTATCTATTAGCACCACATCTTGCACATATGTTTGGTTTCCATATCGTGTTTGAATAAGTCGTTTTGGCCTCATATCAATAGCAACCGCAAGTATGCCTAGATATTAGATGTAATGTTAGTAGCAATAAATAATAAAATAGAGAAGATGTGAACAAACTAAAAAATTTAAAGGTGTGAAAAAATCTAAAAATTGTACTTATGTCATTGTTGCAATCCATATATTTTTGGAGTTCGTCAAAGGGAGTGAACGTGTATGTGCAAAATAGAAACTCCATGTTATTCTCATTGACTTCCTGAATTTGAGTCTTTCCAGTTATTGTCCATTGGATGTCACCATTTAAAGCTTTATATTCAGGCTTTGTATCTTTCACAATAGCATTCGAGACGATGTATGTTTTGCTCAACACAAGCTGATCTTCAATGGCAGCGATGTTTGCATCATACAACGTGGTATGCACTTTATTTCCCTATATATAACACATAAATGTAGTATAAATATTTATTTTTCTGTGAGAGATAAAAAATGCAAAATAGTATAGATATTAGTTGATATACTGATGTTTGATACATGATATTGAGATCTTTGAAGGTATTTACCGTGAAATCCATTAGAACCATGTTTTGATATCTACTGTTACTGTTTCTTGCTTGCTTAGGGGACAATTTCTCAGCAACAATCACCTTGGCTTGCCAGTTTCTTTGATTTGGACTGATTTCTGGAATCAATTTGCAATTTCCTGACATCTTGTTTAGTTGTTTGAGTCTTCAAGAAAAATATATAAACATTAGAGATAATGCAAAATAAGGATTCCACTAATGTACAAAAGGTATGCATGCCTTGTTTAGAAAGTAGAACTCGTACTTGTGTTTCTTCTTCTATTTCTCTAGTCTAGCTTCTGAGTTTTGTAAAGTTGATGTACATGTCTATATATAGAAGTGTAATGTTTTTATTAGATAAATAAAAAACAAAAGAAAAGATATAAAGTAATTATTATAGCTAATACGTTTTTTCTAAAAAAAAGGCTGCAAGTGAAAAATGAGCAGTAGTAAAAGTAAGTTTTTGTGAATATGATATGACATTTGCACAGATAATTTGCTGCAAAAAATGGCTAATACGGCTAAAAAAAATGATTAGATATATCGATAGAAAATATGAAGGTAAAATGAATGATTACTTCCAAAAAGATAACTCATATAGTCATATTTTAAAAAAACAAAAATTGTTGTATAAATCAGTTATAGAGAAAAACAATAATTCAATAGTAAAGAAAATGTGTATTAGTTAATTATTGTCTACAAAAGATGTTATTGCAAGCAAAGCGAATTTGGCAATTTGACAAATCTTAGAATTTAAATGTGGGTTGTTAAATGAAAAACTAAGTTAGAGATAAGTGTTAATTTGTGAATATGTCAGTTTTGTTTCATAATTTGCTGCAAAAAATGCCTGATAAAAGACAACTAAAAAAGTGGTTAGATATCCTATAGATAGAAAATATGAAGCTAAAATGAATGATTACTTCCAAAAAGATAACTCCTATTTTAAAGAAACAAAAATTGTTGTATAAATTACTTATAGAAAAACAATAATTCAATAGTAAAGGAAATGTGCCTTAGTTGATTAGTGTCTACGGAAGATACTATTGGAAGCAAATAAAAGAGCAAAGTGAATTTGACAATTTCAGAAAACTTGGAATTGAAATGTGAGTTGTTAACTAAAAGAGCATACCTTTATTAAATCGACATAATAGAACAAGCTATTATAAGCGTAAAAATAAACAAATTAATTTTTTTTTAGTGAAACTTACTTGTATTCCAATAAAATCGTATCAATAAATTACAGCGATCAAAATGTATAACAATCTAAAAGCAACATTCTAAAAATACAAAGTCTTAAATCAAGGAAAATGAGTTAATTTTATCTTTATAAAAATAGTGTGTTAGATTTATGTATTTAGACCAATCTTTATAAAGCAAAATATCCTTTAAACCTATACAAACCTATACAAAGTTGGTAAATCCAGGATATCAAATGGTAAACAACTCATAATACAAATACTGAACATTCCTATCTGGTGTGTATGTCAAATATGAGAACATTACCTGCCTCTTCATATAACTTTGTTATATGTGTACTGCTTGACTTAATGACTTCCCAAGACCAGATGTACTTTTTTTAGAATGAGAATTAGGTAATGGTCAAAAATAATAACCAGTGAAATTGCGTAATAATTTTGTAAGAGAATAACATGTAAATAAACAAAAGAAAAGAGTGTCTAGAATAAAGATAAATAATAAATCCAAATAAGTGCCAGTAGCTAGAAATATAACAATAAATAGTTCTAATACCTGATTATAAGCATAAATGGACATTCAAAAAACATATCTATGCGATTCTCTTAGGCACAGTTGAAAACATTATCTAAAAATACAAGTGCGTCAATCCAATTACTTGATACTTAAGAACTTGAAAGACCATTGTATATGTCACAATGCATTCTACCTGAATTTAGTAAGTATATAGTTATTAACTTGCCTTATAAGCATACATGTAATACTGAAGTTAGCTCATTTCATTCAGTAAATGATCTAAACAATAAAGGCAGATCCTAGAATGCAATAAATACAAAGAAATCCATTGTCTCATATTCATCAGGATTGGGGTACGGTAATCAGAATATGGTTTTTTGGTGAAGATATTAATAAATTCATACCGTCTTTATCATTTAACAATTTCTAGTGTACTCCTATTGCTAGAGAAAATGATGAATGAAGTAAAACAAATTGATTTAATTGTCGTAAAAACTTCAGGAACATATACTTGATTAGGCCAAATAATTAAGCATTATGAAGGCAATATCAAGTGCTAATTTCTTCTTCTCATTGTTTTAATATATCTTGAGCTCTATTGTGTAATCATTGATTCTTCCATTTTCTTTGATTGGTATTGTGCAATCTTCATTTCTGGTATAGATTTCTCTCTTTCAAGCATTAAATGAGTAGTGATTAAACTGGTTTGTTCGTCATTATTCTATTCAACCCTGTTATTAATAGAGGACTCTAATTGAAGGTGTAATTAAAGTATATGTGAATCTAACTAACCTTAAAAAAAGAAATTAGAGAGTAACTTGATTTTTTTAATTTGGTTTGCCTAACATTTATTTTATACTGCTTCAGATCCTTCTTGAGAAGTAAGGCAGGATTTTAAAAACAATCGAAGAGGAGTGTCATGGAAATAATAACTAATAAGAACTGAAAATGTATGCACTTTACAACCAAAAGGCAAAACACAGTCATCAAAAAGAAGTAATAGAGTTGAAAAAAATAAACAAAATGAATCAGTTTTGTATGCATGTTCGTATACATGTGTACTGTAGAAGTGCGACGAACTTGCCTTAGTTAGAAGCTCCCAAGCCATTGAATTGTGTTTTGCAGTCTGACAAAAAATAAAACGCACATATAAGCTTCATGATTACAATGGAAAATTTACCTTTTATAAAAATATAAGCATTACATATTATATAAATTCGACACCTTTTTATCTGCATTTTCTAACCTGGCTAGCCTTCAGATTCTCATATATTGTTATTTCTAGTCATATAGTAGACAAATAAATAGTCAGATAATAGATAAATAATTTCACTTATAATTTCACACACTGAACTTGTTAGAAATTGGATATTCATCTTAAGTAATAACTATAGGCACTATCTAAATGATTATAGCTAGCATGAAGAATTAGTGGCTAAAATCATTTTTAAAACACCTATAAACATCTTATCAAACCAAGAATTTCTTGGTACACCACATTTTTTGTGCATATAATATGTGTATTAGATTTGTCTGATGGTTTTATCAAAACTTTAATAGCTTTACTTGTTTTTGCTCTTGATAGAGCAACATACAATTGTCCATGGGACAATACAGGTTCCGGAAGATATAACCCAACAAAATCTAAAGTTTGACCTTGTAATTTATTTATTTCATTGCAAAGCACGGACGGATTGGGAATTGAGTTCTTTTAAAATGAATTGAATTTCTATCACTTTCAAGTGGTAAAAACGGAATTCTAGCTAAAAAGACTCGCTTTCCCCAGTATTCTCCAATAGCAATTTCTGCATCAACTACATTTCTCTCAAATCTTCGACAAGCAAGCCTTGTTCCATTACATAAACCTTCAGATGGGTTAATATTTCGAAGTAACATAACAGGACAATTTTGTTTTAATGTGAGTTCATGTGGTGGAATACCATTTGGAGTTAATGTATTTAAAAAATCTTCTTGGATATTGTGTTCGGATTTCTCAATGGCTTCATCAAAGTTATAATATGTAAATATCTCCCCTGGAATTTCTTTTAGTAAAATATTATTTATTTCATCTATACATTCATTTTTTGGTGTTAAAATGACTCTGTTAATCAAACTATCTAAATTCTGCATGTAGTTTTCCTTATTTGGAAAAACAATGTCAATCAAATGTTTCAAAGATGTAAATTCATCTTAAAATTGTATTGTAATATCAGCTACAAGTTTAATCATATGACACGAGTGTTCTTTCTCAGTACCATTTCTAGTACGAAGTAAATAACTATAGAATACTGGATCCAATTGAGCTCTCATATTTTGTACCAACGGTAAATGAGTAAAAGAAGGCCATAAATATGAAAAAACCAAACTCGCTTTCATTATGTCGTCTTTTGTCCCTCTTTGGACAATTGGTAAAACTTGACGGAAATCACCACCTAATACAATCACTTTTCCACCAAATGGTACATCTTGTTCATTTATATCTCTTAACATTTTATCTAGAGCCTCCACGGCGTAACGATTCACCATTGGAGCCTCATCCCAAATGATTAATTTAGTCATTCTAAAAAGGTCTCCTAGTGCATACTGTTTACTAATTGAACAACTAACATTCTCATTTATTTCTAAAGGAATTTTAAATCTAGAATGTGCAGTTCTACCACCTGGTAATAACGAAGCAGCTACTCCAGAAGAAGCTATAGCTAGAGCAATCAGGTTTCTTGATCGTACAGCTGCCAATAAAGCTTTGTATAAATACGTTTTACCTGTTCCACCAGGTCCATCAACAAAAAACATGACATTATCATCATTCAAAATTCGGTCCAAAATTGTATTATAAGCATCCATCTGCTCTTTATTTAACGAATCTATATCAAAATTATAACTTTGATTACAACCATTGTGTAGCTCCTCAGAAATCATGGTAGCCAACGTTTCATCTTCGCCGATGTTTACATGAAATGACACTAATTGGTAATCGTTTATACTTTTATTCAATGGTTCTAATATAGAATGTATACATCGTAATGCTTTTATTTGGGCATCATTAAATGACATACCTTGTTGGATGAAATCTTCAAACTTATAACGTCTAAACTTATTCCATAATAATTGCGGATTATCAGGACTACAAAACGTTAATATGGTAGCAAATAACCTACGAAGTGAAGAGGGCATTTGGTAAACAATTGCTTCGGCTAAACATAACTCACAGTTATTATCTCCATTTAATAAACCATATAAAAGAGCTGCTTCACGAAAGGTATTTGTCAGTGTACCATTTACAACTTTTAATTGTTCAAAAGAAGTAGATCCCTTAATGTGATTTAATAATAGGCGTAAGTAATATCTTTCACCTTCGGATGGATTAGCTGTAACTATTCTACCAATAACATTTTTTTGCTTTCTTGGAGTCCAAATTCGTTGGTTTGCATCCCACACAAAATAAGAAGGAAAATCTCTATAGGTAAGTGTGATACTCCGAAATTTTATGCTCATTTACTTTGCTCGTTTAAATTTTTTTTTGTAAGATAGCAATTTAACCTTTCAAAATTTAGTATGGCCAAGATTATTAATGGTTGCCAATTTTGCATTGGTCGATTTACTAAAAGTTTTCCAAGATTAGTTAATTAGTGGTTATAAAATTTTACACCTATTTTCCTACTTGTGTTTCTCTTGGCCGAAAATGGGGAGGGGGGAGTACCACCTTTGTAGGAGATTAATGCATGAGGTGTTTATCATTTTTAAATCAAGCATGAGGTGGTTATTGCTGGACATGCAAGGCTAGTGACTAATCTAAACCAAGTTGGAGGTGCATGGCATGCATGAAAGGAGATTTTTGCAAGCCACGTGGTGGAACCATTTGTTTAGTCATCCTTTGCTTAATCCTTAAGTTCTCTTGCCTATAAATAAGTTATATTCCCAGCAATCTCCCTTGAAAAATCAGATTTATATGGAGAGATAGAGAGAAAAAAAAATGTGCAGGAAGAAAGAAAAAAAAATGAAGGAAAGGAAGAAAAAGGGAAGCAAAGCCTAGCACACTCAATTCATCTATCAACCGAAATTTCTTCAAGTTTTTTTGTAAGATACTTTCTTTGCTTAAGTGGTAGGATTTCATGGTAATATTTATGCTTAAACTATGCATGAAAACCATAATATGAAAGATGTGGACAAGTCCACAAAGTTAGATATCTATGCTTTAGGACAAGTCCGAAGGGCACCGGCAAGCCGGAATGTGCAAGTATGTGTTTGAATGCTTTCTTTTGCATAGTATTAACATGTTAAATCCAAGCATGGTATCTTACTGAGTATTCTTTGTACTCATAATATTCTATACTAAATTTTCAGATCCATAAGATGTGAAGTTGGTGGAAGTCGGTCGGTATAATCGATGATGGGTTAAGGACAAAGTTAATTTGCATCGAAGTTTTGTTTTTGCATGTTTTGTTCGACTGCTTCATATATGTTTTTCCTATGGTGTTGTATAAAAACTTGTATAAGACATGATTTAATATGGTACCGAAAGTAAATTAAGTAGTTATGTCTTCCATGTTATGTTAAGAGACATATTTATAGACCATTTTTCCCGAATGACCAAAAGAGGCAGAATCCGGGCAGTTTCTAGGTCAACTTCAAAATATCATTTCCAACTCTATAGACGTCCATTTGAGACTCTAAAAACACTTCTGCGTTTCTCTTCGAGTGTTCTAAATATGGGTGCAAGAATCACTCAATTTGGATGTCTGTGGCCTGAGATATGAATTTTTAAACGTTGAAGGGTCAATCTGGATTTTCTGTGCAACACTACACTGCTTTCAGTAAAACGTCCATACTATATGAACTCGGAAAATTATCATATTTAACCCTAGAAAACTAATTGAAATTATCTTTCTAATGCCGCAAATTTCATAGAAAACGGAGTTGAGATGAATTTTATAAAAATAGTTGAACCTACTGCCCCAACTAACCGTGGCAGCACCGAGTCCTTTTTTTTGTAAAGTAAAAATTACACGTCGGTGTGCGCTTCTGCTGGCCATTATATTTTATGAGAAATATTTTACCAAATTGAAAATAAGTTGCTAACATGTAATACTTCTGTTTAAGAGTATTTACATGTACCAAAGGCAGAACCTATTATGATTAGTACGTGACCCTCGAAGTTTAAGTTCGGGGTGTCACAGTAAGAGTTTTAGCTTTTTCATCTATAATATTGGTACGAAAAAATTCAGTTAATGTAGTTCTGTGGGCACAATCTCTATTAATAACTGATTGTAAATTATCACTATCTATATAAGTAATTAGATGATGGTTTTCAAGATGTAATTGTAACGAAACAACGGAGGGGGATATTTCAGACAATATAAATTCATAAATTCTCCACATAGCTTCAGGTGGAGAAATCCACCTAGCAGTTTGATATCTAGAAATTTCATCAATATCAACATTTTCTTGATTGTCACTTATCAAAAAATTTATTCGATCATGTCCTTTATAAACATATTTATACAATTATTTCACAGCTTTAACAGTCGAACAGATTTCTACATTGATATGACAATCATATTTAGCTGTTAAGTAAGGATTGTAAGGTACAACCCATCTATTATCTAAGAAATGTCCTCTAACTTTTTCTTTCCGACCATCATCCCGTCGTTTATATCGTGGATATGAATTATTACCAAGCGAAGTTGTGATTGTATATTCTCTTGGATATTTATTTTTGCATATTTTATTATTTGACATACAAACATTATTCAGATTTAATATTCCACAAAGACCATGCAACATATGTTTTACTATAATAGGATATAAATGTGGGTATCGATTTTTGTCTGGAATTTCACAAGAAACAATTTTATCAACCAAATAAACAGTAGTAATTTTTTAACCAGATTTAAAAATCAACAAAAAATGTGCATGTGGAAGACCTCTCTTTTGAAATTCAATTACGTATATATATGCAGCAACAGGACCTAAAATATGTCTTTTGAACAAATCAATTTTTAGCTCCTCCAGCTTAGCTCTAAATATTCGTGTAACCAAATCAGGTCTGTTTTGGCTTTCATCATTATGCCTCAGTTCTTGCTGTATTTCTAGCCAATTAGGATTGCAAG
This sequence comes from Osmanthus fragrans, assembly GCA_019395295.1. NCBI lineage: Eukaryota > Viridiplantae > Streptophyta > Magnoliopsida > Lamiales > Oleaceae > Osmanthus > Osmanthus fragrans. The sequence continues at coordinate 6,513,975 of CM033363.1, read as the reverse complement.
TTATTGTTAAAAAAACATCAGGTTTACCATATCTTTGAACTAATGCCATAGCATCCATATATTGTTTTTTTATTATCTCTAGGACCCCTTGTGAATGACGATGGTAAAATAATTCTTCGACCAATCTTATAACCTCTACTTTCACCGACTTCAACACTATCAACAATTCCTTGATAAACTTCAGCTCGTATTTGTTTCTGGTTATTACGGAAGTAATCTAATCTAGCAGTTTCAATTTTCACATACATATCAACAACATATTGTTGAAAAAGCCTACCAGCATGGAGCAAAATATGATTACTTGAATTTCGAACCTGTAATTTATAGCAGTAATACTCCCGACAAGACATGTGTGATCTTTTCTTTCTCTTCTTCATAACTACAAGATAAATATAAAAAAATCTATGAGAAAAAAGTTTTAAACAATCAAATAAAAAATAATGAAAACCAAGTTTTCAAACTATAAACCTTCAATCTCTCTTTCAATCAATTCATTTGCAAAATTTGTGTTATTCATGTCTAAAATATTATCTTGAGCAGAAGAATGAAACATTTATTTATTCATTCTTTCAATACCCTCATGTCATCCAGACTCACCGAAAGGAAAGAGCAAAGGGTATTGAAGGGAATCATAACAACCAAAATAATAATGTACTCTATGTGAGGTGCCACTATGACCATAAATGCATATATCACGAACTTTGTTGTCCACAGATGGATCATCATCAACCCAAACTGCAGCTACTTGTGAAGTTGTTGGAGTGTCGTAGACTCTTTGATCTAAACCTGGATCACATCTAATTTGTATTCGACACGTATGTAAATTATCAATATCACTCAACGAACGAAAGAACATAGAGTAAGGATTAATCCTTAATATATCAATTAACATCTGTAAAATTGAATCACAAAATTTGTCTGAAATCTTCAATCGATTTGATACTTCATTTTCAGTATCATAGAAATATAGCTGTAAATAAGTTGGGTTATTGTCTGATGGTAAAAGTTGGTTTATGTAATTATAAACTTGTCCTTGAACCCTAAATGTATAAATTCTTTTATTCATCTTACATAAATCTTTGTCATACTTGACACCAAAAGATGTGAAAGCAAAATGGTTGTTATAACTTCTTGCTATTTTTTTGAAATTCAATGCTTCGACTGAATTTGAAGTAAATAATTCATATAATTTGTTAGGCACATAATGTATATGCAATTTAACCTTGCCATCAGAACAACAAAATCCTTTACTTTCCCTATGAAATTTTTTTGCACCACAATATGAACAAATTGTTGGCTGTAGAAGCACATGGGATTTAACTGGAATGGTCTGCAAACAAAATTATGTAGATTACCGATTATTTTCTACACCTTCATCAGATCTAACACAATAGTCTTCAAAATGATACTCATTATCAAGATCTGGCGTGCAAAGTGTAGGCTGGGAAGATACACTATAACTACACCCACTAACTACAATAAAATAAACACCCGAACATGCTCTATAAGTAAACTATATATAAATACATGTATTTAAATCTTTGAGGAAAAAAAAAACCTCTATACAAACATCTTCTTCTATGTTTCTCTTCATCGCACGATGGCGATTATATCTAACTGCAATTCCTCTTGTTCGAGCGCGTAGTTCTTGCTGTCGTGCATCACGTGCTTGCTTGTATAATTGTCTGCGATGGGAATTTCGAGATTCTTTTGCTTTATCATAAATCTCTTTATAACGGTTGTTTGGACGTTCATAACTTCCATCAGTACTCTCGCCATTATCCATAAGAAAAATATCTAAATACACAAAGCGAAAAGAAAAAATCATTACAAATAAGTATATAACAAAATAAAACATTCCCGTCTGCATATATAGCAAACCAAAACCTACAACACCTTTCATCATTATCTCATTTCCCTTTTGAAAAAATAAGCAACCAAAAAGGCTTCTATTTACTTTAAAATAAGCTTTTTTTTTCATTTGTCTCATTCAAATGCTTAAGTGTATCTTTGGGCAAATCTGCTAAGTTAAAACGACATAGAAACATGGGAAAGAATCCCAAGTTATGTAAGATAGAAAGGCTTTCTTCAGTATCAACTTATTTAATTTCATTCTTTATTGAATTGGTCCCATATAAAAATGCTTTTTACGTGCACAGTTAATAGAGATGAGAAGTTTTCAACAACTCTATATCTGTAAATCAAATTGGTAAGATTAACGACACCGTATTATTTAACGACACAAATTGCCGACATGCGGCAAAAATAAAACTCGCTCTTTTATATTGTTACGATTAGGATAGGATAGGATTAAGATTAGGATAGGATAAGATTAGGATAGAATAAGATAGGATAGAATATACAGAAATGCTCCCTAAAATTGCAAATCCATCAGGAATTCTCATATTATCATACATCGCTGTTGTATCAAAGAACAAATAACAAATTGCAACAAAAAAAAATAGACAAACAAAAAACAATGAAAGAACGAAAGAACTTCAAACAAAGATAATCCTCGAAATATAAAAAGTTTCAGCTGTGAGAATCACATTGGTAGGATTAACAACGCTGTGGTGCTCAACCAAAGCGAGCAAATGTAAAAGCAGCAGGATTAACAGAATAGAGATAAAAATAAAGATAAGAAAATAAAAGATGAAAATAGAAATGAGAAGTTTTCAGCAACTATAAGAATCAAATTGATAGGGTTAACGACGTCATATTGTTTAACACAAATTGCCAACACGCGGCAAAAAAAAAACTCGCTTTTTTATATTGTTAGGATTAGGATAGGATTAAAATTAGCATTAGGATACGATTAGGATTAAAATAGGATTACGATAGGATATGCAATTTATCTAAGCAATATTAATTCTTGAAGATGATTTTGACAGTAATTTATATACCAACTAAAATGTCGCCATGAACAAATCACTATGAAATTCAAAATAATAATTTTTTTTTCTTTTCATCTAAAAAATTAGTGCTCCTCAAAAGAAATCCACCAAAAAAAAATCGAAGAATTTCAGCACATTTTTTTAAAGGAACCCTAATATTGACAAATAAAAAATTTGATTGAACATTAGTAAACCAAAATTTAAGGCCAGATGTAAGTATACTGCGTACCTAGAATTGTTTGTGGTCAACTGTAGGTCGTAGTTGAAACATATACACCTAACTATTTTAGAAGGCAAAAAAAAAAAAAATCATTAGTAGGAAAATTCCAACAAAAGTACAAGTCCCAGAAAAGCAAAAATGGAGCAAAAAAATAGGACCAAAAATTGAAGCTTTTGAAGTAGATGAAGAGAACCCAGCTAAATTTTCACACACCAATCGGAAATATGCAACAATACCTTAAGGAAAGCGAACAAAACTATCAAACAAATCCACCAACAAGCGAAGATCTGAAGCATGAAGAAATATAGAATAGAACAAAATTTAAAGTAAAGTAAAAAAATTAAAACTCTGAGAGTGTAACATCTGCGTGTTACTCTCAGATGTGAAAACATTTAAAGGACATTTCAAAACATTTTTCACCAAAAAAGGTGAAATGTAAAAAACACTTATTTTTCACAACTCACTATTGAAACAACACTTGCAATAGTGATAAGGACTATGAGAATGCTTTTTTAGGTGGAGCAGTGATGGGGTTGTTGGGGGGCGATGGTAGTGGCTCAAGCTAAAATAATGAAAAATTAGGTGAATATATAAACAAAACATACAGGAAATCGATCGATAGAGAACCGACCTCGAGAGAATGAAAGCTTGAAAACCAAAAAAAATCAAGAACATAAATGATCGAGCAAAAAAAAAAATATATCTTCAAGTTTATACCTTCTTCCTATACCCAACTTCCAAAAATATTAACAATAATTTATAAATTTCCACCAGAAAATAGATAGATAATTTTACCTTTCTTCTCTTCTCTTCTCTTCTTAGGGCTTGGTCTGGTAGAGCGAGAAAGGAGACAGTTTATTTTGCCTTCAACGAGAGAAAAACGCGAAATGTTAAAGGCAAGCCGTGTAACCAAAACATGGAACATGGATACCATGGGCGACAACCCAAGACGAGCAGTTCCATGGGGGACAAAGCAGCTGCGACAGAGCACAGAAACTGAGAGAGGCAACCATGTAACCATTTGTTTTCTGTTTCTATAGATTCTACTTTTCAATTTTTTGTTCTCTTGAATTAATCATCATTTTTCTTAATTTTTTAGGGGTTATTGTGTTTCGTTTACGTTTACATAAACAAGCCATGGTATTAATTTTATTCAGGGGAATCAAGCAAGTTGACAGAGGAAGCAGTCTAATTTTCTTGGTTAAGAAAATTAGTAAAATTAACAACACCATGGCGCTCAACGAATAAAAATGAGAAACAAAAAGATAAAAATAAAGATTAGAAGTTTTCAACAATTCTGAGAATCAAATTGATAAGATTAACAATGCCGTATTGTTTAACGACACAATTTGCCGACACACGGCAAAAGTAAAACTCGCTCTTTTATATTGTTAGGATTAGGATAGGATGTGTTGGGAGGACTTGGTTACTATATAATTCAAAGAAATTAGTAGAATTAACAACGCCATGGCGCTCGACCAAAGCGAGCGAATGTAAAAGCAGTCAGATTAACATAATAGGAATAAAAATAAAAATGAGAAACAAAAAGATAAAAATAAAGAGTAGAAGTTTTCAACAATTGTAAGAATCAAATTGATAAGATTAACAACGCCGTATTGTTTAACGACACAAATGGCCGACACACGGCAAAAGTAAAACTCGCTCTTTTATATTGTTAGGATTAGGATAGGATGTGTTGGGGTGACTTGGTTACTATATAATTCAAAAGAAATTAGTAGAATTAACAACGTCATGGCGCTCGACCAAAGCGAGCAAATGTAAAAGCAATAAGATTAACAGAATAGGAATAAAAATAAATATAAGAAACAAAAAGATAAAAATAAAGATTAGAAGTTTTCAATAATTGTGAGAATCAAATTGGTAAGATTAACAACGCCATATTGTTTAACGACACAAATTGCCGACACACGAAAAAAATAAAACTCGCTCTTTTATATTGTTAGGATAGGATAGGATAAGATTAGGATTAGACTTTGGAGATGATGATATTAGTATCATGCCGGTGTGGATTAAACTTCCGGGGTTACCACTTGAGTGTTGAAATTCAAAAATCCTATCTAGAATTGCTTCAAAGGTTGGAACGCTCATTTGCACGGATAAGCTCACATCTAACAAGACGAGAGTATCATATGCTCGAGTTCTTGTCGAAATTGATGCATCTAAGGATTTGGTTCGAACCGTTGACATGAATATGCCCACCGGTAAATTGAAAGTTCAAAAGATCATTTTTGAACATGAGCCGAAATTCTGTGCGAATTGTCAATTTTTTTGGGTATTCTACTACTACATGCCCTTCAAATAGTGAGAATTTAAATCAAACTCAACGTAAGGGACGAAAGAAAAATCAGGCACATGTTCATAAACAGGCTAAGGAAGTTGTAAGGGCACCGGATAATGCTAGTAACGTGTTGGAGCAACCACTGGCAACCCCGGATGAAAAGACTATGGCAATGAATAAGGGTAAGGTTAATGTGGAATTGGCTGCGCCTTCTAGCCTGGACGATCCCCCCTTCACTGTTGTTGGCAACAGAAATATCAAATATTTCGTAAATATTCAATTATAACAATACTGAAAATGAAAAAATTTAAAATTTTCACGCTAATAAAAATATCTAATATATAATAAATATACAATTCGGCAAAACAAATATCAAATATTTCTTAAATATTCAATTATAAAAATACCTTATAAAAACACCGATATTATGCTTCCATGCAAAAAAAGACGTCGTATTGGTTGACAATACAAATTGTCGACACATGGCAAAAAAAAGGAAAGGATAGGATTAGGATTAGGATATTCAAGTAAAAATTTGTATTAGATGAATGTTTATTTGATGATAAATAATTTAATCTAAAAATGAGAAAAATTAGTTTATTTAACTTAAGTTAAAAGGTAAAAAATAATAATAAATAAATAAATAAATAAAAAATTGGAGCACTAAGTGCTCCCTGTGTGCTCTATAGGGAGCACTGAGCACTTAAAAGTGCTCCATGCAATGAGCACTTGAGTGCTCGCTGTGGAGCACTAAGTGCTCCGTATCACGGAGTTCTTAACTCCGTGATATGGAGAAATTTAATTTTTTGTTTATTTCTTACAATTAAGACTTTGTGGTAATTGCACATAAGATATTATGTGATATTTGATAGGGATATTTTCTGATAGATTTGGTTTCTATAAAGTACAAAAAAACTATCTTCAAGAACATAAACGATCGAGCAAAAAAAAACTATCTTCAAGTTTATACTTCTTCCTATACCCAACTTCCAAAAATATTAACAATAATTTATAACTTTCCACCGGAAAACAGATAGATAATTCTACCTTTCTTCTCTTCTTAGGGCTTGGTCTGGTAGAACGAGAGAGGAAACGGTTTATTTTGCCTTCAACGAGAGCAATTAAGACGATTTCTTCTTAGGGCTTGGTCACAATTTCTTCTTAGGGCTTGGTCTTGTCTGGTACACAGCAAGAGAGGAGACGGTTTAGTGTGAGCAATTAAGGCAATTTTAAAATTTCTCCAAACGACATCGTAATGGTTGACGACACAAATTGTCGACACCTAACAAAAACAAAACTCACTCTTTTATATTGTTAGGATTAGGATAAATGGTGGTGGTGGCTAAAATTTAAGGGAGCTCCACACAAACCAAAACAAAACAACACAATTAACAATAAACTATAGCAAATAATAAAAATGGAAAAAGGAAAAATTGGATAAAACGACTTGAAAATTAATCTAAAGTTTGAGAAAATTGTTAGTGGAAGGAAAAAGAATCAACGTGTATTTAAATTAAAATGTATATTTAATTGTTTACTCAATTATGATGGGCGACCAATGAATATTGCTCAATACTTCAACCAATTTGAGGGTTTTGCATTTATAATTGTCATAATAATGGATGACTGGGTATGATTCAATTAGTTAATTATGATGGATAATTGCCTAATTGTGTTGGGTTTTGATATGGATGTATCTTTTTAATTGGCATATGTTTAGTTTTCCTTGTTTTAGATAAATTTAAATTTTTTGTTTCCATGAACGGATTGTAATTGTTTGTAACAATTGAAACCTAAACAAAATCATTTCGAAGTGGTTTAGTTCAATTCAAAATTAAAATGTTGACGAATCCATGTAAACCCAAACCGAAGATTTTAAAAATGTGTCTACGATTTGGTTTTTCAATTTGACGGTTTCATTGTTCAACTTAATGTCACCTTTTGTGATACTTTTTAGTAGCAATATATAAGGCTCCTTCAAAAAAGTGACATGATATATCTCTTTATTAACAAAAAATGACACACAACTTTGAACTTCATAAAATTATTACCTAATTTAGCTTGTGTGAATATACACCAGTTATTTTATTGATGGAATCACATATCATTGACAACAATGACTTAGTTTTTTTTTTTTTTTTAAGTGTTGAAACCTAACTTCTTAAAAAGTTATGATGTCACTTTTTTAACAAAAAAAAAGACATTAGTTTTAACAGAGGTTGTATGTGCATTTTGTTTGGGCAATAATTGTAGTCATTTTACCATTTTATATTTGTTATCTTGTCACTATTTTCCTTTATAACAAATGAAGATATTAATTTTATCCATAGCTGTAAAAAGAATACAAACAAAATAGTGTGAGGTCGTTTTTAATTTTCAGCAAATTAACTCATCTAAAAAAATACAAATAAAGTATTACATCATCACTTTTTAATGAAAATTAAATTTTGATGCATATTCGTATTCAAATTTTCATAAAAACACATATATTTCTCTCTTTAATTGTACAAGAATTCAAATAAGGTAGAATAATAACTTTTTAGAAAAAAAGAAGTGACAGAATATCACTTTCAAATTTTAGCATTTTAACTCGTGAAAAAATACGGATAAAGTGTTATATCATGTCACTTTCTAATATAAATCGAGGTTTCAATTGATATTCATATTTAAATTTTCATAAAAACACATGAATGAATATCTTTAATTGATCCTAAAGAATTTAAATAAGATATATTGCGACCTTTCCAAAAATAAAATAAAATATAGAGAGAGAATGTCACTTTTCTAATTTTCATTTTCACAAACACCTTGTATGCATCACTTGAATTGATCCAAAGTTATATTTTTATATATAATTACTCGGTCCAATTAGTGCAAATCGTAATTTTAATATATACTAACTCAAAATCATTAATTTAAAAATGAAATCTCATATTTACTAGAACAAAAAACATCAACATCAAAATTAAAACAAAATATGAACTAATTGAATACAAAATCAGAAACATATAAACCTATAGATTTTGGTTGATTATTTGCAGATTTGGGGAAAATAACTTTGAAGAACAGGTAGTTGAAGCAGCGGTTGATCTTGTTTGGACTTGAATTGTACAAAACTTCCTTTTATAATCTCGATTGTACTTGATTTGGTTGGAAGACTCGGATTATTGAGCTGTTAGCCGGCTTCTCATTTCTAGGTTAGTACGTAATTTTTACGGTGTCATTAAATGAAATTATATTTGTGCAAGTTTCCCTCCTTATAAACAAAACATTAAAAAGTTTGGGTCCCAAAAGATTCTGGACCCGAGAGGGCCTAGCCTTTTGAACTTGGAAAATTTCCATACGTAAGATATTAAGCTTGGTCAATTTCAAGGGAAAATTAAAAAATTAGGTATTCAATTTTTAGGTTTTAAGTTTCGAAATTCAAAACTTAGGTATTAATAAATTAAATATATTAAAGTCACAATTATATAATTAATGGTTACATGTGCGTACTTATAAGTCACAACTTATTTATTAATCACATATTATCAAATTAATTGATCACATATTATTTCATAGTCACAATTAAAAAATTTGATAGGTTGTTCATTGTTCACAAATCAAAATAAATAAAATTATAGGTCACAGTTTATTTGTTGGTCACACATTTTCAAATTAGTTGATCACAAATTATCAAATTTTTATGTCATAATTAAATAGTTAGTCACAAATAGCCAAATAATTTTTACAAATTAACCAAGTAGTTAGTCACATACCACCTCCCCCACCATTGTCGTCACCACCAATATGACCACTTGCGACCACCATCCCCAACACAACCTAATAGCGCCATCATTACCACCGCCACACACATCGCTGTTGTCACCCCGCAACTGCAAAGCCACGACCACACACCACAATAATTGTGAAAAACGCTACCACAACAACAATCAGTCAGACAAACCACCATAACCATCAGAGATATCAAATTCAAGAAATAAATGGAAAAAGGAAAGGAAATAATAGATCCGCGCCACTGTGGATCAACCACAATCATATTAGAACCAACGACGATGGCGCGCAACCTCCGCTGCACCAGATCGCGATAACATGTCTCGTCATTGCTTCGAGCATAAAGCCGCCCGCCATCAAATCTTGCCATACTTAAGAAGCAGCAACAATGACGATGGGGACGATCTATGAAAGGTAGCAGACAAGCAACATCGGGATGATGTTGAGCAAATGTAGTCTGATCTATGTTGATTGCCAGCGTGAATGGTGGCAGCGATGGTTTTGAGACGATTTTTGGGAGTGGTTTTGGGTGATCTCTTTCTCCTATGATCTGCTTAGCCCAATTTTGAGATGGTTGTTGGTTGTTTGATGGTGGTGCAAGCGGTGACAATGTGGCAATGGAGGCGATGGTGGCGGCGATTGTGAATTTGGATAAAAAGATAGAAAAGAAATAGAGAGGGATAAAAATAAAGGAGAGTGATGTTAATGTTTGAGAGTGTGGGTTGGATGGGGTGAGGCTAGGAGTAGGGGTAGGGTTAGGGGTAGGGTTGTAAATTAATTTAATTTTATATTATTATTATTTATAAATTGAATTATTACCTAATATTTTATTAAATAAACCTAGCACACAATTTTTAAATTGAAAAACTTAAATACATGTTTATATGTAATTTTCTCCAATTTCAAAACGATGAAACAATGTTTAAAACTTTAAAAATCATATATTAATTAAATTTTATTTATGAAATAATTAATTAATATATATTTGATCAATTAAATATGTATTTTATTAATTAAATAAATTAAGGTTACAATTCTATACAATTTGATTATAATTTATCAAATTAATTGATCACAAATTGTTTATCGATCACGAATCAAAAAATTTCAAGGTCACAAATCAAAGATTTTATGTCACAATTTATTTATCGATCACAAATAAAAAAAACTATAAGTCACAATTTATTTGTCGGTCACAATGACAAATTTATAAGTCATATCACAAATTTTTAGGTCGCATATTATTTGCTGGTCACGAGTTATCGATCATATATTATTTATTGATCACAAAATATTCAATTTATTAGTCATAATCTCAATTATAACTAATTTATTGATCATAATCAACCAAATAATTTGTGATCACAAACACCATTTGTGAGCATCACCTCACCACTGCACCGCACGTAACAACGCCATCAAACACCACCATTGTCTGAGCCACTCCTATCACATCACAACGATCGGTCAACACTACTATACATCGCCAGAGCTACCACCACGCCGCACAGTATCATACCACGTACCTCATGCACCCAACCATAGCACCATCACCACACCCACAGCACCACAAACACCCTCCCACCTATCCCATTCGTGCCACGACCACCACCAAGTCACTGCCACACACCACAGCAACCACAACACTAAAGGGGAATATGTACACGCAACCGCAACCGCCACACACCACAACAATGCAAAAACCATACCACCACAAACCACAACCACCACCACCACCACCTCCACCTCCAACCAACTAACCAGTATTGCGATCACCAACCACACCGCATTGTCAGCGACAATGACAACCACTGATCCAAAACCACAGTTCCAAAACATAGATCCAAAAGACGAATCCAACCATAGTGCAACAACCAGCCACACCGACAATGACAAGCACTAATCCAAAACCACATATCCAAAACACGAATCCAACTTCGCCAATGCCAAAACAAGAATCCAACTCGGTCAACGCCAAAAGCACAGCTTAATCATCTTCCAACTTCGTTAACTGCTGCACGGTGCTCACATTGGGCAGCGGGCAATATTGTAGTTAGGGGTGGACAAAATATCCAAACCAAACCAGAACCAAACCAAACCGAGCTATTCGGTTGGATTATACAAAAAATGAATGATTTTGGTTCTTCATACCGAGAACCATTTGGTTCTGATTCTGGTTTGGTTCTAGTTCTAGAACCAAGAACCAAACTTAATTTATAATTTTATTTATATATGAATCTAATTTTACATTAATTGAAACCAGTCCAATAGCCATTATTTTTATACAGCCAAATGAGCCTATTAAGAGTATTACTTCAAATTCAAACCCTCAAGTCAAAAGTCCCAAACGGCAAACCTACCCTTGCAGATCCCTCAAAGTCTCAAATGAAGCAGCTTCTTCGGCCGAAGCTTCGACTCCACAATCACCAATTTATTGTTCCTCCTTCAAACCATCAGGGTAGTACCTTTATGCATTCTTTTTTATATAATTTACTAGACATTCTTCTCTTCTAATAAACAAAAATGTATTAATAGATCGGTTTGAATTTAACAACATAATAGATTTGAAAAATAAATTGAAGAATTGGAAACCCGGTGGTATGATTTTAGGTGGTTCTTATTTGCATGTTCGTTGTTCTGCACACATAGTCAATTTAATTGTTAATGAGGGGTTAAAATATTTCAATGCATCAATAGCAAGCATTCGCAATGCGATTGAGTATTTTCGATCATCACCTTCTCGACTGATGAAATTTAAATGTTGTGTTGAGAGGGAGAGATAGAATGCAAACAACTTCCTGTTTTGGATGTACCTACTCGATGGAATTCAACATTCTTAATGTTAGATATTGCATTGAAATTTGAGAAAGCATTTACCGAATGGAGGAAGAGGACGGACTTTATTACAAATATTTTGATGAGCGTGAAGGTGGAAAAGAAAGAGAAGGGCCGCCAACAACTTATGATTGGGATATAGCTAGAAAATTTACTAAATTTTTAAGAACATTTTATGAAGTTACTTTGAAATTTAGTGCTTCAAACAACCTCCAATATTTACTTCAATGAAGTTTGTATAATTGAGCAGATTTTGAAAAGAATGAGTGACAAAAAAGATGGTGTGCCGAGTAATATGTCAAGCAGCATAAATGGTAATTTTGACAAGTATTGGGGAAATGTTGATAAGACAAACAAGATTTTGATTATACCAGTTGTGCTTGATCCAAGATATAAATTTGAGTTTGTTGTACATTGTATTGGTATTATGTATGACTTCGGCATGGTTGAAGCAACAAAATATGAAGTTGATAAATTATTGTATGCTTTGTGTAATTAGTACAAGGGATGGAAAACAATATTGATGGAGATAGTGGTAGTGGTGATACTAATGATGGAGTCACTTTGTTGGATGGTTCTGATGATGATTGGAATGACTTTGATAATTTTGATTTCGGGTACAAGAACTTAAAAACTAGCAAAGGCAGTTTGTCTAGAAAAGATGAGATTCAAAGATATTTGATGGAACCAAATGAAGATGCAGCTGATGCAAATTTTGATATTTTGAAGTGGTGGAAGATAAATACTCAAAGATTTAAAATTTTGTCAAATATTGCAAGAGATGTTCTTGCCATTCCTGTATCTACAGTTGCTTTCGAGTCGGCATTTAGTATTGGAGGGCGCATTCTTGATTGTTTTAGGAGTTCTTTAACTCCTACAACAATTGAGGCTTTAATTTGTATCCAAAATTGATTACAAGAAGAATCTAGACTTTTGAGAGTAACCCAATACAAAATTTGCATTGAGAAGACGAACTTCTATGAAGAAATTGAGTTTGATAATAAAAATTTTATAAAATATTTTCACGTAACATCTTATTAATTGTAAACAATTTTAATTTAGTTTTGTTTGTTTTAAATATGTATTTTGAATTATGTTTGTAGAGTTTCTTAAAGTTATAGCAGAAGCAACGGAGTATTAAACGATTAATGGTTGTCTGGATGGTAAGGGTTAAGTTTCTTGACTTAGTCATTTTGTCACCATCCCTATCCATTAGTTTCAAGTTTTAATTGTATATTTTAGTTTCAGATTTTATTTTTCTCATGTAAGTTTTGATGGCTTCATGTAAAGGAATTGATTAGACGGAGGATGGAGATGAAACTTGATAGTTGATATTATTAACTTTTGACAAAGAAACATTCATTTATTTTTTTATTTTTTTTTTTGTTAATTTAAACTTTTGAAAATTTTTGATGACTGATAATTTAAACTTGCTTATATTTTTTATTTAAGTATATGTTACTAGAACCAAACCAAATCAGAACTGAATGGATCGGTTTGGTTCGGTTCCATATCTTAAAAAAAACCATGTGGTTCTATTATCAAAAAAACTATTGGTTTATGGTCCGATTCAGTTCTCTTGGAACCAGAATTAAATGGAACCATGTTCACCCCTAATTGTAGTGACTATGTCACCGCGACGCTCACATTAAGGGATGACTGAGTAGCAACAATCGAAGGTGGTATCTAGAGGCGGACACACTCGACGACTATGACAATCTGAGGGAGAGCGTAGAGAGAGACGGGAGGTGAAGATAAGAGAGAAGTGAGAAGTGAGAATCGAGAGGAAATGAGATAAAATGATTTAGGGTTTGAATTGGTTGGATGGAGTTTGGTGTGTGTGTATAAATTAATTTATAATATTTCAATTAATATTTGATTTTTGTATAAATAAATTTTAGATGACTTTTGAAGTTGAATCTTAAAAAATTTGGTTTGGGGTAATCAGTCAAGTCATTTGACCTATGTTTGTCTATCGTTAAAATAGAAAAATGAGTTTTGAAATAGTGAATTTTTAAAGAATATGTAATTAAAAATTAGAACAAATTTTAAATTTGCGTGCAAAATATTTTATTGTAAAAATGTGTAGTTAAAAATGAATTTGACCAAAAAAAAAGTTTTGAAATAATGGTAGAAAAAGAGGAGCTTAATTTTAATTTATCTCAATTAAAGGGTGCCGTTATTTCCATCCACACTTTTTATATTTACATCCACTTTTAAAAATAAATTTTATTATATTTTAAATACTATATAAATTTACTGAAATAGACATAAATAAAATTAAATAAAAATATATAACTCTTTATTCATCCACTTATTTTTATTTTCATTAAATTACCTTAAATCTTTTACCTTCTTTTCGAATTTGTATTTAACTAGAGCTTTAATAGATCAGAGAAAATTACATGAATATGTTTGAAGCCTTCTAATACTCAGACCTTCAACAGACAAAGCAAATAATATATTTTTATATAATATTCAATTAGTTCAACTTTGTTCTTACTTCGTTCATCTATTTTAAATGAGTTTATGATTTTAGGGAATATATGGATCCATAATGTTAAAGATGTAATTTAAGTTAGATGAATATATAAAATTCATTTGAATATATAGTAGTTAAATGAATGAATTTAATAAGGACAAGATTAGAATATGACGTGAATGTAAATAATATTTTTTTTGTTTAAATAATAGGAATGAACTTAGAGTGAGATGAATATATAAAAAGTGTGGATGAAAATCGCGGTAACCAATTAAATCCCTTTCATGTTCCATCTTCTATCATCCCTCAAAATAACAAAAATTGCTTAATTTAACACTAATCCCTACATGGCACCCTAAAAAGAAAAATGGTGAAATAAATATTATGACATCTTTAAACTAAAATGTTAAAAGATAATTTTTATGCTAACACTTTTATGTTTCATGTAATTGTAAATTAACATGTCAAATAAATGACTACCAATTAAGCAAACTTCATTAATTTGAAAGATATGTGAAGAAGTAGAGAAATTTGAATTTTAATGGCTTAATTGAAGTTTAGTGACCCAATCGAGAATTCAGTGAGAGTTCAATGACCACACATGAAATTTACCCTCTTCTATACATGTCTGAGTTTGATCAACAAACCATACAGATTCGAAGATCGTCATCACATGCTGCTAGAGTTCGCATCGTGGGCGAGATTTTCCATGTCATAAAAATGCAGAATGCCACTCATTTGTTATCATACAAAATCTGTTTCCTGCACTACACGACGGTGTATACAAATTAAACAGTAGCTATATAAGATAATTTCGGCCTCCAAAAAAGGCAGCATATTTTCACTTCTCTAGCCAACTATATATGAGCTTAAAAGTTGCAGCATATTTAACATCCCCCAAACAATGTGATTATATACAACCAGCAGGACTGCTCCTGCTGCTAAACAGAACCCACAAAAAGAGAACAAGAGAAAGAAATTTAAAAAATGGAAATCTCACCTACAGATAATTTGGGAAAATATTTCCGATAAATGGACCTTGACTTCATGCAAGGACCATATAGAGGGAAAAACTTGAAATGCTAACATCACCATGTCCATTTTCAGCCACTAATACGACAGGCTCTTGATTCCTACAGATTCAATAAACATTGATTTACTAAGCTGCTGCTCCACAGCCTATTAAGCCTGTATCATCTTGATGCCTTCTGAGCCCACCACTAGTTGGCCTGTAAAAATTATATATCGTTTACAATTACTTTCTAACAAAAAGGAAGTTGAATTAACTCTAATAGCAGTTGAAAATGTATTCGCAAGGCATTTAACCAGCTGATGTCCAGAAAGTATTATAAAAATTGAGCAATCATAATTCTTACACTTCTTGTTATACTTGCAATACAGACCATTGGTTAGGCGTCCTAATAGCAATAACAGATCCCGGAAAGAGATTGGCCTTGTTACCGTAAATAAATAGGGAACTTATCTTAGGAATTATCTTTCGGTTACAATTGCTGATTCTTAGGGATTACATATATATAGTTTCCTTGTAAATAGAAAGACTATACATTATATGTACAAGTGTAAAACAACAAAAGGAGGACCGAAAATTCTTCCAATTTCTTTCAGTATTTTGGCTTCTTTTGACATGGTATCAGGGCTTTCGGTGGTCTAGACTCTGCTATCGGAGTTTACCTTGGGGCTTCCTGGTTGGTTAGTGTTGGGCCTTCACGGGCTTTCTTTTTGTTGGGTTGATTTCTAGTTGATTTGTGATTTCTTTTGACTTTCTCAATTTAATTGGGCTTCACGTGTTTCATTTTATTTTTTAAGTTTCTTTTTGGCATGGGTTACTCTTTATTGCAAACGTTGCAGTCGTATTGTAGTTGAATATATTTTTTTTCCATCATGTCATCAGAAAAGTTAGACTCCTTTCATATTCGTTTTAAATGGCAAGAATTACTAAGCTTGGGAGTTTCAATTTCAATCATTTAACAAAGGAAAAAGTTGTAGGGTTATCTTGATGGAAGTACTCCCACCCCTACAGATGTAGAGACTCTGTCCAAGAGGGAAATCAAAGATGCTCAGTCCTTGTTCTTAATTTGAGACATTATAAAACTGCTACTGATATATCAGATTATCTTAGCAAGGTCTACAAACAGGACAACACGGCTCGAAGATTTAAATTGGAATGTGAATTGGCTAATTTTACACAGGACAGTCTCTCCATTGAGGAATATTTTTTTAGTTTTCAAAACCTTTGGGCTGAGTATTCAGACATTGTTTATGTTAATGTTCCCGCTGCAGCTCTATCTGCAGTTCAAAAAGTGCATGACACAAGCAAGAGAGATCAATTCTTGATGAAGCTAAGTCCCGATTTTGAGTGAACTCCTTCGTAATATGATGAATCGTCATCTTGTACTATCTCTGGATACTTGTTTGGGTGAACTCCTTCGTAAGGAGCAACGCATCGTAACTCAAGCTACCATAGAACATAAGGCTACTATCAGTTCTCCTATTACTGTGGCTTATGCAGCACAAGGGAGAAATAAGAGTCTAAACATGCGTGTTGTCCAATTCTATAGTTGCAAAGCTTCTAGTCATATCGCTTAGGATTGTCTAAGAAGCATTGTAACTATTGCAAGAAAGAGGGTCATCACATCTTTGTTTGTCCCATTCGCCCAAAAGGAAGCCAAGCACTGCTTATCATGCCTCCACCGATGCCTAAAGCTCCGCTACTTTGCCTGCTTCCTAGCAAGTTGTTCCCAATCCTGCTTCTGCTGCCTTAGCAAACCCGACTACACTTCTGAAATGGTACAACAAATTATCAACTCCACTTTCTCTGCTTCTGGACTCTCAGGTATTTATATAGTTTCTCCTTTCTCCTAAGCCTTGATTCTTTTACTCCAGAGCCTCTAACCATATGACCAATATTGTTGTTCCTCTTTCCAATATTTTGAGTATGATGGAAATCTAAAAATTCACACCACTGATGGCAGTTCTCTGCCTATTAGCGTTGTTGGTGATCGTTCTTCTTCTTTACCAGATGTTTTTGTGTCTCCTGACCTGTCTACAAATTTAATTTATGTTGATCAATTGGTTGATAATAATTGTAATGCCCATTTCTCTGGTTCTGGTTGTGTTGTGTAGGATCCATTGTTCGAGAAGATGATCGCGAAAGGGCCTAAAGTGAGACAACTATTTCCATTTCCTTTGCATGTAATGCCGTTAGTTCTGAAAATAGGTCACCCAAACTTTGATTACTTCGTAGTTTATTTAATTCTGACTTATTGGGAAATAAAACATGTTCTTCTCTTGATTTTTCTTTTGATTGTACAACATGCGAAATTGGTAAAAGTAAAGTTCTACCTTTTCCTTATCGTGGATCTCATGTCTCACAATGTTTTGATATTATTCATAATAATGTTTAGGGCATTTTACCTATTGTTTTTCATGCACGTTACAAGTACTTTGTTACGTTTATTGATGACATTAGTCGTTTTACTTTTTACGGGCTAAGGCAAAAGTTTTTTTGGTCTTCCAACGCTTTCTTGCCCTTCTTGAGATTCAATTCTCTACCAGCATCAAGATCTTGCAATCTGATTCTAGAGGCCCATATGTCCAATGAGTTTTAGGACTTTCTCCAACAAAAATGTATCATCTCTCAAAGTTCTTGTCCCTCGACGTCGTAGCAAAACGGTGTTGCTGAGAGAAAAATCATCATCTTCTTAATGTGGTAAAAACTCTTTTACTTGATTCATCCGTCCCTCCTCGATTTCGGTGTGAAGCACTTTCTATTTCCGTTCATTTAATAAATCGTTTTCCCTCTCATACATTAAATTATGTTTCTCCTTTAGGTTGTTTGGTCATTTACCTCCCTATTCTGATCTTCGTACATTTGGTTGTGTTCGTTTTGTGCATCTACCAACTCATGAGCGACATAGATTTACTGATCAGTCTATTAAATGTGGTTTTCTTGGTTATGCTCTCTATCAAAAGGGTTGTATTTGTTATAACCCTCATGCTCATCGTATTCGTACCTCTAAGAATGTAATTTTCCTTGAAAATCAATTTTTTTTTCCAATCTCATGTTGAACTGTCATCTACATCTTTATCCTTTCTGCCTAGCTTTTCTAATTCCCCAACATTTGTGGAAAGATTTAAACCTGGTCTTGTGTATGAATGACTTCGTCATCGTGAGCCTGTTCCAATCTCCTCTGTGTCCCTCAAGATCTTGACTCGAAACCTGATCTTGCTACTGTTTCCACCAATCTTCCCTGGTCTACCCGTCCTTCCCGACCCCCTGATAGGTATGATTTATCTTCCCCTATCTCTCTTGTAGCTACTTTATCCTCTATTTCCCTTCCCTCTTGCTACAAATAGGCTATGAAATATGAGTGTTGGCAGAATGCAACGCAAGCAAAACTTCAGGCACTTAAGGAGAATAACACTCGAGACATTGTTCATTGCCCCCTACAGTCAAACCTATTAGGAGTAAATGGTTTTTCTGTGGAACTTCGTACTGATGGCTCATTGGATAGGTACAAAGCTCGCCTTGTAGCTCTAGGTAACAGATAGAAATATGGGGTTGACTATAATGAGGCTTTTGCTCTCGTTGCTAGAATGACCACAGTTCGAACAATCTTAGCCATTATCGTCTCACAGTCGTGGCGACTCCATCAAATGGATGCGAAGAACGCTTTTCTTTAAAGCGATCTTCACGAGAAAATCTATATAAGTTTCCTTCTAGTATGACTACTCATTCTCCTCATGATGTCTGTAAGTTAAGAAGTTCTTTGTATGGGCTCAAACAGGCTCCTTGGGCTTGATTTGAGAAGTTTCGTAGTATACTCCTTACCTTCAGCTTTATATAGAGACGGTATGATTCTTCTCTCTTCTTCCACAAGTCTGTTGCAGGTATTTTTTTTCTTTTGGTTTATGTGGATGATATCATTATTACTGACACTGACTGTGATTTGATTACTAAACTTCAAAAGCTGTTGCATGCAAATTTCCGCATGAAAGATCTAGACCAGCTCACATACTTCTTGGGATTGGAGGTTCAACATTAGGCCAATGGTATTTTCTTAAACCAGCATAAGTATATTCAAGATCTTATCGCGTTAGCTAGGTTGGAAGATAATTCTTCTACAAATACTCCTATGGAGGTAAATGTTAAATATAGGAAAGATAAAGAGGGATCTTTTAGATGATTCTACTCTCTGTCGATGCCTAGTTGGGAGTCTTATGTATTTGACTACTACTTGCCTGGATATCTCATATGTCGTTCATCAAGTCAGCCAGTTTGTCTTCATCTCAACATCTTCATCTTGCTACAGTTCGCCGTATTATTTGCTATCTTCGCAGGTCTCCTGCTTGTAGGTTGTTCTTTCCTACATGTTCATCTCATCGGCTTGTTGCCTACAGAGACGATAATTGGGATGGGTGTCTGAATACATGTTAGTCCACTATGGGTTGGTGTATGTTTTTAGGTGATGCATTAATTTCTTGGAAATATAAGAAACAAGATCATGTTTTGAACTTATCAACTAAGGCTGAGTATCGTGCTATGTCCACGACATATTTTGAAATTATATGGTCACATTGTCTTCTGAGGAACTCAGGTTTCCTCAAACTAATCTTACTCCTCTTCATGTTGATAACACTAAAGCTATTCAGATTGCAAACTGTAACAACCCGGGTCTGTACCCCAATCGCTAGCTTACGTACTGTCCGTTTTGGGTGGGCAGAGTCCACTTACTCCCGCACGGCTTTGTGTCACGTTCCCTAAGATTCGAATCCAACACATCTATTATATGATAGACTTAAATTGAATCTTGGTACCAATTGGGCAACCGCTTTAGGGTAGGCAGAGCCTACTCACCCCCTCACGGTTTTCTATCACGTTTCCCAGGATTCGAACTCAACACCTCTATCATATGAGAAACTTAAGTTGAATCCTAGTATCAATTGGGCAATGAGCCTCACGGCTTTCTGTGCTCAATTGATACTAGAATTCAACTTAAGTCTCTCATATGATAGAGGTGTTGGGTTCGAATCCTAGAAAACATGACAGAAAGCCGTGAAGGATAAATGGGCACAAGCTCACTCAAAACGGACAGTACGTAAACTAACAGCTTGGGTATAGACCCGGGTCATTACAAAAAAATGCGCATGGGCACAGGCTCACTCAAAATGGACAGTACGTAAGCTAATAGCTTGGGTATAGACTCGGATCATTATAAAAAAACGCGCGTTTTTGTAACGACCCTGGTTTCTAAACCCAAGTCGCTAGCTTATGTTGCAAAGCCCCAAAATTTTGGAATAAAATTTATTTCTTCTATATGTTATTTTTTTTATTTTTAAAAATTGATGGATTTTAATTTTTAATTGGGCCAAATATTTAGGTTTTAATAAAAAGAGATTTAGTATATCAATTTTGGGCTCGTTGAATAACTCGTATTTAATCATGTATTTTAGGCTCGAGAAAATGTCAATTCGAATATGTTAAGCCCAAGTTATTGACATTGTAAGATTTTACCCTTTATTGATAATTAATATGTTAGTATAATTATGTTGTTTCATGTGTACAGATGAGCAAGGTAAGAACCATTTATATTTTTTTATAGAGAAGACTTATATTTGATGATTGGTTGGTTGACTATACAAATTCATTTCCTATTGATAGTCTACTATTGAAACCCATCATGGAACTTGTCATCACGTGATAGTTATCCTATTTTAGTGGAATTGTGGCTGCCAACATGTAGAATGCATTTTTTTACCCTAAATTATAATGGTTATGGAAAGTTTAATTGGATTATTATATAGTTTAATATTAATTCTAAATTCATTATTCTTATCCAAATTATTTGTAGAATATGGCTCTTCAATTTTTATGGCATCAAAACTCTTTTACTGTTA
This sequence comes from Osmanthus fragrans, assembly GCA_019395295.1. Classification (NCBI taxonomy): domain Eukaryota; kingdom Viridiplantae; phylum Streptophyta; class Magnoliopsida; order Lamiales; family Oleaceae; genus Osmanthus; species Osmanthus fragrans. Next base: position 6,492,553 of record CM033363.1, on the reverse strand, counting down.
TCCAATATTTGTAGATAATCACCACTTTCATTTAAAAATACCGTATTTATTATCTCCAAATTAATTTTCAACCAATTGAATGATTACGATTTATTTAAGCATAAACCTAATAAAAGTTTTGGTCGATCACATATCTTAGATCAACATGCACGTGTGTTCTTAATTGGTTTGATTTTTGAAACTTCTTATATGGCTACCCTGTTGATAAAGATAGTGGTTGAATAAGATAATATTATAGTACAATTTTTGAGATATAGTAAATTCACACCTATCCAATTACCTATGCTTGGAGGGCACGTCTTTTTCAAATCCTAGGTACACTAGGATTTAAATTTCTTGCCCTATATATATACCCCTTGTGGCCATAGTAATGTACCACACAAAACAAGAGTAAAGAAGAAAGAGAGAGAAATTGTGGAAAGTCAAAGGTGCATACATCATTGTCAATCAAAAATCTTTCATCCAAAGTAAAGAAAAAGATTTGATCGTGTATTCATATTTTTATTTCAGTAACATGTAAAATACTTTCGTGCAAGTATTTCGTTGTCCTATACTTTTATGTTCAATTAAATATGCATAAATTGCTAGTGGACTTTCGGATTCTTTTAAAAGAGATATGAAATCCTACGGGATTATAACAAGACATAAGATAGGTGTGTCGCTTGGTCATCGATATACTCCATAAGAGAAGAGTCGTATGAAGTTTATAATTTTATTATTATGTATTTGTATATAGAAACCGCACATATCTTACTGCGTGTTTTTTAAAAATACTCTCTAAATAAAAATTTACAGGTTAGTTCAGGTCGATTGGAATTGTGGCAGGATGGTGCAACGAACTGCCAAGGGATTTGAACACTACGAAAAATATTAAGTTTTATTGCCTTTAGATTTATTAGTTTTAAATTATTCAAATGTTATTATTGACTTAGTTAGTTGAGAATGTTTTTTTTTTTTTAAATACAATTTCATGATTTAAATTTATGAATGTTCCAATTTTTGTTTAAATAAAGAATTTATTTTATTTGTGACGTTTCGCATTTATTATAAAGAAAATTGAATATTTTGTAATATTTCCGTGTTTTACAAAAATTTGGGGCGTTACATACGTACTACCCGCTTAACCCCACACAACATTTGCCCAATTGGTGCCAGGATTCAACTTGAGTCTCATATGATAGAGGTCTTGGATTCGAATCTTGTGGGAGGCGACAGAAAATCGTGAGAGGGTAAGTGGGCTCTGCCCACCCAAAAGCGAACAGTACATAAACTAGTGGCTTGGGTATAGAAACCCGGGTCGTTAAAAAAAATGCGCTATTTTTTGTAACGAGCCGGGTTTTTATACCCAAGCCGCTAACTTACGTCCTATCCACTTTAGGTGAGTCTGTGCCCACTTATCCCTCACGATTTTCTGTCGCGTTCCCCATGATTCAAACTCAACACCTCTATCATATGAGAGACTTAAATTGAATTCTGGTATCAATTGAACAACTGGGTACCAGTTGGGCAAGTTGTCCAATTGGTACCAGAATTCAACTTAAGTCTCTCATATGATATAGAGACGGGTTCGAATCATGAGCAACACGACAGAAAATCGTGAGGGTATGAGTGAGCTCTGCCCAAACCAAAACAAACAGTACTATGATATAATGGCTTCGACGTAGAGGTTAGGTCGTTACAAAAAATGCGCGTTTGTTTGTAACGACTCGAATCTGTACCCAAACCGCTAACTTACGTACTGTCCACTTTGGGGTGGGCAAAGCCCACTTACCCCTTCACGGCCAATTGGTATCAGTTACTAAATTGATACCAAGATTCAACTTAAATTTCTCTTAAGCAGATGTGTTGGGTTCGAATCCTGGGGAACACGACAGAAAGTCATGAGGGGGTAAGTGAGCTCTGCCCATCCTAAAGCAGTAACGACCCGGGTCTGTACCCAAACCATTAACTTACGTACTATCCGCTTTGGGTGAACCTGTATTCACTTATCCCTTACGACTTTCTGTCACATTTTTTAGGATTCGAACTCAAGACCTCTATCATATGAGAGACTTAAGTTGAATTCTGGTACTAATTAGGCGTAAGCTAACGACTTGGGTACAAACCCGGGTTGTTACACAAATAATCCCGTCTTCCATGAACGCATCGAGCACATTGAGGTTGATCGTCACTTTATTAGTAAACACTATGGAGGATCAGATGATACTTCTTCCCTACATTTCTTCTAAGCTCCAAGTGGCAGATGTGTTCATCAAAGCTATGACTTGATAACGGTATCAATTCCTTGTTGGAAAATTGTGATTGGCTGACCTCCCAACATCAATTTGAGAGAAGATGTTTCTATAAATAAATAAGGAACTTATCTTAGTAATTATCTTTCGGTTACAATTGCTAATTCTTAGGGATTACATATATATAGTTTCCTTGTAAATAGAAAGACTATACATTATATATACAAGTGTAAAACGACAAAGAGAGGACAGAAAATTCTTCCAATTTCTTTCGGTATTTTGGCTTCTTTTGACAAGCCCAGATCAGATTCCCTAGAAGAGTATGAAGGTGTTTGGATGAGGCGGGCATTTATTGGGAACAATTTACTTGTTAAAAATATTCCAGACAAATGGCTTTCCTATTTCCTTTGGAATTTCATTTTCCAAATGTCAATCTTGTTCCTGGGATCTAATATTAATATATTTCATGTCATGACTACTAGTTTCACCATGGTTTCACGTTCTTTTGTTTATTTTCGCTTTGATTCCTAGTTCTCTTTTTACAACAAGCCTTTCAATGACAAGACACATTACACAACGTTAACAATTTTATAGCAGACAATGAAAAATCACTAGTACAGAATATATTCTGCAAAATATTCCCTCGATAACAAAAGTAGTGATTTATATATTTCACATCTATGACCAAAGCAAATTGATGTGTTGGCAAACTAGATTAATGTTGTCTAGAAATCCAAAAAACTTAGGGTAAAGGCAATCATGAGGACAAAATTTCAAGTTACACTTACTTTTAAAAGAATGTAGCTAAACATGATCACAAAATTATGTTATTGTGATATTTAACTCACCAAAAACTATGATAAATAAGATGGCATATATGATGCATCGATACATAACAAGGCTAGGCACTTACAGTCCACTCAAGACTTTGATAGTGTCGTAGAAAAACCACTGCAGAGTAACAACAGGGCCCACAATTGTTATTCGAACAGGAAGACTTCTAGTAAACAAATTAACAAGCCCAATGTTCTTTACAGCCTGAAAACCATCATGTCATAAATGATACAGCTACTGAAGTAAAGTAGGATGTCACTAAAGGTTTGAGAGATTTCACTAAGATGCATGAGAAGAGCTATGGGGACAGGGGATTATGTCCCGGGTCAAACCCGGGACACCCCTGATTGGAGGGGGGGCTGATCCGGGTTTGACCCGGGACATAATCCCCTGTCCAAGGGGATTTTTCCAAGATGCAATACCTGCCTTACAGTGTCAGCCTTTTTGTTGTAAAGAGATGAAACAATATTGTCAGCAGGATTAGAGATTACAGTACCAACAGCTCCAGCTGCATAGCCAGCTAGACATGTCACAGCAAGTTGTTCAGATTTCGAGCAATCTTCCTTCCTCCTTTGCATAACTTTGCGATACATAAGATCCGCAGAATGCTCAAATGTTGAAAACATAATCATAGAGACTGCCAAATGAGTTTAAGGAAGTCACATAAATTTCGAATACAGTCTGGACAAGAGAAGACAGTAGTCAAGCTCACATAATGTGCCGCCAACTCATAACATTATTAAGATTTACAAGGAGGAAATCAATAAGCTAAAGAGTACCAAAGGTTTTTAGGTATTTATGAGCAAAACAAATAGCCAGACAAAAAAATCTAACTTTAAGCAAAATAAACTGCTCCCTTTAAATGGCAGAACAATTACCCACACAAATTACTGCATAAAGTTAAATATAAGAAGTTATCATGACACCGAAGTCCGAACAATAAAAAAAAATTGATAAATGTCCTGTGCGTGCCACCATTTCTAGTAACTAGTAACATGCTCCCATGGGAAGGTGTCAAAGGAACAGGGAACAAAATAAAAGACTAAGTGCTTGTTTGGCACCTGTTTATGATCTGCTTATATTCGGCCAAACCACTTCTTATCCGCACATTCCACCACAGGCAGTATTCACTTATCTACCACTCATATCTATTTATTTATAATTTAAACTGATCATAAACAACACCTAAACATGCTTCCTAAACGAAATATTTTTCTTCAAGAAAGTATAACTTGAAATTGTAACTGGAGAAATGAGAAAATACTTGAATTTCAACAACCGAAATGAGTGTCAAAATGAGCACATGTTGACAACACAAGTAACAGGAAAAAAAAAAAGTTCAATGAAAGAGAATGGTTACATGGAAGATTACGACCCCAAAGTGGAAAGAGACCCCTGTAAAACCTGCAATCAAATTAAATTCACGCAGATCAGTGTGACTAAATCTGAACATTCTAGTAAAAGATTTACTTTAAAGACATATACACACACTTGAACATACCCAGAAAGGCCCTCTTGAGCATATAATTTTGGAAATCCATCCGCTAAACCTTTAGCAAAACTAGGGTCAGTTTGAACTCTTACTTTGACAGCTTCAAATGGACAAAGAGCAACATCAGCAAATATTTGTGCGGATGCACTGCCGAGGAAGAATATGACACCCTTGTTCTGATCTACCAATGCATCACCATAAAGCTTCTTGAAGTATTCATAGAGACCGAATTTGCATCCACCTTGGACACCGTAACCAAAGAATTTTCCGGACCAACCTCTCCAAAGAGCATAAGGGCCTTCTTCTCTCCAAAGAGTACTAAACCCTGATAGGATGCTACTATATTTGATTGGATTCACCTGAAATTTACATACTATGTCAGGTAATAGTTAGAAACAATGCAATCAAAGAACTCAGGACTATTGTCAAATTATTTCCCTTTTCTTTCGATGAGGGGAAAGCAAAGAGTATTTAATTTGCAGTTAATGAAAATGGTCAAAATCATTGAAAGCAATGATGAAACACAACATTAAAAGAAGACCAATAAAATTTATTTTGAAATATCGCATTCTGATTTCCGATGTGATTGAAAGCAATTTTAGTTGCAATTTAATGTATGATTTCATTTAGTATGAGTGTGATTACAATTGCAAAAGGCTAAACATTTCCAGAATAGAAGTAAACAAGAAGACAAGATGTATCCCAACAACCTAATAAAATTACAAATAAGAGGGAGAAAATTTTCTTGCTTGCTCTGAACCAAGAATGTGACATTTTTTTAAAATTTACTTGTGTTGTAATGCAAAAACATGCTAGAAACGGGATAGGCCGGATGGACTCGGTATACAATAAATTTCTAGGCTTGATTCTGGGTAATATAGGATGAAATATATTTGTGCATAAATTATCTTTGACAAATTGATGACGATACCCTACATCGGTTGTTATTAGTATGGGAGGTCCTATGTTCAAGTCGATACTGGGGCATTCTATTAGAGTGGATGGATGATGTAGGAACATACTTGAAATGGAGATGGGCCCAACTTGGGATGGATTCCCAAGCTTTATTCTAGTGATATACGGCGGATTGCATTTGTACTTTGAGTTATAGTTTTTGGACAAAGTGGTGACAATATTGTACATTAGTTGACTTTTTTAATCACGGTTGGTTTCCTAGGTAGATTAGGAGCAGGGTCTAAAGAAGAAATATGTGCATTGGTTGTACTAGGATATGTGTTGAAAATAACATTTAAATATTTAAATAAATACATGTAACTTCTCTTTTAGACCTTAAGTTTTGTAATAGCCCGAAACAGACCTAATTTCAAGTCTCAATGCCAGCCATTTATTAAAATTATATTGTACTAGACCTCTGATCCAAAAATAAATCCAATCTGCAAATGAAGGAATGATGTAGCCAATCTCTAAGAGTTTAAATTTTTAGATTAGAAGATTAACAAAGTGATAGTTAAACAGACTTCATTCTCTTTAGATGTTGGTTTATGCTAGACAGTAGTGCTCTAACACAATTAGGCATTCCATGCAAGCTAGGTGAAAGGTTGAATGGTGGTTATGTTTCTCACAAATTGAGTATATCAACCACATTTTTGGACATAATTTAGAACAAATAATATGTAACCTAAGAAAAACCTATCTAGTATAATTATAATATTTTGAAACCCAGAGACTGAAAACCTCTACACAATACTGAAGATGTTATAAGTACGGAAACAGAATTTGATTGCAACTTGATTTTTATTTCTCCAAGGAAATTTTTGCTTATTTTTATCTTTGATAAAAATCATAAAATTCTTTTACTGTCTTGTATGAGAAGTGAGAACAATATTTACAGTTGCTACTGACATGAAGAATGATGTACATGGAATTTTATCCCATTATCACAAAATATGTTGCGTGAAGATTATGAAAAGTACTCATGATTTATTCCTTCCTTGAACTTACGTGTTCCATTTCAATCCTCAGCTAAATGCACAGTCAGTATTAAAAACTACTGAAAATTCGTTCCAAGTATACTTGAATATTCTTGAGGTATTTTTCTTTCAAATCAGGTTACAATCTGTCACAGGCTCAATAGATATGGTTCTGTTGGGACCCAAATCCTTGGTTATTCACAAATTAAGTCTAGAGGTGTAGTTTCTTATTTTCAGCCATCACCCTTATTCCGCGGATCGTTTGAGGAACAGCAGATTGTTGTGAAGATAAAAACTGAGAGCTATGTATCTTTTAATTGAAATTCATTTTGTTTAATTTTAGAAGAGATCCCTGATATTTTGCAATCATAAACACTTGATTGTAATGGTCGAATTCTTGAGGGACGTCAAGTCGCTGAGGTTTTCCATTTCTGCTTCGATTGAAATAATAGTTTACCATTTCTATTCAAGAACAAACTACATAGTGATTTCCGTAACATGCAGTTCTGTCCCGGAATTGCAATTAGAAAAAGTATAATTACAAGTTGAATTGATTCCAAAAAGCCCAGTTTCAAAACTCTACACAACCAGCACAGCATAATATAAAGTGGACTGTGAAAGTAATATGCAGATGTTCGAAAAGAAGAAATCCCAGGAAAAAAAAAAGTAACGAAGAAGGGTAGGGTACCTGCATATTAACCTTCAAGACATCGAGAGGGGTTACGGCGAGATGGGTAGTCCCAGCACTGAACATTCCTCCCGCCGTACAAAGCCCATAATACCCAGCTGTAAACTCCTCAACCTTTTTCATTCTCTCCTGATTTTGCCAGGCCTTTAGGCGAAAATGATTGTCTGTTCGATAAAATATTTGGTTCTCATTTTTTAAAAATCGCAGTCGCAGCCATTGTTGAACCCTGAAATTTCTAAGGAATATAATACTTTGATTTGCATACTGAAATGGTGGAGGCTCAATAGTCGCGGAACCTAATTCCCGCCACGTTTCAAAATGGCCCACAACCACATGCCCCCAGAAAACCTCGTTTTTCAATTGACTAGTTGCGGAATCTTCGATGGTTAGACGAATTAACAGCCTGTTTGACGTTGCAAACAAATACATTTTAAAATAATGATTTGATAAAAAATGTATGATTAAAAAATAAACAAAAATATTAAATTTATATATAATATTTTTTTATTGAAAAAAGTGTGTTTATATATATATTGAAAAAAATGATAATCAAATAAGATCATAGTGTAAAAAGTACTTCGATGATTAGACAAACTTGCTGTAAATTTTGATGTACCCCACTGTTCATTTACACCAAATTTAGAGTTTTTAAATACTCTCCATATTGCTTTGTCTCCCTTTTTTTCAGTAAATTTTTGCTCTATCTATATCTTTTTTTTTATCTTTTAGAATTAATTGATTTTAATTTATTTATATTGAATGTGATGCTTATTTTTATTTAATATTTATTTTTAAATTTTAATCAAGTAATAAGTAATAATTATTTATACAATAAATTAAATAATTTAAATTTTGTTTAATGCTTTTTTTAATTTATTAATAAATATAATATTTTAGTTCATTAAATATAATTTTTAATTTAACGATTTTAGTAATAATATAATTTTTAATTAAATAATTTAAAATGAAATTTGGCATAAGACCATCTCGAAGATTACACCATATTTAGAGATGGACTAAAGGTGGTTATATTGACACCACAATTTTTATTTGTGACACCATATTTTAATTGAAATTAAACGTCTCAATCTTTGCTCATTATATCGATTGTTACTTTTTTCATCTAATTGTTATCTTCAACCTTTTATTAATTAATACGGCTCGTCTTGATGATGATTTATCAAAATATTTTATTTTCATGCCTTGAAAAAAAAATTAAAAAAATTGCACTTTTTATTTATTTAATTTCTAAAAATATGATGAGAAATTAAGTTTTTTATGCTATTTCAATTGACTTTTGAACATAAAATATTGTTAGATATAACATGTGTTAACTAATAAAAATTTTGAGGATAAGAATGACATGAAAAATGTTAGAAACATCATGAGTGATGAGTGCTATCATTAGCAAAGATTAAGAACCTTAAGTGCAAATTAAATGTGGTGCAAGCAAAAAAATTGTGGTGTGAATATCCCTTGGGTTAATTAGGTCGATCATTTTTGAAATTTTGTTTACTTTATTACTTTTAAAAAGTAAAATATTTTCTATTTTAAAGAATCAATCCTTGAAATTATACTGCAATAAACTCTTCAAATTAACATTTCAAAATTAAAAGTGGTTTGAACTTTAAATAGCCAAATACACTCTATAATTAAATGCATTTAAAATAATTCAATTTTTAGTGTTTCATTTATTGATTCAATTAAATAATATGCACGAAGAAAATGGAATAATATAATAATTTAAAGGGAAGTTGAAGAAAATAAAATATAGGAAAATTAATAAATATTAGGAGTAGTACCGTTAAAGATAAATAAGCATTTAAAAAATTTTATTCTCTAAATTTATAAATGCCTTCTAAATTGCAAAATATGCTCTTTAAAAAATATAGATTCTCTTAAAGATGTTCTAATAGTCGAAGTGTGTATTTTTTTTTTTTAAATTCAACTTTTTAATTGTTACAATGATTGTAACTTGATTAAAAATAAATATTAAATTTTACCATTAAATATTAACATGTCACTAAATAACGTTATTTTTAGGTCAATTCAACTCTATCTTGGATTCAGGAATTTGGGATTAAACATATTAACATGAGATACGAATTTTGTTTTGGTTAGATTTTTTTTTATAGCTTAAAGCGTATATTAAAGCTACGTTTTGTTTCTTAATAACGATTTTTCTGACTTGACGTGATAAATAACAATATTTGGTGACACGTTGATACCTAATGGCGTCACATAGAATTTAACCATTTTATACTAAGTCTATGTTTGGTAGAGCTTTAATTTAGATTTTAATCTAAATCAAAGTCAACAATTAATTTTAACGGCACATTTAAAACGATTCATAACTTTTCAACCACACATTTCATCAACTTTTTTTCAAAATCTACTAAAAATCTTATTTTAATCTCTACTATTACTGTAAGAAAATAATTGCAATGATCCAATACGTAGTTATCATTGATGTAATTAACCCTTCTAATTTTTTAATGTAAAAATATTGTTATAAGAGTAATCTTATTTATCATTCTGATGATCTTCATTATATTTAGGCCTTGCTTGATAACCAAAATTTCAAAAAAAAAAAAAAAAGTTATACATACTCATTTTCAATCACCCATTTACACAATAAAATATTTTGCACGTAAACCCAAATTTTTCCATACTTTTTAACAACACATTCTCAAAAAAATCACTATTCAAAACTCCATTTTACCCAACTAATGGTTCGTCAAAAAGGGGCTTAGATTGACAGGTCCAATAACATGAATCTCATGTTCTTACATTTAATCGAATCGTTAGCGCCAAGAGCATTGTCACTATATTATTATGGATGTTAATAATCATCATTATTAATGACAAATAGTATTTATTCTATTTTTGAATATTCGATTAATGTTTGTGCAAGAACATATATATTTTTTCCCATTCGTAAAAGTAAAGATATGGATACTTGGATAATTTTATTCATGTAGAATTTAATTGAATTTTGTCCAGTGATAAAAATGGAAAGAAATCTAGTTCAAAAAAATAAAAATAGAGTGAGAGTCATGTTGATATGGTTGGAAAATATTTGATGTTGGATGATGTAAGTTGACCATGAGAACTTTCTTTGTGTTCTCTTTTTTGAATCATGGGTTGTTCGGTAGAGATTAAAATTCAATTTTAATTGAAAATATAGCATTTATGTTTGACTTTCATCTCATGCATGAGACCCACTAACGATTATGTTTTCAATTAAAATTGAATTTTCATCCCATGCAGTTTCATTTTTCTCCATTAATCAATATGTTACGCCCAACAAATTGAAGATACACATTAAAACTTTCACTATAAATTTGTAAATTGGTACACATTATTATAATTTCAGCTCTAAAACTTACACCGTTGATTTCTTGAATTGGCTTCTAGATACATATATTTAATTGTTAAATACTTTTCTAAAATTGACTTCTACGAAACGTGTAAGAATAAATAATTATTACATATATTTATTAAATCCTTTGTATGGTTGGCTCATCTGGAAAATCAATTACACAATTTTGTCTGCATCGAGATGAAATGACACAATCCATTGTTACAGAGTGCTAAGCAGTTTTCCGTAGGGATGTAAATTTAGTTCGCCGATTCGGACAGCCCGTAGCTTGGCCGAGAAAACTCCCGAGTGAGCCCGGCTCGTGGCTTGGAAAAACTGTGCAGAGGCTTGGGCCAAGTCCCATTTTGGGGCTTCGGCTCGAGCCCGAACTGGCCTGTAATGAGCAGAGAAATTAATAAATAAATAAATTACATAAGGTAGCAGGCGCAACTGCATTAACATGCAACTATCTAGTTAAGTCAAGTTTAGGGGAGAGAAAAAATCGAGGCGGCTCAACTCAACTTGGTAAGGCTCAAGTCGAAAGCTCGAATTGAGCCTAGATTTTTTGGTCAAGCAAAAGCTCAGCTCGACTCTGACCAAAAAAAATTCGATGACTTTTTGCTCGAGCTAAGCTCGAACTTCGAATTTGGCTCGCGAGTCGGCTCATTGACATCCCTTGTTCCCCATCATTACACTGACTTGTGTGTAGATATTATAATTTAGACAATAAATCATAATATGACTAGCATAAGTTTCAAAAAAAATTAATATAATACAAAACTTAAGAAAAGAGTTAGAAATGTGGGTCCAAGGTTAAGAGAGTCGCGAAAATCATTGTCCTAAAATCGCATTACCTCATATTCATGCAAGTACTTCTAGCACTACACAATTTTAAGATAAAAACTCTTATAACTTACGGTCAGTTCAAATTCTATGGGTACGATCACAAACAGAGAGAAAACAAATCTTATTGAATTGTCAAACCTTAGGAATATAGTATAAATATATAGAATATAATCATTCTACTTGTCTGTCAAACAACGGAATTACTTCATTTATATTGAAAATTCATCTATCACGGTTAATCCATTCAAATAAAAATTAAACTTCAAATTTTAGTTTTTTACCTTTCAACGCCTCCGAATTTTCAAGAATTAGTCACCTCAACAACTTTCGATGGTTATACGGATCTGCACCAAATCGAGGCAAACTTTAATTACTAGATATGACTTCAAAAATAACATGGGAATTGAAGTTTAATACTTTTATGTATAACAATTCCCCACTAAGTTAGAACTATATAGTGATAATGTTATACAGGTACAAATGTACAATAGGTATACGTGTATTTCGAACTTGAATCTTATTAAGTAATAACAATTTTCATTAAGGTATTTATACTGCATTAACCTATCAATATTAAAATTACTTTAAATTTTTCAGTTTTTTTCTTTAGTTTAATTTTCACTTTCAATACAAAATTAAAAATCTATATTTGAATGGATTAACTGTAAGGGTTGAATTTTCAATATAAAATGGAATGAATTTTCATTGTTTGGACACACAAGTTGAAGAATTGTATTCTATACATTTCATACTATATTTCTAAAGTTTTGGAAAGTCGATAAGGCTCATTTTTTCTTCCCCGTGATAGTACACTCATAGAAAAAGAATCGGTTGTGAACTATAAGAATTTTGTCTTGGAGCCGTACAGTATCAAAAGTATTTGCACAAATAGGAGGCCACACACAACTTTAGATTGTTACTATTGGATTCCAACTGTAAATGCAATTTTCTCTTAATCAAAACCCGTGTTTAGTTCATCTCATAAAAAATTTCAAGCTTTTCCTCATAGGTTTCATAATTGTGTTTTCACTTTGAAATAATAATTAGAAGACCTTCCAATTTCCTCAGCAGAGAAAGACAGCTTCTGCTACTCCGATGAATAATGAACACCTATAAAAAGAGGCTGGGGTTATCTTCCACAGTATACCCATACTTAAAAAAAAAACTAGAGATAGCCAAGAAATTATTGTGTAAAAAGAATATCCTCATACATGGCATGCCTATGAAGTATTTATAGATGCCTGATTCCATGTAACTGCTAAGTGGTTATTGTCCATGTGTCCACTATAACATGGACAACTCACTAGGCAGTTCTTACCCGTGTAATGAGTGGTCAACTTTCACCCACTAATTGGTTAATAGGATAAGTGATAACCATGAGGCAGTTTTCAATAAATTAAAATGATGTTCAGACAGTTGGGAGACATGGTGATTGATAGCGATAATCAAGCTAGCATAGCAATAATCAAACTACTATAGTGGTAGTCAAGCCAACATAACGGTAATCAGGTTAGCATAGCGGTATTCGAGCTAGCATGGTTGTAGTCAATCTACACTAGGTTGGTCATCATAGTTCATTATTTGTATCACATAGCATCATTAGCCCCTCTTGTCGATAATTATTGTTAAGAGGTAGCATCTCCATTCTTTTTTGTAGGTGTCTCCTTCATTTTTTCATCATCAAGGTAATCCTTTCATCCACTTTCATATTCCTGAAATTTCATTCATTGTCAGCAACCACCATTTAATTTTCATGTGTAAGGTAGTACTATAATCTTCTTCTAGCAAAGAGTAAAATTATATTCTTGTACATCAAGTAGGAAGATAGTGATAGTAACGACGAAAGAAAGAGAATCGATTGGCCGACAGACTAGTCGATCGTGAATATCTAATCGATCGACCACTTGAGACTGGTCAATTGACCAATGGATATGCTGGTTAATCGATCTCCTGATTGACGAGTGAGAGAGGTTGATCAATCCCTCGAGATGATGGTCATTCAACATATTTTAGGGATTCCAAGTTAATAGGTTTCTATTGCCTCTATTTTTGTGTTTGACTACATGGTGATCGTCTAACATGCGTGATCGACTGGTTGATGAGTCAATCGCTAAGCGGTTAAAATAGCATACGTTGATCGTATAGTGATTGACCGCGGCATACATCTACTGTATTGGTGGTCAACTATCATTGATGAGTCAATTGGTATGTGATCGACTACTTGGCAATTGCTGGGTTTAACTTTGTGAGTCATTGTCATTGTTCGCTACTCAATTGATTGCGTTATTTCAAGTTTGGTTATTGATTTTTGGCTCTGTATTCTCAATTGGTGATTCTTAAGCTTTAACCATTGCTTTGATTTTCTTGCTCACCACCACTAAGACTATGGAGCGATTTTGGGGTGATACCAATATTTTGGTTTTTTTTTACTAACCGCCTAGCCCTCGGGAGATGTTGGTGCATTGAGCACCCATTTAGTGATTTTGAGCATTAAGAAATTTTTTGATTTTGAAAACTCATCGTAGATAGGGATGACAGCGAGTAGAGCCGGGCTGGCTCGCGAGCCCAAATTCTAGGCTCTGAGCTGGTCGGCTCGCGAGCCCAAATTCTTGGCTCGAGCTCGGAGAACTAGGCTTTTTTCGGGCCCGATTTTTTCTAATTTTTTAATTTTTTCTTTTAAAAAATTTAATATTATTCTATTTTTTTGGTCACGGGCCGGCCCGGCTCGGGCCGAGCCCCCAAAAATGAGGCTCGGTGTCCTAAGCCGCAAGCCGGGCCCAGGCGATCCGAGCCACCGAGCCATTTTGCCACCCCTAATCGTAGAGCGATTTTGAGCTATAACCATTTTTATTTGTTTCTTATTCTCCGTCTAGTCCCTCAAATGGACTGTAGAGCGATTTTAAACTTATAACAAATTTTTTGGTTGTTTTTGCTCACCGCTTAGCTCCTTGGGTGATTTGTTGTGTTGAGTGCATGGTCTAATGATTTTGAGTCTTAACCAATTTATTTGTTTTGAAAGCTCACCACGTGACCGTAGAACGCTTTTTAGCTTATAACCTTTTTTTCAGTTTTCTTTCTCATCGCATAACCCCTGGAGTTATTTGTTGTGTTGAACAAAGTTTGGAGCCCATGATTTCGTACAAGAAATCTGATGGTTGTAGATCAAGTTTGTGCATTTACATAAAGATTGGCTAGATTTGAGGACTCGGTAAGCACATCAGGCGTCCCAAATAGGTTGGTCATTCTTTAGCACCCTCATCGTCTACCACCATCTAGACTTTCCATTTAATTATGTTGATAATTACAAGAGGCTAAAACTAGTAGTAGGCATTACATTAAGGAAATCAATAAAATTCCTAACAACTATATTTACAAGGAAAGTAGAAAGACATTCTACTTAACTAATATTTTGTAAAGCTCACCGCCTAGTCCTTACAGGTTTAAAACCTAATATCTTGACTGGTGGAGAGCCTTTGACTTGTATGTTGTCTACATAACACTTTCTTGAAGTGCGTTGATCACCGTTTATGCATCCACCCCCCCCCCCCCCGACAGGTTGAAAATTTCATGACTTAATGGTAGGTCAAAGGAAAAACACCGACAACATTTAACAGAGGTCAACCATAGATTGCATTGTATGTCATGGACGTCTTAACAACTAGAAAGCTCTCTAGGATCACCACACTTGTTGGGTACCTAATGTCATTGGAAGTTCTATAGTTTTCTCTAGTATTACAGTTGTCCCTTCAAACCATTGAAAAGGTTACAACTTTCAATTTTTCTTGAGAGATTTTCAACCCCAAATATGCCTCCCAAATAAGAACATTTGTTGCACTACTGCCATCGACTAGCACTCTCTTGACATTAAAATCTAATGTCGTCGATAACCACTAAGGCATCTGTTCGCTGAAATATTAAATCGCAAACGCACGGATCACGTTTAAATAATAAAGTGGACTTTTAGAGTCCGAATTGTCAATCCCTCGAGGAATGTTTACTATAGATTACACAACTCTAGGGGTGGCAATCGAGCAGAACGGCTCGTCGACTCGACCGCTTGGCTCGTAAAAAACAAGCCACGAACTGCTCGGGCTCGTAAAAAAGACGAGCCCGAGCATGAGCCGAGCAGGCTCGGCTCGTGGCTCGCCAAAAAAAATTGCAATGACTGTTTCAGTCATTTTTTTGTTTTTTTTTTCAATTCCATTTTTCCCTATAAATACCCACCATTAATCCATTTTTTTCTCCCAACTATCAATATCTCATTCTCTACTCTCTAAATTTTATTATCAATATCATTCTCTACTCTTCTACATTTTACATTATTAAGTTATAATCTTGATTTTACAATCTATTTTCTACACTACTACATAATCTGCATTCATTTTTCAATTCTATTTCAACATTCAATTTCAATTATTCAATATCAACTATCCAATTACAAATTTCCAATTCACAAATGGATCCACGCTAATTTGTTAAAAACTTGTTCGATGTCGGAGGTGAATCACCTATACCCCATAGTCAATTTGAGAATGAATTCGCCGGTTTAAATGAATTACCAATTCTAGAAAATATTCAAAATTTTGATGCTTATGAAAGTAGCCATCCAATTAATTTGGATGACGTTGATGTTTTAGAGGCGGAACAACATGATGAACATGTATTAGATATTATCAATGCAAGAGGGAAGAGAAAGGGGAAAAAAAGCAAAATATTAGGACCATTTTAAATTGGTTCAAACTAGTCGTGTGTTCCATAGAGTTCCAGAATCCAAAATAGTATGTAAATACTGTCAACAACGATTGACATGGTCAAAAGGCATTGGAACCACTTACCTTAACCGTCAATACAAAACATGTGCGGCCAAACTTATTCCTACTGGTCAAACACAACTACAATTTGGTAGTCTAGGCACCAGTGCTACTATTACGACACTTTTCACGTGGATGTATTCAGAGGAAAAAGCTTGAACAGGAATGGTGAAATTCGTTGCCGCGACTGACTTGCCACTAGCAATAACGGACAACCAACATTTCGTTTCTTATGTGAAAGAATATCTTCAACCGATGTACGTTAGGGTAAGTCGAAATACTCTTCGTTTTGATACAATAGATTATTTCCTTAATTCAAAGAAACTATTGATTGCCGATTTAGAAAAATATGGGGGTATGATATCTTTAACTTCGGATATGTTGGAAGAGATTATAAAAGAGGTTATATAGTTGCAACTACACACTATATAGACCCACTTTGGGTCATGCATAACAAAATTATTGCTTTTAAAATTTTGAGTTACCTCACCGCTAACAACATATTTAATGCTATTATGAACATTATTAGAGAATATCGTTGCTAGAGTGAAATTCGTTCTTTTACGTTCGACAACGCTACTGTAAATAATGCAGTTATCGATAAATTATATAGAGTACTTCAAACCGATTTCGATGGTTGTTTGTTTCATATTCGATGTGTATGCCATATTTTTAATTTAATAGTACAAGACGGTTTAAAACATGTTAAGGATGAAATTCAACGAATTAGGAATGCACTAGTATATAACACAATTGCGCCTAGTAGAAAACAAGTATTTGATGAATTTTGTGCCGAAACTGGGGTAACGCATACAAAAACATTTATTAGTAACGTAGGGTATAAATGGAACTCCACTTACTTATTATTAAAATCATGTGAGGGTTTTGAACATTTAATAACTGAATTTTATAACAATAGACATATTAGAAACGAAGACGAAACTTTTTGAATGAGTCCGATTGGAGTTTAGTTTTTAAATTTAAATTTTTATGATTCTACAAATATTTTGTGTGATGTTTATTATCTCACTAGTTGTATAGTCCTTGAACATTTTTATATAATTGCTAGGACTTTCATAGATTTAAAATTGACCCCAATTTTAGTTCAATTATATATTCCATGAAATTAAAGTTTAGAAAATATTAGAAAGACCTGCCTATGTTATTTCTATTAGCATGCGCCATGGACCCTTCCCCCCTCGATATAATTTATCGGGTACTAAATTTGTAATTGATCAAATTTCAAAAGCTTTAACTTTTAATGTATCTATCACTTATAGAAATTTGGAATTAACTTTATGTGAAATGTATGAATTATATGCTTTACGAATGGGTACACATATTAATCGGGTACCCTCCGACTCTACAACTACTCTTCTCACTGATATAGCAGATGACGATGTTGCAATTTTAAATTTATTCGAAGGCGTGAACTCATATAGATATGATTCAACTGCATTTGCATGTGGTTCCTCTAGTACTAGTAATAATTTGTCTTCCTACTCAAACATCGAGTAGTTGTCCAAATGTGTTGCCTGCTAAATTAATTGATTACTTTAATCATAATATGCTTACTAACAAAACAATTAGGAAAAGTTCAGAAGAAGTAATTGAATTTTGGCGAATGTATGAACACCGATAGCTAGTGGCTTTTGTAATGGCAAAAGATCTACTAACACTTCCAATTAGTACTGTAGCTTCGAAGTCTGCTTTTAGTGCAGATAAAGGGGTTCTCTCCGAAGTCAAGAGCCGACTGAAAGAAAATAGTTTGGAAGCATTAATACGCGTAAAGGACTGGAAAGACACTCATTTTCGAATTAAAGACAAATATGCCAAAATTGCATGTCGTCAATTAAGTGATATTTAATTTAACCATATTCATCACAAAATTTTATTTTAATACCTTTATAATTTTTTAAATAATTGTACACATAACAAGTTGTTCGTGTACAATTTTTAACTCTGCCTACTCAAAATTGAAGTGGTCGGTCCCAAGCCTGGATAAAGGAGGAGGTGTTTATATTTTTTTATTTTTTTTAAATTTTTTTTTTTTTAGAAAATGTATATTTAAAAAAATGTTTCGAAAATGTGTATATATATATATATATATATATATTAGGTTTAAAAAACGAGCCATGAGCTAAAGCTCGATTCGGCCCACGAGCCACGAGCTCGTCAACTGAGTCGAGCTCGCCCCAAGCTCATGTGCATACCAGCTCGATTCATTGTCACCGCTACACAACTTTAATTAATTTAATTCTAGCAACAAAAAGAAATAAACACACACAATAAAAACATTGATTTGAAATAAGGAAAACTAAAAAATCTACAAAATAAGAAAACATAAACGCTTGGAAAATTTGGAGGGAAACATGGGTGAAATTTATGGTTTTGCTTAACCGTTGCCTAATTAATTTTTTTACAAGTCAATTAACAAATTACTCATTTATGGTGTTAGACCCGATCTTCCAATTTTAGCTAATTACCTTTCCCGAGCGAAATTAACCCTAATTGATTGGTTTAATCTATTATATCTCTATGTCGATTAAAACCAAACAACCGCATTAAAGTTTTGTGAAAACCGCTCATTGGGTCACCTAGGGTTAATAGTATATCTCTATCCACTACACAAACCTAGAGTTTCTACTATTCGATCTAAAATGTACAATCTTCTCTCAAACGATATGCAATTCACTAAACACAATCACTCATTGGCCACATAAATGATAATACAATAATAACAATAGTGGAAACACATTGAAATAAATAATTTTAACATTAAATAGCAAATATAGAAAATAATCAATGTTAGGTTAAACTAATACCACAAATCCCAACACAATAAACTTAGCTCATTTTATATATAAGATAATAAAAAAGAATATTCATAACATTCATTACAAATTTGACAAAATAATTGAGAAAAATCAAAGTTATAGATAAAACCATATTTTGAAATTTGGTTGATTTTCTCAAAATCCTTGCCAAATCTTTTGTTCCTCCATGTGCTCTTTGATTTCACTCCAAAATATACCAAGAAAAACAAAAGAAAAAGAAGGAAGAAAGAAAGAAAGAAAACGAAAAGAGAAGAAACAGAGGCAGAGAACGTCCCAGCCAGAAGAAGAATTCATGTTTTAATTCAAAACCTAGTGAATATTGCAATTCAAGTCCTTGGAGTTTGGAAGAAGTGCAAACCGGCCCCAAACTCTTGAATTGGCACTTCAATTTTCTCTTTATTGTAGCCCCAGTCCTCCGGTAATTGCACGCCTGGTCCCTCGACAATAATTTTGTACAATTTGGTCCTCGAATTTTGATTTTCATTTCAAAATTGCCCACCATAAATTGCATCCCAACATCCTCCACTTTTCGGATTGTTCACTTTGGTCCCCAACTTCACAATTTTTATACGCTTTTAGTCATTTGTCATTCCTTTTGCCCTGTTCTCATTCTTTTTGGGGTTTTGACCTACAAAAGTCATAATTACACAATTGTGAATAGAAATTCACTCATTTTAACCAATAATATGTTTGTTTAGGTATTACTAGTGAAGGCACGTGCGATGCACGTGCATACATTCTTTTCCTTGTGCAAATTAGCGTTGAGACTGCATATGTATACTACAATAAATAGATGGAAATAAAGTCATGAATGACATGTAAGTGAAGAAGAAATTCCTGTTACAAAAAGAAAAAGAAAGCATTTTGAATACTATAAGTACTTAAAACTGAAATGTTTGTAAATAGAGGACAGGCGAAATAGGAAACTGCTGGTAGAAATAAAGAAACTAACAGAGTAAATATACTTCAATAGAACACACAAAATATACTTGTTATACGATGAGTATTTTCCTGTCAATCATTTAGCTCTACACGGTACAGGTTCTTTTAGTGATTCAATGGAAGTTTAAAAACTATATTCTCTGAACAACTAAAGTACATTCTCTAACTCTTTATTTATTTATTTTTTTATTTTTTTATAAGCTCTAACTCTTTTTTTCTAAAAGAAGGTGGCGGTGGCGGTGGCGGTGATGAACCATAAATTCTCAATACATATATTTTTTATTCAAACCACAATTAAATGGTCGTTCCCCAACACAACTCACCATTTGGACATGAATATACCAACAAGACCAAATTTTTAACTTCAATTCACCGCTGCTTTCAACCAACACGTAAGTAAATAGAATTGAAGAATTAACCGGGAGAGGAAAATTCAAAGGTGAAATAATTCTGTAAACATCAATCAATGGAAATCATTTGAAAGAAAGAGGAAATAACTCCATGAATGAACAGTGCACAATGAGTCCTCTATTTTGAGAGAGCAGAGATATTAAATCAACATACCTCAATTCGCCGATTTCCTATTTTTGTGCAAATGTTTTAGTTTTTGGGATAACTTTGAAGAACATATAACCCCCACCACACCTGTCATATACACACAAAAAGAAAAGAAAAAAAAAGTTGAAAATACATAAGATCCGAAAGTAAAATAATGACAAATCAACAGATACTAAAATAGGAAAAAATAACCTTTAAATAAAGAAAATCTGAAATGGACATGCATCACGATTTAAGGGTGTAAATATGAAAACGTGCACCAAATCTCAGCAACATGAAAAAAGCTGAAAGAAAGAATCTAAAACTGAAGTAAATCTCAAATCGACATACCTTTTGTCATGGGTGTTGTAATTTTGGCGGGAATTAGAGGTATGGCTGTGCGTGGAGATGAGTTTTTGGGTCGGATATTCCCTTCGCTTGGCAAACGACGGCAGAGGAAAAACATATAAATAAATAAGAGAAGGAAACAAAAATAAAAAACAATATTGAATTAAACAGAAACCTCAAACTAAAGATGCACTAAGAGATTCCACATAAATCAATTGGCTAAACATAAAGAATTGACATCATGCTTTCCAACAAATTCAGTCATTTTCATTGAGAACCTGTTAACTCTAGTTGAGTTGGAAACCTGTCAGTTGAATAAATAAATTACCTCGCAAAAACGCCACATGTTAATCAGAACATTGTAAAAAGCAATAGTAGTCAAAGTGTCCATTTGTTTCGCCTCATCAAAAAGGAACAGAGCTTGTAACCAACCATTCTCATTATGACCCATGAGAAATCTAATTACTACTCCTTGAACTTGATTATAAAAGAGATGGAGTTCCTCTAATAACAGTGACGCATCTTCAAATGAATTACAGTAGCTCCAACCATAGAGAAAGTCATGAAACTGATATTAACTATGATAAGCAAGATCATACAAAGAAATGTGGGTTATACAAATAACTGGCAGAGACAAAAAAAAAAAACTGAACACTAAGATAAAATCAAGACCATGCATGGGTAAAAGTATAAAATAAAAATAAAAATACACCTAATTCTTGTGGCAATGCCAGAGACCATTACAACATGACAATTGCAGCAGACATGTCCAAAATCAACAAAATAAGCATATACATACTTTCAAATAAAAGAAACACAACATGCTGTCAAGAATACAGAGATATAACAATAATATGCTTGTGCTTGGCTTTTATAAAATGTTTGCTTCAATAAAAAAATTAAGTTCCAATAAATACATACCTTCACCTAATTACAAATATATTACCAAGAATTACAAGAAACAAGCATAATGTATTAAAAAGTATAGCCACCATTGTCGTCTAACAATTCTTAAAATGTTATAGAAATTTTAGAACACGTGATTCCTAGAAACTTTAGGAAGAATTTAAATTACCCGGATCATTCCCACAGATTGGGTGCTAATGTGTCTTTCACATTTGCAAGTAAGTTGTGCAAGTTCCTTCAGTACAATTTTATGAAAAAAGAATCAAAAATAAAAATTATTATAAACCACTTTCAATCTTATGCTCCTTCGCAATAGAAGCAAAAAGTAGAGAACTGATATGAATATTTTACGTATATCAATGCATTGTATCTGATTTATTTGAGCAAAGAGTCTTCATACTTTGGGGAAGTTCATACAGATGCAAGAGTTAAGCAAGACATATACAGCTTTCATCTCTGCAAATAAATCGTTATGATTGTCGGTAAATGCTCATCCATAGTTGCTTTATCTCAATCACAAAACTAAGAGTGATAGAAAAAAAAAAAAAAAAAAAAAAAGGCTAAGAGCCAACCATTCCCTATCATAGCAAGAAACATCAATTGCAATTCAATCGATTAAATTTAGACTGAAAATATGAAATATATTGAGAGTCTTAACTACCCTCACAACCTCAAACCAAAACATTTTCTTTTCATTTCGATACTTACTTGCATGAAACACAAATTATAGGTAGCAAAACATCATAAATGAATAGCACATACAGCTAAAATAATATTCATCTACATGTTTTTAACGCATGTTCACAACTATAGAGTAGTTACTAAGTCAAATGAGCTCACAATTTGCAACTTAATTGTTTTCCCATCCAGCACCATAGTCCTAATTTTTTTGCAGTAATTGTGGATAACCACATTGAACCCAAATAAAAGCAGAGCTAAAGACCTGCAAATAAGTAAACTATTTTGTAATCTAATCACCATAAATAAAGGGATTATGAGAATAAAACTCACAAAATCCACTCCAATGGTGCTAATATTGATGTCAACATATGAATCATCCGAAAGCATCAAAGAATAGCATCATGTCCACTATACAATTCAATGAAAAGAAAATTTAATAAAAACCCAGAACTCAATAGACTAACCCAACCATATTTCCAAAAGCAAGTCACTAAACAATATTGAAAAGAAACCCATTATAAAGCATGTGCAGATGAAGAAATCACACCTATAGTTATAGTAGAAATCAAAGGCTCGCCTTCCATCACTACCTCTGGCGATATCTTTACGTCCGACTGCTTCGCACCGTTACCATTGGGTAGATCAACTGATCAAACCTCATTCCTCTCAAATTTTGGCAGCAACATGAAGAAAGTCGAAAGAAAGAACCCGAAACTAAAGTAAATCTCAAATCGATATACCTTTGGTCATGGGTGTTGCAATTTTGGCAAGAATTAGATAATAGAAGCAACCAGGACAATGAGCTGCAAATAGAGTAACCTACAGTACATAAAGAAGATGGTTCATTAAAACAGACCCCATTTCTCTCGATAGCCTAATCCTAATGTATTTAAAATGAACTTACACAGACAAGCTTTGCACATCTAACCCAAAAGTAGTTGAAGTTCCTATTTTCTCCAATTTGTTTTGAAGAAAGAAAAATTGAAAATTAAACAAAATTAAGCATAGAGCGATCAGTCAAAATAAATCAA
Source organism: Osmanthus fragrans (assembly GCA_019395295.1). NCBI lineage: Eukaryota > Viridiplantae > Streptophyta > Magnoliopsida > Lamiales > Oleaceae > Osmanthus > Osmanthus fragrans. The sequence goes on along the minus strand of CM033363.1, from coordinate 6,469,077 downwards.
AACAATAAAATGATTTTCAAGGCAAGGCTACCAGATGAAAGTAGCAACAAACAAAATCCATTAGAACAGTGAACTCATAACATCATTCCCAGTACGCATTACATGGACTACAAACTTTGAAATAGACAACGGCTTTACCTAATTTAGACCACAAGAAAAAGATTCAAGCATCTAAAATTCTGAACCCTCACTTTGTTTAGCTGAATTAAATGCACAACTGAATCGACCAAATTGATCATCATCTTTTTATAACTTTTGCTTTCCTTTTCCATTTGATCATTCTTATTCGAAATCCTGGTAGCTCGGTTATGAGACTGAATATTATGTGTCCCAATAGTTGCTGTCCATTAAATAGCAGCAGCACAAAATTTGTAACATTTTCACTGCAAAAACTGGTGTAAGATTCCTAGTTGAAGGAAGTTTTGAATTCCACATTGCATAAACATTAAAATTTACAAATGCAACACACTCTGTAAATTCCATAATATCACAAAAATCAATAATTTCCAATCATCATCATTTGAAGCCAGGATAGCTCCATATAAGATCGAGAAGTAGAACCCCAATAGTTTTATTGCCCATTAAAAACAAGAAGCACAAATTTGTAGCATTTTCAAAGCACAAACAGATCTAGAATTTCTAACTGAATTTCCAAGTTCCAACATTAAACTAAAACATTAAACAAATAAACAATTTAGAAGTCAGCGCTAATCTAAAGATTTGACAACATTAAAGTAAACAATTTTGTAAGTGTTGGATAAAATAAATGCCACACATTATGCAAAAAATTCCACAATCTCATCATTACGGTTCACAAAAATAATCTTTACACTACTTAACAACAAATTATAAGCATGTTCAATGGGCATATGTTGGGAAAATTCCTTACAAAAAAGAGGATAAAATATTTTACCGGGAAAATAATGCATTGACTCTTTGGAGACGCCAGAGACGAAGCATGTTGTATAAGCCATATATCTGCAAAGGTCTAGGGGAGATCTTACGAGCAAGTTCAGAAGGGATTGTAGATATCACATCAAATGCCAACCAAGAACTCGCATATTTCCAAGCAATTTGCTTCGGGTTGTCGACGAGAAGATAGGTAGTTTTATCCAGGTATGCTACAAAGAATGTAAGAATGATTGATATCAATGTCGAAAAATCCATTGACAACATTGTCTGTTATGGATAGAGATCCCTCTGGTTTCTCAAGAAACCCAAATTCAAATGGTGACACCCATGCTGTATAGACGACAAGAACAACCAGAAAGGTCTCCCATACCCTACAAACAAAATTCGATTCAAACTAAGTTGAATTTTCCAAAAGGCATACTGATTTTTTTCATATTCCAACATGTGTCCAACAGTCAACAGACAGATTTTAACCATATACGGCTCAAAACTAAGTATATAAATCAAACTTTGAAATTTCATTCCAATTGAATCAGTTCCCATGTTCCAAACATAACAATTAAAATTGAATTCCAATTCCAAATAAAGTTCTTGAGTGATTTCCAACAATAAAAACAAGGCAGGTGAAATTCAAAACAGGCAGCCAAGAAATGACTATTTGAAATCAAAAAGTACACTAAAAATGTAGTATCCATTTCACTTTTCTCCATTGACATAATCAAGAAAATCCAAAAAACCCACCAAAACTAAAAATGTCAAAGAAGATCAACGGAGAAAAGTTTTTTCTCGAATTAATTAGAAAAATGTGCTTTCAAGGAGTAAAACAAGTGAACAAAGGTATAATTAACGGGAATAATATCAGATTGAGGCGAAGAAACTTCTATGGGCCCTGTTTATCCAAATCACGATATTTAGGACCCCAAACTTCCACAGAGAGCGAGTCTGCAAGAACATGCAGATACACGCACATATATCAATATATATAGAGAAATGATCAGAAGAAGAACCTGTAGTGGCGATCATAAGGAGAAACGATGAACCTTCAGAGCTTGACTCTACGATTGCTTCTCGCACCGAGAGAATGAAGGATCCCAGTAGACAGACTATAATGGCTGCCTTCAGTTGACATGTGTTCAATTTCTTGAGAAGAAGCTCTACATACTGGAGAAGAAGATTGGCCAATGATTGGCATCCAACACGACAGCAACCAGATTATTAGTCGTAAATCGTCAATTTCATAAGAAGGAGAGGAAAGGAAAATGAGAAAGAGAAAAGGAAAGGGAAAGCTGAAAAACAGCGTGTGAGAGAAGAAGAAATGATGGGTTTGTATGGGAAACTGGAGGAGGCATGGCATATTGTGTGAAAGTGTGAACAGTAATATTAAAAGTGCCTTTATTTGGTAGTTTCTACAGTGTAGAATATATTGACTCTTTTTATATGTGTATAAAATAAGTGTACAAAGATACACTTATCGGCATCGTCATGAACACTTGCTAAACTAATTAAGTCTTCTTAACCAAAAGTGATATTCTGATTGAATCTTGCCTTTTTTTGCATGGAACAAAGCCCAACAGAATGGGCATAACTCTTTCTAGCCTAATTTGAATCTCCACCCGTCGATATCCCTCTAATGATCATGTTTATTACTCCGACCCTAGGTAGAGGACAATCATCAACTTTTTCTTCGCCTCGATCATTTTTCACATAGTTAGGAATTTCCTTCTCAGAAGGCAGAGCATCTCATCTTTCAGGTAGACGCAATTTTCAATGTCTTGGCATCTCCCTGTTGGTAGTAGACGCGGATATTGGCATTGGCCAGTCGAGCTCTTTTTTTTGTCTCAAATCTCCATCAATACCTTAGCACGCGGAGTGTTCAAATGAGTAGAGGCTATATGTTTCTGCCTTTGCTTAGTCGACTAATCCTGCATATACCCTCTATTCATGTGCTCATTTTTTCAACTGGTTTTATTATAGGCTTTTCGCTTATCATGTGACTTTTGCTTGTGGGTTTCTGGCTCGTCTTTCTCAGAGATTTTCGTGACCGTCTCCACTTCTTCCACATCTATGTATTTATCTTCCCTTTACAACAAGTCATACGTCGATTCCAATGGGTTTTTTTAGAGCAATTTTTAAATGCCCAATTTCTGGTGCCATTTATTAATACGGTTACTATAGTAAACATTTGAAGGTCATTTATACCAAACGTAGTCCTACTAAACCTGGCCAAATAATCTTGTAGGGGCTAATATTTTTTCAGGACTACTCGCATCAACCCAACGGCTATCTTTTTCTTTCTGTTGCTACTCAAGAAGGATGCCACAAAGCTTTTAGAGAGCTAGTCAAAAGTTCTGAAAGATCGAGGCGCCAGTGTAGCTATCTAGTCTCTAACCTCTTTCCTTAGTATTGGCGAAAAGGACAAACACATCATTTCATCTGAGGTCACGTATAATCTCATCAAATAAATGAAAGTCCGTAGGTCATCAAGTGAATTTGTGACTTCATCGTATGCCTCAATCATCGGCTGTTTGAAGCCTTTTGTTAGAACGACGGCTACGATCTCAAGTGCAAATGGGTCTTCCTCTAAGATCTTCAACCTGCATCTATCATTTCTTCTTGACAATGCATTGTTTATCTTCTGGGTCATCATTACGCTCCAAGTCTATTATAGGACATGAAATTTGGAGATGTATGACTTCATGGGACCATTGGTCTCCAACCGTTGGCTGAGTAATTGAGAGGACAACCGTTTGTGCTACTTGGGGCAGTTGTCCACGTGCATCTTGTGGTGGAACTTCTGATAGATTAAGGGATGGATAGGCCGTTCTCTGAGTTTGGTTTTGCTAAAGAGTCATCATGGCAGGCAACTGTCTCTAGAATGCTAAACTGACTCTATGTTACAAATTAAGGCTGCGGCAATGGGTCTTGACCTCGAGCAACAAACTTCGACTTCACCATGTTTCCAACCAAACACGTGTCACTCCTAGTTCGCCTTTTTGACATAGCTTTTGTGTTCAAAATGTTTCCCACAAACCGTACCAATAAAATAATAACGAGAAGACCTTTTAATTTCCTTAGCGAAGCAAGACAACTTCTACTACTCCGATGAATAATGAATACCTACAAAATGAGGCTAGGGTTATCTCCTCCGTTTACGTCCGATGTGAGAATTAGTGGTCGAATTTTTATGAAAATAACTTACGGGAAAACTAGAAATAGCAAGAAAATTATTGTTTAAAAAGAAGATCCCCATACTGGGCATGCTTATGAAATATTCATTGATGCCTAGTGTCATGTAATCGCTAAGCAATTATTGTCCACGTGTTCAGTGTAACACATCCACTTAATAGACGATTCTCACCCGTAATGAGTGGTTAGTTCCACCCACTAGACGGTTAATGTGATCAGTGATAACCATCAAGCGGTTGGGAGTTATGGTGATCGATCTACCATAGTGATAATTGGTCTACCATAGTCATAGTCATGCTAGCATAACAGTAGTTGATCTACCATAGTGGAAGTCAGGCTAGCATAATGGTAGTCGGGTATAGCGATAGTTGGACTAGCATAGCGATAGTCACTCGACCATAGTGGTAGTCCATCTACAATAGTGATAGTCAAACTAACATAGTGGTTGTTGGGCTAGCATAATGATAGTCAATCCACCATAGTGGCAGTCGGGCAATTGTTTTCACTTGGTTGGCCATCGTAGTCCCTTAATTCATTATTTATGTCACATAGCATCACACTTCATCGTAAATTAAAAGGAAAAAAAGTTTAGAAAACAAAGTGATAATCAAACAATTTCTACTTATTTGTTTTTCAAATAAGTGACGATGTCATTAGCCTTATGGGCTTCTTTATACTTTTGAGCCCCATCAAAAAATGACTAATTCATGTACTGCATACGTCAAAGTCAAAATTATTGATTAAAATCAACATCCAAATAGCGCAATAAGTGACTTGTGAAGAGTGCAAAACTCTACGCATAAATTATAAAGTACAACCCACTCTTTCTCACAATATATTGAAACATATCTTGGTTAACAAAATCAACATCTCACCCTTGGACCTTAGCATATATATATTTCATCATGAAAAACCAAAAAAAGAACTCGAAAACTAAAAAAAAAAATCATCCAGAGTGAAAGTCCACCTGATAAATAAATGCTCTTTTTAATTATCAAAATCAAACAACCTTGAATAAATGAAACATCGTATAGAAAAACATAGTTCCACAAGCAGAGCCGATCTTGTGCAGAGGCAAGTGAGGCGTGGGCCTCAGGCCCAAAATTGAAGGGGTCTATTTTTTAATTTTTTTTCAATTATATTGAAGGGCCTTCATTCATTCGAAGAGCAGCCCTCTTCTCCAGATTCCCATTTCCCAATATTCCCAAATCCATTTTTCCCGACGAACGTAACTCCGGTCTCGCCTCTCTTCTTCTCATCTTTTCCAGTTTTCCTCTTCGCCAATCGCCGGGCGTCGATTCCTGTTGGCGTTCGGTAGCCTACAACGATAGTACGATATAGCCTGTTGGACTTTGGAGATCCCTTCCGGTCTCGCTTTTTGGTCATGGCCTTCAGCAAAGTCTATTGTCTATATTACAGCCCATGAGGCAGAAAGTGCAAAAGGACTGGGGGAACGAAGAATTTCAGGTTCGTGTCTTTCATTTCCTCTAGGGTTATCGATTTAGCACTTAGCAGTGTTCTCTTAGCTTCTAGGACTGGACAATAAACGGTTTTATGTGCATTTCTTGAACAATTGATTTTATGTTTGCTGCAACATGTAAAGGCGACTTACTTGAAACTTAGAAAACCATTAAGCTTTTACTACAAGGAGTTTATTATAAACAACAGCCTTGGGTATGGTATTAGCATTCTTCAAGGAATCACATATCACAAACCATATTAATGTATGCCGCCTGTCACATTTGAATTTTGAACCTGATAGTTATCAATCAACGCATGTTAGAGAAGCAACATTCATCCTATTTTTAAGCAATTGAGGAATCTGAAAAGCAATTGTGCATAATTGTAGTTGAAACTTGAAAGCATGAGTGGTAAAACCAGAATTATTTAAGTACTAGAGTATGAACACTAAAATGATCTTTATAAATAAAAGGGGAAAACTTTATACCAATTCTCCTTAAATGATTGTCAAAGATAGAGCTGATTTTTAACTCATTCATGGATTTAAGGCTCTTGATGATGTACTTTACTTTGTATTTAGGTCACAATGTTTGAAAATTTTATTCACTTGATTTCCCCCAAAAGTTAATGGTTTTGATTTACATTTTCTTTTCATAGTTAGTAAAATAAATCTTTAATGCCAACATTTCATATTTGTATTGGTGTTTGATGTTAAACTTTTATTTCATGCTCGTGAGTTGTGGTGGTGAAATTCTTGAAGGTGTGACTCCATAGTTTTTTTTCGAAATTCTACTTCTCAAGTAAGCAATGACTTGCCCTAACTTGTTATTGAAAAGATTGAAAATGTTTGAAACCTTGTCGGCTTATATAATTGCGGCATGATCAACATATATGATTGATAATATAGGATCAACAATTGCACAGGCGCACGTAGTAACTATATTGAAAATTATAATTGTGAGATGATTGAGATATTTTGTAATTATTTTTTAGGTTAATCATTTGGCTTTAGATACACCATACCTCCTAAATACGAGTCTGGTGCTCAAAAGAGAAAAAAGAACCGAAATGAAATTGTATTAACTTAAAGTCAAGTAGGGGATATTGACAACTACTTTAAAAGTAACAATGTAAATGTGTTGAACGAGGATGAAGTAGAGATTCAACAGTATGTTGCATAATACACCATTAAAATTTGCATTTACGTTGATTTGGGGCCTGGGGCCTAATTTATAGACTTCGCCTCAGGCCCGACAATCACAGGATCGGCACTGTTCACAAGTACATAAATATTTGTACATATAATGTGTATATACTTATGTAAATTAAACTCAAATACTCAATTGTGCAGCGATGAGGTAGAAGCCAACAATGTTTGGTAAAAGTGTATCTGTACTCGTACATGTAAATTGAGTGGCTAAAGCAATATCTGTAGAGAACTTGATTTGCCTTAATAAGAGAGTGTTGTGGGTCTTGTGAAGGCAAATCCAACAATCAAACAAACGCTAGCTACAAGAACTAGAATACCTTGTTAAGAAACCTCTGTGCATTACTTAAGTGATAATTGGAGTAACTATTCACACACAAATCCGTCGAGCACGGGATAAATTTAAAATTATTGTGGTGACATTATTTGGAAGCTTATTATGATTTCTTAATTTTGAACGTAAAATTTTCGTGATAAGCGAATTGGGTCATTGTTTTTCTTTTTGCTTGTGTGCTTGAGTAAATATAGTTTTGCTTGGGATTAACAAAAGTGTAAGTTTGGAGGTGTCGATAAGTGTATTTTTTTACATGTTTATGTAGACTTTTAAATCTACTTAATTTGAATATTTGGGCTAATATCTACTAATGTATACGTTATTTTTTATAGGTTAAACCACCCAATTTGAAGATCAATAATACAAGTGCTGAAGAAGTATTGGGACTCAATGGACGAAATTGGACGATAATTAGTATATTTCATAAATTTTGGCGATCAAATTTAATATTTTCTAAAGTTTCGAAACTAAATTGAAGAAATTAGAAGTTAAGGAACCAACTTGGACATGATGAAAAGTTTGAGGACAACAATTGTCGCGATAGAAAGTTAAAGTATCAAAATGGATGAAAATAATAGTTCAATGATGAAAATGAAGGAGGTCAAGTATTATAGGACCTACTATGTAATTTAAAGTTGAAAAAGTAAATAATAATAATAATAAAGACACCTTTCATGTGCTAAGTGTACCACGTGTGCAAAACAAGTAATTAGGTAGAAAACCAAGCAGTAGACATTAATAACAAGAATCATGATATATGCACATGTATTTTTATCGGACAGTTTGACATGTCACAATTTCATTGGATGTTAGACAAAAAACAATTTCAAACTTGCTAATTTAATGATGCCACCTCATCATCTGTAATTTTTTTTTTTTTGTACATTTCATCTATACAAAAAACTTAATTCTAAGGACAATCAACTTCCCTGGCCAAGAGCTAGTTCTAAAGCAAGGCGTGTGAGTAAAGCTTACATGCCTACTTTAGCTTCTAAAAGTCCCATAAGATTAGGTCCCGAGGACTCACAGACTTATAGCCAGCCCATAGCTTTGAGCATTCGAGAGCTTTAGATGAAGTTCAGAGGACTTTTTTATTGCCAATGTCCTTTCTCATTTCTTTAAGTTGCTAGTCCCACAAGATTTGAGTTGAAGACTAGTCTGAATAACTTATACCTCCGAGATACTTGTCCTTTTATGAGATATTCGTCCTCCCTCAAACTCGAAGTGGGAATTTTTCTAAATAACTTGGGTGTTAGAAATACGAGTCCTCCTAAACACGATGCAAGGACTAGTCTAAATAGCCCGTGTGTTTGAAAAACATTACCTCGTTGTCTAAATAACTTGGGTGCAACTACAGTCGTGATGTGAACAGATACACCGTGATTGATATGATAGCTTAGGCATAGAGAATTATGACTTTGAAAATGTATTACCATTTATAACTGTCGTGAAATCATGAATTTGTTTACCTAAAAAACTGTTTTATATATAATAGTGAAGTCATTAAGCCCTTGTTTGAGCCCCATTTTGAAGAAATGATATATTTTGAAATAGTAGATTGATGTAGAATGTGTAGTTAAAAATTAAAGAAAAGTTTTAGATTTGCGTATAATATTATTTTATTGAAAATATGTGGTTGAAAATGAATTTTGAAAAAGTGAATTTTTAGTAAAATGGGGCTCAAACAAGGGCTAAATCAACGCCAAGTTTATTACTTGTACAGCATCTCGACAATTAACTCGGAATACCTTTGATTTTTAGGGTCAAGATTGTATATGCTGGCACGATCAACATTTAACAACCAATTATCCAACAATTGCCACTCTCAATGCAATGCCTATAAATATTGTGTGTCATTGCTACATACTTTCTACAGTAAAAAAATATGAACATTTCTTTCCCAATTTTAGTTTGTTTCATGTTCCTTGTGAAAGTACATATCCATGAAACTGAAACCAATGCCCATAATAGTAGTGACGAGGATGTGAAAATTGTGAATGGTACAGATGGCACTGTCGAGGTCAAGGAAAAGAATGATTACTTCCAAAAATCACTAGTTATTAGCATAATATATGTTCATTACATTTATAGAGTAACCTACACCATCACCCTACATTTGGGATCCCCCTGTATCTGTATATATAATAATCCCTGCAACAAGAGGGCTCCCTACGAGTTGTTGTTAAGGATGGGACGTCATGTTCTATAGTCCTACTTCTGCCCTTCCTCTAAGAAATAAAAGATAAGAAGAAGGAGCGCGGATTTGTAGTGACTATGAACATGGCCCTTGCGTACATTGCCTCTGCAGTTGACGCCTCCAAACCTTAAGAAGCCTATTCCCTATTTGGATGAGGAATGAGATGACATACGAAATGAGCTGAAGACTAACACATTTGTTAGCTTCCAATCCACTGGCTCCTCCGCTAGCTTCCACATTTTGAATATATTTGTCATCTTCCGAGCAATGAATGTATTTGAACATTTATTTACTAGAGACCCATCTTTGTTAAATATAACAATTAATATATTTACTAATTTGGGTGGAAATGAGACGGTGACCATGTTTCCATCTCATATTTGACTTGGGATTGGGACTTTTTCCTCGTCCCCACCCCTTTCGGATTGGCTCTTCAAGCAGATTAAGAGTTTTTCGTCCCATTGTTATTCTTAGTATTTTTCTTTTCATTTATCATTTGTCTTTCTATTAATATTATTTTGACAATAATGTTATACAAAATATTGTTGTAAAAGGAAAGTTTATTAGGGTTTGTAGTGAATGACAATTATACCCCTGTAGCCCTAGAAATCATTACCATTGTATCCCTGATTCTTACCTATAAATATAGGGCTTTGGTCATTAATAAAACACACACAAGTCTATTGACTTAATTCTCTCTTCCACTTTTTCTCTATTTTATAACACGTTATCAGCACGAACGCTTAATTTTTAAAATCTAGTGAAGGTAGTAATTTTTTTTTAAGTATAATCATTCATCACGTGTACCAAAATTAATTTGATTACATGTGAATTATACATGCCGATTACATGTTTATTACTCTTGTTCATCTATCAATGTGATTTTTTTTATAAAGTAAATTCCAACAGTCAGCCGATTAGATGGGCTTAATTTTTTCTGGTTGTTCATCTATCAATATGATTGTTTCTATTGAATTCTACATGTTTATGTCATTCATTTTTTTTTTCTGCAATTATTTCATGTCATTCACTTTTTCTGTAATTATTCATGACTGCAATTAATTCATGTTCCCTTAATATTAGTCAATTCACGTGCTAATGCTATTAAATAATAGCAATAATAATAATTTCTTTATGAAATTCATGTGCACTGTTGACATTTTTTAATACATGTTGGTAAAAGATTTAGGCAATAAAAGTTTGTCAATTTTGTTAACTTCTATATATGAAGATTTTATTTCCTAATACATGTTTGGTAATTAAATTTTAAATATAAATTCATATCCTATCTATTTGGTAAATAATTTTTTGTTTGTATGGTAATTAATATTCTTGTTTAAATATTTGTGATGTTCTATTTTAAATTTTAAATTAATATTCTAACATGTTGTTGCTCTTGAAATAACACAATATTATAATTAATATTCCAAAAGAATATTATTTGCTCCTGAAGAGCATAAATTATAATTTTTAATATTCCTGAAGAATATTAATATACCGCTTTTGAAGAAGTAATATTAAAATTCAATGTGCTCCCGAAGTAGCACATATTTCGAAAAACATATTATTTTAAATTAGTGTTTATCCCTGAAGGAAAACACGTAACTTATCTAGTATAGATTTGTCTTCAACAACCAGAGGCAGCAGCTTAAATCAATGGAATATCATAAATATTGTCATGTTATGTTGTGCGTTGACCTTTTCAATCACATGCTACAAAGTCAAACCACATATGTTATGTTGTACATTAGCATATAACAATCGGTAGTTCGCAGTCACCATGGCTATGCACCGATAATCATTGATAAATTGATGGGAAGAAATCAAAGTCATTGTCTGTGATAAATCAACGTCATCATCCGTTTCACGTGTCACAGCACATACCAGGTTTAATTTCTTTTCTTTCTCCATATCTATGTGCTTAGTAGACTTTATATTCTTTTTATATTATTATGTTATCCAAATAAAGCGCACATCTATATTTATTAATGTCCATGAAGAATATTTTACTATTCTTGAAGAATCCAAAATTTATGTATATGATGTTAATATTTTAGGAGAATATTACTTGTGCTAGAATAGCAAATTTTATGAGATCTAGTTTATTTCATGATTTGAGAAATTTTTTAGATCGATATCATAAATGAATATAATGTTGTTGCTCCTGAAGAAGTTCATCTCTATAAATAATACACGACTCCTGAAGAGTTAATATTTTCTAAATAATAATTCGTTGCTCCTGAAGTAGCACACTATTATTTATATTTTAATAATATTTTACTTGCTCTCGAAGATGATAATTAAAAATTATGTCTTTACTCCCGAAGAGTAAATTCTTATATAATTTATTATTTCAAACAATAATACGTTATTGCTCCTGAAGAGCAAAACACTCCAATTCAATAGTCTAGAAGAATGTTATTTATAGATTTGTCTATTACAAATATTTTGTTGCTCATGAATTAGCACAACATTATATTGATATTCTAAAATAATATTATTTGCTCCAGAAGAGCATGATATTACAACTTCAATATTCTAGAAGAATATTAAATTATTAATTGATTTCTATGTAAATTACTCAATTTCTTTACGTGTCCATTCTTCTGCATACGTATTTACATATTGATGTTATAGTTAAAATTTATTTGCTCCAGAAGAGTATGATAAATACGATCTAATATAAGTTATGTTTTTACCCCTCAAGAGTAAATTCTTACCTAATTTATTATTCTAAATAATAATATATTATTTGCTCCCGAAGAGCGTAATATATAATTTTCAATATTTCAAAAGAATATTGACATATTGCTCTTGAAGAAGCAATAATTAAATATAATGTTCTCTCGATGTAGAATTTGTTCGAAGAATATTTATGAATTCATGTTTATCCTTGAAGGAAAATATATAACTCATGTCATACTGATATTGATTAGTTTGTCTTCTTAATTGAGTATTATATGAGTATATAATATTTATTCATATTATTCGAAATTAAATAATTGAAATATACCTTATATTGAACCAGAAGTTCAATTTGATTGGCATGAGCAGTTGGACCATCGCTGGATCAATAATGATGCGAAATTTAAAATTCAAATGGATATTCAACGAAGAACCAGAAGATTCTTCAATCCAATGAATTCATATATATCATTTGTTCTCTTTATCGACAATTGATCATTAAACGCCACTAGTTAAAATAGGATTCAATTCACTACATTTTTGAAAATTAATTATGGTGATATATGGGGCCCCGTCACCCACCACGTTGACCATCTAAACATTATTTGTATCTAATAGATTTGATACAAATATTGGATGATTGCATGGTGTTCGCAACCTGAAGTTTGCGAAATTATTGCTCAAATTATGAGAATAATTTTCAAATTATATAATCAAGACTGTGTCTTATTAATGCTAGTGTGCATAAATCTCAATATTTGAATAAGTGTTAGTTGAGATGTCGATAAGTGATTTAACATTATTGTTTGTTAAATGCCTCCAATTAATTTAATTGAGAACAAAGTGTTTTTCCCTTTTTGTTTGGGTAATTCTATTACGCATCATTGCCAACATCATAGTTCTCCCTATTACAATTGGCTTATGGTCAGAACCTAATTTTTCATCTAATTATTTTGATAGTGCAGTATGTGCAAAATCATCCTACCACAATGCACTGAGATGAAAAATAAAGAATGCTGAGAATAAATGCATAGTTTGAACCATTATCCCAAATATGTGATATTTTATAATGTTGAAAAAAAAATTATTGTCAAATTGACTGGACAATTCTTTCAGCATTAGGGGGAGGAATTAATAAGTTGAAAATAATATACAAATGCATCATTATCTAAATTCTCGCAAAAGATCACTCGAACCAGAAGTTCGAAAGATAATTTATTTAGATGCATTTATTGATCAAAATGATCAAAGTGCTCCTATACGAATTGATGTCCTAAGAGGACAATTTGATATCATTATATTTGATATATCTATGGCACGTCTGAAGCGTGATGTGTTCGATTCTAATACAAAAATCTTTGAACAAACATGGAGCAATTAACAAAGATGGTTTCATTAAGGAGGCATATACTCTTAATGAGTATTTAGACATAACAAATTATAAAACCCCTGAAGAGGTTCAGGTACCTGATTTATTGAAATTTGAGATATCTCAATAAGTTATGTCGTTATGATGTAAGAAATAGAATCGAAAAAGAAAAGTTGTCGACAACAATTTTGTACTGCATCATATATGAATTGCGAGGAATGAAAATAAATGCGTCAAAATATATCGATTGAAGTAACGTTCAGCCAAATAAAATGGACGCAATCATAAATTGATTTTACTAGAGAAACATGATATTTTTGGACCTGTAGTCCAAATAATCTAAAGATATATACTTATGCGAAAAGAAAAGAAAATGAGAAAAATGAAGTCATAATGTTTAATGTACGACTCTCAATATAGTGAATTTCGCAAAGATTGTCGTTGATGAAATCACGAATCTATATCATGTTATCTTAACAATATATGAAATTTGAAATACATGATAGTCAACTCATCTGACATGACTATTAATGTTATCTCTGAAATATTTAATATGCCTGAAGCATAACTCAAATGATGCATGTCCGAGAACCATGTTTCAAATTAAATTGCAAAGATCATTATATGGATTGAAACAATCTGGACGCATGTAGTATAATTGCTTTACCGAATATTTGTTGAATGAGGGCTATAAGAATGACGATGTTTGCCCATGTGTTTTCATAAAGAAAGCAAACATTGGATTTACAATTGTGGCAGTTTATATTGATAACTTAAACTTAATTGGAACTCCTGAAGAGCTCAACAAAACTGCTAATTATTTGAAAAATGAATTTGATATGAAAGATTTGGGAAAAATCAAATTTTGTCTTGGGTTGCAGATTGAACATTTCCCAGAAAGATTATTTGTTCATCAATTTACTTATACAAAAAAAGTCTTAAAACAGTTTTATATGGATAATGCATATCCATTGACATCACCCATGGTCGTTCGATCACTTGACGTGAAAAATGATACATTTCGTCCACTTGAAGATGGAGAAAAAATTATTGGACCTGAAGTACCATATCTTAGTGCAATTGGAGCATTAACTTATCTTGCAAACTGCACTCGACCCGACATAGCTTTTTCTGTAAATCTCCTTGCAAGATATAGCTCTACACTAAGTCAAAGACATTGGAATGGTGTTAAACACATTTTTCGTTACCTAAAGGGTACGATTGATTTGTAATTATTTTACTCCCAAAAGTCGGGATCAACTTTAGTGGGATATGCAGATGCAGGTTATTAGACCCACATAAAGTTAAATCACAAACAGGATATGTGTTTACACGTGGAGGAACAACTATATCATGGAGTTCTGTGAAGCAATTCTTGACAGCAACATCTTCAAATCATTCCGAAATTATTGTAATCCATGAAACAATGCGAGAATGTGTATGGTTGAGGAATATGACTCATCATATCCAAGCATCATGCGGATTAACTTCAACAAAAGATAGTCCAACAAATTTGTATGAAGACAATGCAGTTTGTATTGCACAACTCAAAGGAGATTATATAAAAGGCGACAGGACGAAGCATATTTCTCCAAAATTCTTTCATACACACGAGTTTCAGAAGAATGGCGACATCGATATTCAACAAATTCACTCAAGTGACAATTTGGCCGATTTATTCACAAAAGCACTGCCAACATCTACATTCAAAAAGTTAGTCCATGAGATTGGAATGCGTCGACTCAAAGATTTGCAGTGATCAACATCAGGGGGAGTAGCTGTACTCTTTTTCCTTCGCTTAGGTTTTATCCCACTGGGTTTTCCTAGCAAGGTTTTAATGAGGCAGCATTTATTTTTAATACTCCAAAATAACTGTACTCTTTTTCCTTCGTTTGATTTTTTTTGTCTTATTAGATTTTTATCAAACAAGGTTTTAACGAGGCAGATATTTTGTAATGTGTCATTCAAGGGGGAGTGTTGTAAAAGGAAAGTTTATTAGGGTTTGTAGTGAATGACAATTATACCCCTGTAGCCCTAGAAATCATTACCATTGTATCCCTGATTCTTACCTATAAATATAGGGCTTTGGTCATTAATAAAACACACACAAGTCTATTGACTTAATTCTCTCTTCCACTTTTTCTCTATTTTATAACAAATATTATTTATAGCGTGACCTTTTATAAATTTTA
Source organism: Osmanthus fragrans (assembly GCA_019395295.1). Lineage (NCBI taxonomy): Eukaryota > Viridiplantae > Streptophyta > Magnoliopsida > Lamiales > Oleaceae > Osmanthus > Osmanthus fragrans. The sequence continues at coordinate 6,453,534 of CM033363.1, read as the reverse complement.
GCATATCATCCCACCCATCTATCAATTTAAAATAAAATAAAAAATTCCAAAATTATTGAATTCATAACGAATGCTTAAGTAATTTTAACTTTTCATATCATAAAAATCAAGTAGCAAGTCTTCTAGGAACTCAAAATGCCATTTTTAAGGCATACTTTTCTCATCTAAATTCTCGGTGTCCACCAAATAATAGGTGCTTAATTGATAAAATTTCGTTTATGACTGGTTTCATTTGTTTTTTTTTCAAAAATCATTTTTTTATTAACAATTACATGGGACTCGATTGTATTTTAAAAGAAATTATGATACAAAAGAAATGTTACATCCCATCACATACATGCTTTTACTTTTAACAAAACAGATTTTGCCCCTTTTGAATTTTCAATTTGATGCATAATTTCTCTTACTTTTAGAGTGATTTATTGATGGTACATTTGGTACTTTTAGTAATACTAGTGAATGAACATGCGTTGCTCGTGTAATGGGTGATGTAGTGTAAGTAATAACGTTGAATTTTGTTTTTGGGATATCAGTGTAAAATTAAACCTGCTTTGAATAATTATTACATTGGATTATATAAATTGTATCCACCAATATTTGCTTCTTTTCCTTCGTTTTCTGACGTGTTATCAACTAGACCAATATACAACTATATCCATCATATTCTTCATTTGCCTTTGTAACTGATTGTTGTCTTTCTTTCCATCACTTGAATACAAATAAATGGCTCTTGCTTAAAGCTAAACCTAAAACCTTTGTCATACAAAACAAATTTCATCTAATAAACACAACTCCTTCTACAAGGAAAAAGTGGGAAATAAAGTTGCAGGGATATAAATAAGATGGTAAAAGTCTAATCTTGAAGGTATTTATTGAGAGGGTACCACTGAATTAGAATACATACCAATAAAATTTCCCGAAACAAATGTACGGGAAGCATCCGGGAGAAAATCATCATTTCAAATATTAAAATACCAACCCGGAGACAGTAAATGTATTGATATCAGACTCATACGTATTGAAGTCATGGAGTAAACACGAGTTAACTTCTGTAAATTAAGACAGGTCTTAACTACTTATTCTAATAGATATATCAAGTCCAAATGAATGCCCCTGAAAGTCCTTAACATTTTTCTATAATGAAATGCTAGCTAACAATTGGGAGCAATTGTTAGCATGAATTATAGATGTTAATATGAGTTATAAAAGTATGGTTTCTACTCACAATACCTCATGATTTGTGACTAACTGACTATAATATACTGGCATTTGGCACTTGAACAATTTTTCAACAAATGCTCAGAACGCTTACTAACATCACTTGTAGATTTTACATTGTGATTGAAACATACTTGTTCATTTTTTTGGGACAAAATTATCGTGTACTGAACCAAAAAAGGTACATAGTATGAGAGGAAAAGGGGACAACTACTTTAGGCTATTTTACAGTGATACAATCAATAAACAAAAAGAAAGAATGATCCAAGTGATATTAAATAATTTGCAAGCATATAAATAAGGAAACTAAGCTAACTCCAATTAAAAAACACTGCATATTATGTCCATAGTAAGGCAAAATGTGTGGTTTTATCAATTTCAACAAGCCGGAATTATGACTTGACTTTCTACACTTCCCAAGTTGGTAATAGATATCTATCTGGATTTGAAGTACATCACTAATGTAACAAAATTCCAAAGAATTGGATGAAAACACAGAGAACTGTACATTAACATTATGTTCGTCACTATTGTTTTGAGCCTTTTGGATTCAGTTAGAATTCACACAAGGGAACACACTCGTTAAATTCAACTTAAAAAAAGTAAATAATTTCATAAGTTATTCGAACAGCTGCAGTACCAAATATCTATACCATTCAACAAATGTGTCGATAAGCAAACATAATATATCACTTAAAACATTTTAATGTTCCACAAATTATCCTAATTACTTCAACAATTTAGGTTCAAATTTAATCAAAGATCTAGATGGGTTTTCTGACTCAAGGCTTTGATGAGGAATTTTTTTGCTTCAAATACTTTGAGTATATCCAAGCCACACATATTGGCACTATCCCAAGAAAAAATGACACTTGCAATTCACACAAAGAAAAAGAAAAACAATTAAACTCATCAAACTATTGCTTTTATAAAATCAAGTAACTTAACTCATCAAATATTCAAGTACTGAACTTTTAAAAGAATTTGCTTAATGTATCCAATCCACGCATATTGGTAGTATCCGAAGAAAAAATGACACCTGCAATTCACATAAAGAAAAAGAAAAACAATTAACTTATCAAGCTATGACTTTAACTCATCAAAATATTCTAGTACTGAACTTTAAAAGGAATTCATAATTTAAGTACATAATACAGTCATCTACACTGTTCTTCACCGCAATATTAAAAAGAGGCAAATTTTACAAAATCTGTGGGAATAAGAATCAAAATTCATCTAAAATATTTAAGATCCAATGTAATAATACAATAAGCTCAAAATTGCTAAAATAAATAACTAATAGTTCGACAAAGAGAAAACATAATTAACTTGTTCATGTATGGCAAACTGAGATTGAATAACATGTTTCAACAATGAAAATAATCCCATTTAACATACTACCTACAAGAAATCTATCGAATTTGGAGTGTAACGAGAGCTATAAATGGTTGAAAATGTATTAATTACATTTAAGAAAAGTTGTTGCCTTATCCAACATAAGATTCAACAATTAGTCATATCTTTTTAGCGTACCAGTCACTGAAAAGAAGAATCAAGTGTTAACTTTCATGAGTTATGCTAAAAAGAATCGATGCATTTTGGATACCGAACTAAGAAACAAAACATATATCCATCTAGTTCTTGTAGATATGATCTTTGCAACTTTGGCATATAGCATGATATGGAATATTGCATTGACATTTGGGGGGTGTATTCAATTTAGACTTTTAATGACTTTTTTAGATTTAAAAAGTTTAGGTATATTCAATGTAGACTTTTAGAGACTCTCTAAAAGTTATGGTGTATTCAATTGAGATTTTTATAGACTTTTAGAAAGTCTCTAAAAGTCACGGTGTATTCAATTAAAACTTTTTAGAAGTCTCTATAATTTTTGGGGTATTCAAATTTTAATGACTTCTGGAGACTTTTATAAAAGTTTCTGGAGTACTGACTTTTATAAAAGTTTCTGTAGTACTAACTTTTAAGCAGAAAGTACTGATATAAAATCTCAAAATTTGTCTCTCATTAATCATGAGATTTTGAGAAACTTTTACCAAAAAAAAAATTGTTTTTTTTTTTTCAATATTTCTTTCCTTTTTCCGTCTACAAACATTAAATTTATTATTTCTATTTATTGTCCCTCTCTCTCTCTCTCTCTCTCTCTCTCTTATAGTTTATTACTATTTTCTATGAAAAAAATTAAATTGGATTATTGTAACTTTTTTTCATTCATTTTTTTTTGGAAAAACATCTTTTTTTAATTAAATTATAAAATTTTATATGACAAATTTATAATTAAATGTAAATATATCTACTTTTTTTTTTTTTTAAAGTATATTATATTAATAATATTAAATATTAAATATATTTTTATCTTATATATGTATACTTTTATTATTATGTATTTAATTAAGATCTTAAATTTTTTTTCTTTTCAAATTTTTTTTTAATTATATGAGGAGTGGAAGTGGAAGAAAAATTGTGGGAACTACAATCTCATATATGATAATTTCACATTATTACACTGGATCCACGTGAATTCTACTTCAAATGAAAATCTTTTGAATTCTACAAAAATTTTAAAATGAAAGTATATAGAAGTTTACGAAAGACATCCACTAATTCAATGCAAATCTATGAAAAATTCATGAAATTTATAAAAATCATCACTTAAAAAAAGTCCATCAAAGTCTTCAAAAGTCTCAATTGAATACACCTCAAAATCTAATTAATTTAAGGCTTTCCTTGAAGCATGAGAGATAGAGGATAGAACCGATTACATGTGAAAAAAAATTTAATTTTACAGATAAATGGCCAAAAACAATATTAGTATCTATATCGGATGCCTTCAACACTGATAAAATAGAACTCTTCCCAAAACTCTTCAAAAAGGTGACTTGCCTCCATAATCCTAACTCATTCACATCCCCAATACATTTGATAAACCATTGTCATCACAACATGAATAATTACTCAACCAAAATTTCACAAACTACCAAAAACCAAAAACAATTGATTTTTTACCCAAGACTTCCAGAACCCAAAAGCTTATACACCTAGTTGAAATTACAGAAAAAAGTACGTTTCACTGAATAAATATTTATAGTTCAACATGTACTTAAAAATGAAAATAAACTAACTTGTACGTACCGTACACATACGAAGATTGGACAAGTGCATATAGATTTTTTATGGTTTTTTTTTTCTCCTTTTTCATTAATTTTACCTTTTCGAATTCCTCTTTGTTTATGCTCTGAGTTAGATTTGTGGTACAAATCGTAACAATTTGAAGCTTAGCTCAAAAAAGAGCAGATTTCCTAGATCTAGAAAGAAAGAGAAAAAGCAAAACAAGATTTTAGAAAGAGAAAAGAAAAAGACAGTGAGTTTGGTGGGCAGGAGGAACAACTATAGAGAAAAAATGAAAACATATATAGAAGAACGAAGAGAGAGATTGAGATTGTGTGTGGAAATGGGGGAAAATGAACGAAAAGAGAGAGATTAACCGCACAAACAAAAGAAAAACCTAATTTTGACACCCATTCACTTGTAAAGAGCTCGGCTCACTCCAACAAGGCTAGACTTACATTGTCATTCACCTTATGAACAGTAACCAAAATCAACTCTTTTATATTTAGTTTGAGAGTTAGATTAGAATAGAAGATATAATGTTCGTAAGGGTGTTAGATTTTGCAATGACTGCTTTTTTTATTTTTATTTTTTTTATTTATGTAATTTTTTAGTAAAAACAAAGAGGTGCCTTATCTACTTTTCAAATAGTCAAATTTCAAGTTTTTAATCACACATTTCATGTTACCCATAATTTATATTAATTTTTCAAATATATATTTCATAAACTTTGATAAAAAAAAAAAAAAAAAAAAAAATTGGTTATCAAACCTCTAAATAAATAAAAAACGACTTGTGACTATATTTGATTCGACCCCTATTGGGTCCCATTTTTAAAACTTATTTTTATCTAAAATACTTTTTCAATCACACATTTTGAGGGTGTTTGGTTGGGATTAAAATAAGATTTTTAGTACATTATGATAGCAATTTTTGAAATGTGTGGTTAAAGTTGTGAGACCCAAAAAAGATATGGTTGATATTAATTGTTTGACTTTGACTTAAATTAAAATCAAATTTTAATTTGAAACAAACAGACATTTTATATGATTCACAACTTTTACCAATTATTTAATCAATTTTTATCAAAATATACTAAAAATCTAATTTTTATTCAAACTGGGGCTCAAGTTCATTTTTCATGGGTTAATTTGGGCATTTAAATGTCAGAAAAATATAGAATGAGGATCCATTGCTCCCAAGTCAACAGATTGAGGACTAATTCTGTAATTTTATCTGAATAAATTTTATTCCGGTCCTTTCAGACGTTAAACCCTAAATAAAAACCCTGCATCGTCAATCTCCATTACTAATCCTTTGCGTATCTTGGTCTTCCTAACCCTCCACTCATTTTGCCATGGCTGCTTCCAACGGGTTATCGCGTAAGAAGCAGAAAAGAGGCGGCATATACAGTCTCTTGGACCTGAAAACCCTAGGCCAACAGCTCCTCTCCTCGAGAGCTCACGTTAACAATCTACCGATTCTCCTCTCTTTCATCAGCCCGTCCTCTCCTCCACACTACGCCCTCGAATCTCTCCTCTCCTTGCAGTCGTTTTTCACTCCTCTACTCCCGGAACTCCCTTCATCTGCTTTCTCCAAGACGTCCAGTGACTCAAATGCGGACCCCGAATTCATCTACCGCACGTGGCTTCGCTCCAAGTTCGACGACCTCGTGCAGTCCCTCATTGAAGTTGCTATTTCCTCCCAATCTGAGGATACTCTTCGTGTATGGAATTAATCTATGTTTTTGCTTTCTTCAAATTTTCTACCGTTTCCTTGATATTTCTAAATACCTTCCATATGTTCCATCTATGATCTCTCACTGCTAAAATTGTAATTGCGATGAAATTTTTAACAGGAAGTTGTTCTGGAGACAATAATGGAGTTTGTCAAAGTGGGTAATGGGGGAAAGTTTCATTCTGCTATTTATCACAAGCTTCTTCATTCCATTGTGAGTAATAATTTTGAGATTTAATCTGCCTATAGCTAATTTTATTCAGTGTCAATATTAGTAACAGTGAAGCCTGCTTAGTGCCAAGTTCTACTGCAAAAGGACGACTCTTTTTTGTAGAGACTAGGATGACATTGTATAGTGAATATTGAGCCAGAGTTGAACATTAGCATGATCCAAGCCTTTATTATTTCACTGTTGAAATCTTCATACTTGTAGTTGATCCTAGGTAAATATGGGATTAGGCATAGATGAATTATGCTGAGCATAAAACCTATTATAAAAAATTTCAAGGAGTGCATGCCCTGTGTGTTGGTCATTTGTCCCAGCAGATCTATACTTCTACTTGCTCTTTGGGTGATGAACATATAAATATTTGGCCGCTTATTCTTTTAAATGGTGCAATTTTTGTTGAATTACAATTTATGGGTTATATTGAATGAAGCTGATGCAGTATGCACAATCTTTCTTTAAGTTAAATTTTATTTAGACCAATTTATTTTGTAGGAGCATTTCTAAGTTGATTTCTTCATTTCACCCCTTCTTCTTTTTTGAAAACCAAATAACGGGAGATAAAATTTATTCTCTTTATGTATATGATTAATATATGGGATAGTTTTGTCTATAATATTAAATAGGTTATTATAGGGAAGTTTTATACCTAGACTAATTTTGCTTTGTGGTATTGAGTGTTAGTTACAGAGTGAAGTTAGCGGACAAGGTTGTCTCACCTCCTTTGTAGGGAGAGTTAATGCTCTTTCGGATATTTCGGTTTGACATCATTTCACACCCAAAACAAAAGTAGGGAGATACATGACATGTCCATTAGATGAGTGAAGTGAGGATTTAAGATAGACGTTTAATCATCCTAAAATTGATAAATTGTAGTTAATGCTAAGTTAAGGTTTAAGCGACTTGTTTGGTTGTAGTACATCTTATATAGACTTAAAGATGCTCCAATTTACAAGAGCAATGGGATACAATAGACATTATAAGAGGGAGTGATAGATATTTATTTTAATCTGGTGCAATTGTTAGAGTTTTATTAAATAGATCATTTGGATCATGTGTATCATGAATAAGGCTTATCATATACTAATAAATTGGTTATCAAGGGAAAAGCTTGTTTCGGAGAAATTACATTCCCATTATATTATAATATAAAGTTCAAAGTAGAACATTAATTTTAACCACACATTACGTAGGACCACAACTACTACCCACTTATTATTCTTGAATGTGTGACCCACTACTCTTTTTCATTATTACCCCATTGTAATTTCAGGGAAACAAACAAGCAGTAAAAATAAGACATTTCGTGCTTTATTTCAGATTATTTATAAAATACTTGTGCTTGCAGGTCCACTCTACGTTGACCGTCGGTGATTCTTTATTAGATTTGCTTGCATCGAAGTATTTCAATTACATTGATGTCCGGTAAGATCCAGTTATTCTTAAGCAAGTGTTAGGGCTTGTTTGATACCCATTTTGTTGAAGAAAATGCATTTTTTGGGTTGATGTGATGGTGAATATGTGGTTGAAAAAAAAGGAAAAGTTATTGATGTGATGGAAAATATTATTTTATTGAAGAGTGTGTGGTTGAAAATGAAAATGAAAATGAAAATGAGAATGAGAATGAGAATGGGTACCAAACAGGGGCTTAGTGAATTTTGTTCACCTTGTATTGTCGATGTGTCTGTTATAGGCTCTATTTATAATGAGAATTCATATTTCACTTCAAGCATGTTTTTGGTTTTTCACTGCTAAGATATTACCAAAAAGGGATTGCTAGACTGAGATATTTCATTGAAGCTACATATAGTTCATGAAATGTTTCTGTTTATTGTTCCTCTTCCATTAGAAATATTTGCGCTGCAGTATTGTATCAGAACCACTGTAATCTTGGAGAAAAAATACGTTAATTCAACTTGTTCAGTTAATGCTGTCTTGTCCAGGTATTTCACTTACATTATCCTGGAAAAGCTGGCCCGAACTTTGGAGGCAAAAGGTATCTCTCCTAGTCATACTTCTTGACCATGGTGGTGATGTTTTCACCTAAGAATATAAAATGAAATAAACACAGACCTCCTCTCCTACCTTGGATGTACTTATCGTTCTATATCTTTTCTACATAATAATTTGTTTTCCCACAGAAGACAAGAAGGGAATTTCGGGCGTTTACAATGGGAGCCAGTCAATAACGAGGTTAGTATAGTTTGGGTCATGGACACAGTAGATTTTTTTAATTTGACATTATATTGTTAATAATTTATTTTTGGGAAAAATATAATGATGTCATTGCAATAGATTCTTAGTCAATGGGAGACAATGTCGACCTATTCCTTTGGGCCCAGTGGTGCACAATTTCTATTTAGAGAATTAGAGTTGTGGCCCAAAATGATATTTCTAGTTGTTTCACACGGTTTTACAACATGGACACACTCAAATACCCGAGATGAAATACCCACCCATAAATGACTCCAGATCTCAAAACATTCTGCTTTGTCCCTCAAGGCTGAAAAATTTACTGTCGATGTTCTTAAAGTTGCTATAGTGAAAACTCATTATGTATAACTGGAATAATTAGCCATTCTTTTAGCATAGAAGTGATTTTCTGTAGTATTTTTGGTTTGACTTTCTTTCTCGTCCATTTTAAATAGTACTGTGGTGATTTTTGATTTTTATTATAGAAGTGACTTACACTTACTCTACCAGGCATTGTTCTCTTTTTATTTTATTTTGTTTGTCTTGGGGGTGTGGTGTGTTTGAGGGAGTTTCGAAGATTTTGATAAGTGTAAGTGTATATGTATGTTTACATTGTGCATACTCTTTAAACTGGCTCGGTTGTTGAGAATACTCGGCTTTCATAATATCAAAGTGATGCTACTTCTAGATTCAAGCAATGAAGTTTGTTGTCAATTTGCCTCAAGGATTTGCAAATGTTAAACATCTATCGTTGGGCGTTTGACAGTGCCCACATAAAATGTTAAACTTACAATAATATTGGATTTTTGTGCACATATATTTTGCCCCTGTTTGGTGGGGATTAAAATTAGATTTTTAGTCAATTTTGATAAAAGCTGATGAAATGTGTGGTTGGAAAGTTGTGTGGCCCATAAAATATGTGATTGAATGAATTGTTGACTTTGACTAAGATTAAAATCTAGATTTTAATTGGTAACAAACATGGGCTTTGGCTTTGACATCTTAAAGATAGGATAAACTGATAAAATTGTGGAAGCTGATTACGATTGCACTTTATGATTGTTTCTCTTGGAACTTTATGAAATCTGAATCAGCCGTCCTCGCTAAATATTCTATTTCCTGGGAATATCTTGAAGTTACCACATGTAGATACTGTAACAAAAATTTAATTTTTTATAGTCAACTTTCCTATTCTTGATTGCCATAGTTTTGAATTGAAACTTTTGTCAATCATGGAGTCTGATGCTTACACCATTGTGTTTGTAGCATGGAGCTTTCTATTCACAAGATACATTATTTGCTATCTCATATCCCATCTCAAGAAGCTTCAGACGAAAATTCGGAATATGAAATGTGGAATGGTTTAGGTAATAACTTTTGATTTTCTCCTTGATGCTAAATCGGACATTTCTTTGTCACTTAGTTTTTTTAACTATAATTTTAGTACTAATTGTGCGTTACTATATTTCTTGTATTTAAATGAAGGAAGAAAATATTATGGTGAATGCAATCTCTTCATTTACCTAAGTGGTAACCAAAAGACTTACATGATTATCGTTGTTAGTGTTTGGTTGCATGAAAAATTTAGTTTGCAAGAATTAACTATATCGTGATATCTTTAGCAGTGAAGAACAATAATTGCACCTTGCTAAATGTTTTGGAAGTTTTGAGAGAAGCTTCAGAAGCTTCTATACTTCAATATCTAGAGTATTTTTCGTAGTCAACAACCTTTCAAGGAAAAATAAAACTAAGCCCTTGTTTAAGCCTCATTTTTTCCCTAACTCATTTTCAACCACACATTCTTCCAATAAAATAATTTTACACATAAAACCAAAACTTTTTCTACTTTTTAATCACATTCTCCAAAAGCATTACTATTACAAAATCTATTTTTACAAAAAATAGGGGGCTCAAACAAGGGTTAATGTTTTTCCAGGAAGGTTTAGTTTTGGCGATTTGTGGTGGAATCTAAATTGAAGAGAATCTGGGAATGCCAGTTTCAAATAATTAAACTGTATATTTGGAGCAGGAGATATTTCATAAAGATGACAAGTTATCGCATTGAAGAGAACTGGGTCACTTGATAGACGATAACTCGCAAGTCACTTGAATAAGATCATACTGATAATTTTGTTTGGAGATATTGCTCTCTGGGAGATCATACCAGCATCTCAATATTTTGTATTTGCCTTGTAATAATTGGGTTTCCACTCAGGTTTGGTACATAGGTTTTACCAAATATGTTCCATAATTTTCTTATAGCTTCCTGGTTGTCTTCCATCTTATCTCAGTAAACCTGCAATATCTTTATTCGCTGACTACAGCTTGAGTTTGTTCTCATCTTTGTAAATCAGGCATTTTCATTGAAAAAAGCAATATCAAAGCACATATTGACCTGGAAGATAAACGGACAAAATTTAAGAAGTCTAGTGATAAGGTACATTCTAGTGAGAAATTTAATAAAAATTTTAATGTGCTGAAACACTGTTATTTTAATAAAGCAATGAACTTCTATCAGAGACTGCAGCTTATTGTCTTCTAGGTACTAATTTTTTTGGTATTTTTCAGGTTTTATCAGAGAGCAATATTGCAAAGAAGATGAAACTGAAGTTTACTAAAGCCTGGATATCATTTCTCCAATTGCCACTTCCTCTTGATGTATACAAGGAGGTAAAAAAAAAATATATATCATTGAGTTCATTCCATATTATTAAAAGAAAAGGTATTTGATTATGTATTTTTGTTAAGTTAAGGGAATTGGCTTTCAAATATATTCTGTACTCCATCTGTACATATTCTTACACTTCCAGCTGTGTGGCCTAGTCTTCGTTCTGTAGTGGTCTAGCTACTGTTTCTAAATCTTTATTTTTGAAAAAATAGCTTTTGCAAGAATGAATCTGCCTTTATGTTTATTGATCTGAATTCAGTTAGTCATAAATTATTTGACATATAATGATTGTAAACTCTTGGGTTAACTTTTTATTGTTGTGGAATGATGAAATTGTTTTTATTGAATCTTCATATTCAGTAGAGGCTACACCATAGAATTCTCAATATACTGGGTGAATATGTAAACCATATGATCATGAAATGCAAATAGTTTGAATTTAAAAAAATTAAATTATATTCGAGCTCCAAGTGAGGCGAAAAGTAATATATGAAGCTGACCCTAAATTTATTGTGACAAGGCTTGATTTTCTACGTGTTTCCCATAGCTCAAATTGTAATTTAAGATGGTCAAACATATTTCTTATCAACACACATCTCTGGACCCTCAACTACTACCCACTTATTAGTCACTGATTCCAAAGGACCCACAACGTATAATCACTTAAATTTTAATTTGAAGAATAGCCAAGCATGCTCTTTGTTGCTGTGTTTGAGTTCTAATTAATATACTTCTATCATGATTTTTCACATTCCTGCCATCTGATGATCAGGTTCTTGTTACACTTCATCAGAATGTCATTTGTCACCTCTCTAAGCCAATCATGCTGTGGTAAAATATGTAGTGATTTGTCATTTACTTATATTTTGTTGATTATTCAATCCTTTACACTTGAAAACTATTCTAAGTGTTCTTAATCTCTGTTATGCAGTGATTTCTTGACCCGATCATATAATATAGGTGGTGTTGTGAGTGTTATGGCTCTAAGCAGCCTATATGTTCTCATGACAAAACATGGTCTTGAATATCCAAACTTCTATGATAAGCTTTACGCTCTATTGGAGCCCTCTATTTTTATGGCAAAACATAGGGCAAAATTCTTTCAGGTAATTGTGAATATTCTTGTTTCATTTTTTGTTGAAAAATATTGCTCTATGACATATTGGAATCTTATTAACGAGTTCGGATCTTAAATTTCACAACTACTAATTGCTGGTCTTAAGTTGAATGGATATTGGTAGCTCGGTCACATTCACCCCGGTCATAGGTAAACTTAAGGATTGGACATGATTCTATGCTGTCAAAAGAAAATCATCAGGGAATCTACCCCGCTCCACCAGTTTATTGTTTATTTGCTATTATTATATGCTTCTTTTTGCTTTAAGTTGACGCTTAGGATTGTTTTGGCCAAGATCTGTACACCATCGTGATCATGTGACCATGTCTGCAAATGAGCCAATCTCCTTTCCGCGTCATCTTTTGTTTATACTAGTGCCACATGAACCATTTTTTGAAATGTTGATTTAAAATATTGATTCAGATGAGGTCTATTTGACTACATATTGCTGTTGTCTTTTTCTTTATATAGTGTTGTGTAATTAAGGAGAAGGTTTTATGGTCCATGATTGAGTTGTTGACATCTTTATTAACTCTGTCTTCGAATTAAGTAAAATGGACCCTTTTGCCAAATTTAAACATATAATGTAAGGCATCTAGTCTTCTATTATGTCTTTTTTATGGCTATTGTCGTGCTAATTCAAATACACCATCTGTTTTTCGACATTCCTGCATAACATCCTTTCTATTTTGCACATAAGGCTTAATTTTTTAGTTCTTCAGGGTAGTGAAATCATCTCTCTAACTGCACTATGTGATTTACAGCTTCTGGATTCATGCTTGAAATCACCACTTCTTCCAGCATACTTGGCAGCTGCTTTTTGTAAGAAATTGAGTAGACTAGCACTTTGTGTTTCTCCTTCCAGTGCATTAGTCATTGTTGCTTTAGTTCACAACCTTCTGCAGAGACATCCTTCAATCAACTTTTTGGTGCACCAAGTGAGAAAACAACCATCTCTCTCTCTCTCTTGCCATTATAGTCTATATTGTTTTATATAAGTGGAGTTCTATGAAGATTTCGTTCAATTTCACATTGTGACCAATCATGTCATCAAATTTATGCAAGTTGTGAGGAGAAACCTCATTTTATTCGACTTTTTATTCCCTTTTTGCTATTGTTTCCTATTGGGAATACTATGTAACAACGCAAAGATGACATTCGGATTGACAATGATATTTTTTCTGCCCTTCAAGGGTGATTGATTCTTTTGGGTAGTCCAAAAAGTTCTCGATGACATCTAATAGCTTTTGTGGCTGAACTTTGGCGAGATATATTTTGTGGGTGATAGTGTAGAATGGAATACCAGATCAATAAAATGGGTACAAAGTACGGAAGCCTGCTTGTCGAGGTGATCAACGATCTTCATATGACTGAAGGAGTGCTCACAAGAATCTACTAGAATAGTTTTTGATCAATACATCTTGTTTAAGTAAATCATCTGTCGGTATGTAAAATGCCCTGAAATGCCCATTTTACATGAGTTAAGATTAATGGCCTTCAAGTCAAAAACTTATAGTACGCCAGGTGGTGCTATAAGTGATTTCCCTTTTGATTTTTGTCCACTTGGAGAAAATAATCTACTTGTATTTGTGTTATATTATTTTTCCTGCTGGAGCAACCACGTAGAAAATAATATTTCTGTATAAGTATGTTATATCATCTCACCTACAAACTGGAGCGACCACTTATAGAGTATAACATACTCACACAATCATGTATCATTATGGGGGGTTTGATTCACTACCTTTGTTTGAGCCTCATTATTTTCAAAATATATTTCTCTTCTTTTCAACTACACATTTTACAATAAAATGATATTACATGCAAACCTAAAACTTTTCTTTATTTTTTAACCATACATTCTCCATCAATCTACTATTCCAAATGCATTCTTAAGAAAAAATGGGGCTTAAACAGGCTCATGATATATTTTGTTAAGTTCTTTGCATCTGTCTTAATATGAACTCTTTTCTCTCTTGAATGCCTCAATAATGTTCAGATAGTGTTCTTTGTCAACTTAAACCTTGCTTTTGTTTTTGAGATATTTTAATTGATAGATGTTTCGAGTTCATGCTCTTTCATGAGGGATTAGTGATGAGATTTATGATCTTTTATATTCCATGTAGATAAATCTTTTATCTTGTATCATAGACTGACCTTCCATATATATTTTTTTTATCAATAGTCATTAGTCAATGCATTTAATTATGAAATATAATTTGTGAACTTTTGAATAATCTCTGTCATGGTTATCGCAGTTGTTCGAGATAATGGAAATGGGTGTGAGAAATAAATATGCCATTTATTATGATTTTTATCTAATCTTCATTTTCAACAAAATAATTACTTCACTATCTAGAATGTTGTTAGATGAGAATTTTGAAATTCACAAAATGGGTAAAAGAAAAACCAGTAACAGTCTCCACGAGTGACTTTAAATTTTGAATGCAGTGAGTACATGCTCAGTTATGCTTAAGAAGTATGTGCCTTGAAAGAATGGTAGAGGGCGTTTTCAATGTTCGCTTCCTTTTTTATTCCTTCAATGGGTTGATTAGTGTGTGTGATAAAATATTACTAATGCCGTGCAGGAACATAATCGTGAAACTACTGAAGAGGCTTCTGGAGAAGAAAAACACAATGTTGACGATGAAGAGAACTCCAGTGCCAATGGGGATTTGTCTGTAAAAAAACCAGGCATTGATCATTTTAACAATGAGGAAAGTAATCCCAAAGAAACTAATGCCATAAGTAAGTTCCAATTTTCTCTTTTATGATGCACACGCATACATAAACGAGTTCACCACTTGAATTGGTGTGCTATGTCACCGGCGTCTTACATAAGCTAAGCACCGGTGTTTAGGAGATCATTTATATGTGTGTGTGTGTGTGTGAGAGAGAGAGAGAGAGAGCTACAAAGATGCAACATGGACAACAAATTGCGGTATTATAAGAAAAACATCTTTCAGGAATGATTAAAGTTAAAATAGAAAAATTGCGAGGCAAGTAATAAACTAAGTTCATTTGAAATTGTACTATTACATGGATGCAATAAGTGCCAGGTGCAACCGTATACCTTTTTTCTTTATTTTTATGCAGATTCTTCTTACGTAAATTAGATTGTTAATGGTGATTATAAAGCGAGAAATCATTCAAAAAGAACTAAACAAAAATAGAAGAAGAGGGGGGGGGGGGGGGTAATAGAATGAAATGGATAACAAGATAAATAGCAAGTGACGCCGGTGATGGTCAATTACTAAGATAAATAGCAAGTGACAAGTCATTTGAAACCTCTGTCAAAAATGGAAAATGTCTTTGGGTTTTTCTCCACCATCCAAAGGTCGTTTGGGCCTGAAGCTTCTCCTGCATACTCCCTGCCCACCTCTTGACTAATTGTCATTTGATGACTAGCCTCTCCACTTCTTAATGGTTTTGCCCCACCGGTTTGTGTACTGAACTGCAAACTTGGCAATAATCATTACACTGGGAGTTGAAACTTGCTAGTGTACTTGGTATAGTTGAAGTATATATTGAAAAGAGGAGATATATCTACAGTTGGGGCCCACTTTTCTGTTTCTGGGATATTGGTTTTCATCTTTTGGTTAAAGGTCCTCTCACGCTTTCATCTGTTGGTTACCTATGGATGCTGTGATGCTCGGACTCTTCATTCCGGTCGGAGTACCCGTGTCGACACGACACGGGTACGGGTATGAAATATGGGGCGGACACGGCACTTTTCAACCGGACATGGCTAGGTTTCCATTTTCTTCTTTTTTCTCTTTGTACTTTCTCATTTATGCTCTCCGGAGGAAAGAGAGATATCTAGCAGTGTCATAACCGGAGAAGAGGAGGGAGCTCCGACGGTGTTGTAACCGGAGAAGAGGAGCCTCAGGCGGCTTAACAGGTTGAGCGCCGGAGCAGGAGAAAGAGAATCCAAGAGAGAAATGGAATGGAAAATAATGACTCCTAGGGTTAATATGTGGGCTTTGGGCTTCTAGATTAATAATAGACTTATATTAAATATAACTTTGTTTGGCCCATTTATTTTTTATTTATTGAAATAATTAAAATATGTTAAAAAAACTCTTAAACTTCATATTAATTTTTGAAAGTATATATTTATAACAATAACTTATTATTTTAGTATAAATTTAAAATAGTTTTAAGTGACATTATATCTTCTAACAATTTGTCACTTGATTATTATTTCACTTTTAACATATGAATTTCTACAAAAAAAAAAAAAAAAAAAAAAAAAAAAAAAAAGAATGAAAAATGTAGCTACGTACCCGTGTCCGAAATTTGGACTCTTTTTAGTTGTGTCCTCGTATTCGACACTTTAGAAAATAAAAGATCTGACACTTAGATACGTACATGTACTCAATACCCGCACCCGCGTCCGAGCATCATAGTATGGATGTCAAAGTGCTCAATGGTGCGGAAATTTGGGAGTGATAGCATCTTAAACACACATGCCTAGTAATTTTAATTTTGTATACCAGCTGTTTTTGGATTGATTTCATAGCATATCCCCCAACTGCCCGTCCAATTAACACAAAATCTGCTGTATTATTTATTTTAACTTTTTGGTTAAAAATATAATTATATATCAATGGCAATATTTGGCAGGGAGCTCTCTCTGGGAGTTTGATACTCTGCGACATCACTACTGCCATCCTGTTTCAAGGTACATGTTTTGCACCATGATCTATGTATATGCACACTTCGATGCCTTTTACATATGTTTCTCGATTTATCTTCTGTTAATAATTTATCCTCTTCATTGTGGGATCAGGTTTTTTTTGTCCTTTGAGAACGATTTGGCTGTCAAAGGGAAAACTGCTGAAATTGCAGTTAAGGATTTCAGTTCTGGTTCATATGCAACAATTTTCAATAACGAGGTAATTTTGCTTTATTGCAGACATTTATATGTTGTTGATTGCCCTATATGATTAACATCATTTGCTTGGTTGAGGGGCTTTCCTTGACATGTTGATATTATGTGACTTCATTTTGGGTTTCAGGAACTAAATTATGGGTCTCTTGTTATATTGCAAATCTGTGGTCTGTTTCTAGTTTGATGATTTAAGGATGATGATACACAGCTGATTTTTATTCCACATTAATCCGTTACCTTAGTTTTCGTGCAACTTCACAGCCCCATTTAGTTTACGTTTCAACACATTTCCGCTGGACTTTAGTTAATGATGGCAGCATGCACTTTTTATTTTCTGCAATTGATCCGCCGAAAATATAAATTGTTCTTACAGATGAGACGAAGGGTGAAGCAAGTCCCATTGGCATTCTATAAAGCAACTCCATCGTGTTTGTTCTCAGAGTCTGACTTTCCTGGTTGGACATTCAAATTGAAGGATGAGGAACTAATTACTTTAATCAATAGGGTACAGCAGTAAGTACACCTGAGGACAAGAATTATATAAACTGCATCAGCGCAAAGAGAGCACATGAAGCAAGTTGAGGATGTAAAAGAAAATTCTGCCAATCCTTGTTCTTTCTTGCCGCTGCTTCTGGAAGAAGTTATTCAGCCTTTGCGCCCATTTGCTTTTTTTATTTTTTATTATTATTTTTTTTTATTAATGTTTTAATGTAATGGGTTGCTTCCCCAAGAGGCCAGATTTTATTTTTATTTTTTGTGGGGAAAAAGAGGAGTTGAGTTAGTTTTAGGTTGTCAATGCTTCTGATTCAGCAGCAAATGATTTCCTGATAATAGTTTACTAATAATTTAATTACAAACAACATATTTGTAGTCCATTGTCTGTTCAGTGTAGTTGCTTTAACTCTTTATGTTGATCTAGCATGATGAGATGAATAGTGGTGGCAGACATTTATTCAATTTTTTGGTGTTTAGTATTTCGCTTAAAGGTTTGTGATATTATGGTAAAGGAGAATCAAGTACCTTTTTCTTTTATTGATTTGGGAAGAAAACGTCTGATGGTGAGAAATCACCCTTGTCTGGTTTGGTCTATCTATGACTGTTTTCAGTTATAAAATGGGTGATGTCCCAATGCTGGTCCTATTGTGGAACCTGAAACTCAACTTTTGGAAATATAAAATGAAAACTACTACACGATTAATCTGTTTATGAATTCAATTCAGTCAAATCGCTTATGGTTCATTTGTGAAATATACGACACAATATATTTCCAAACTATACAACAAATATAAATGACCCACAAGCATTAGATGACTTACCTTCTTCTAGCCTTCATCTTATTATCATGCTGATGATGTCACGTGCGCGAAGCTTTTGGCATATAAATCTACACGCAATGGATGGCTCATCTTGAGACTAGATTTCAGCGTTTCAGCTAAAAATGCATATGGATAGAATGCCAGAATCAAAGGGTAAAGTTTGTGTGACTGGTGCAGCTGGGTTTCTGGCTTCGTGGCTGATCAAGCGACTTCTTTTATCTGGTTACCATGTCACTGGGACAGTTAGGGACATAGGTATGTATTATGTATACAGCTAGAGACAGATATTGTATAGTTGTAGCCTGATTCTGAATCAATAACACAATATATATAAGCAGAAAATGTGAAGAAAGTGGGTCATCTGTGGAAGCTGGAAGGAGCAAAAGAGAGACTGTTTCTGGTGAGGGCCGACCTAATGGTGGAGGGAAGCTTTGACGAGGCAGTTATGGGATGTGGTGGTGTCTTTCACACTGCTTCACCTGTCTTAGGACGCCCTACTTCCGATCCAAAGGTGTGAATTCATCTAATTCTTGGCAAAGTTTAATTTGACGTTCTGCTCAAGTGGCTAGTGTTGATTGGAACATACAGGGTGAAATATTGCAACCGGCAATTGATGGTACGCTGAATGTTCTGCGCTCGTGCCAAAAGAATCCATCTCTAAAGCGTGTGGTGCTCACCTCGTCTTCTTCGACAGTAAGGGCAAGAGACGATTTTGATCCCCGTGTACCACTGGACGAGTCGTCTTGGAGCTCTGTCGAACTCTGCGAGAGACTTAAGGTGCATACTATATATAATTGCCCGATTGATTGCCTGATTTTAATCGTTTTAATTATCGTACTAGATTTGGTATGCATTGTCAAAGACTCTAGCAGAGAGGGCTGCATGGGAATTCTGTGAAGAAAACAAGATCGATCTAGTTACTGTTCTTCCCTCATTTGTCATTGGACCAAATTTGCCTCCTGATTTATGCTCTACTGCAGCCGATGTCCTCGGCTTGCTCAAAGGTACTTACCAATTTCTTCTTTACTCGCCGTAGTATTCTGTTGTTGTTGTTGTTGTTGTTGTTGTTTCTAAACCACAACAATATGAAAAGGGGAGACGGAAAAATTTAAGTGGCATGGAAGAATGGGATATGTTCATATTGACGACGTTGCGCTGTGCCACATTCTTGCATATGAAAGTGAAACTGCCAAGGGACGTTACCTTTGTTCCTCAACTGTTATTGAAAATGACGAACTGGCGTCTATTCTTGCTGCACAATATCCATCACTGCCTATTCCCAAGAGGTTAGTATCATGTACGTTAAACTAAAATTCTGAGATTCTATGCATTTTTCACCGCTACTGAGAATGATCTGTACACATGTTTGGTTCAATTGTCAGGTTCGAAAAAGTTGATAGGCCATACTATGAATTTAATACCTCAAAATTGAAGGAGTTGGGATTAGAGTTGAGGTCAATTGAAGAAATGTTCGAGGATTGCGTTGCATCTTTAACGGAGCAGGGCCATCTACCTGCTACTACTTCTTCAGTTCTGAAAACAGCGGACTAGATTAGATGCATCCACTGCTAAGATAAGAACCCGATGCCTGCTTGCCGTTGTTTAATTATATTTTATAATTAAATTGTTCAGTATTTAAGTAGAAATTGAACACAGTTTTACACTTGTGTCCGTGTGAGGAATAAGTCATATTCCAAGTTCTATTGGAGCACAAGTTGACTCAACTCGGATCCCAATCCGATATGGATTTCTTTATATTGATTCAAAAAAGAAGAGAAAATAAAAGTAAAGATGTTCTTTAATATTACTAAAATAAATGGGGTTTAATTAATTTGAAGTTTTGTGTTTGCTGAAATTTCGTAAGCATCCGGGATCTTTGACAAGTATAACAAATTTAGTAAATTGAAAATATCGTTCTCATGACAAATAAACTTCAATCTAAATTATATTTATTTACAATCAAATGCGAATGTAACAAAATCAATTCATGAAGTGTTATTTGTATGTTTAATACTAATAATTACATTAATTTTTATTAAATGCATGTGAAAAATGTTTTTACAAAAAAATTATAAGAGAAGAGCGTGTTAAAAATTCGATTCCACCAATTGATCTCTATTTATATTCTTTAGTCTAATTTGTGTATAAATTGATAAATGATAATTATATCTTTCAAGTTATGTTAAACCATTTCTAAATACACTCAAAATATACATATTCCGAATTAAAACACTTAGAAATGCATCAACTCACAAATTAAAATTCCTATTATCATTGCACAAGTCTTGAACAATTATTCCTAACATTTATTGAACCTTATGCTGAATATTACAATGTGATAAATCGATTTTGAAATCCATACAATAAATAAGTCACATATTATCTAAAGCATGAACAAGTATATAACATCATATTAAAAGAAATAGTCTTTGAAGTAAAACGGTAAATCAAATGTTTACATCTTCATCCCAACACTTAACAATGCAAATTATGCAATTACAACAAAAGAATTGAAAATTCATCACCCGAAGAATATATTTGCAAGAAGAAGAAACAGAATCAATTTCAAACGAGTCTTCAATTCAATCCGAATTTTTCCTTGCTTTTGATCTTCAATCCAACCTTAAATCTTTAATCTCTTGATATTTTATGCATTGATACCTTCTTAGCCTTCTATTTCGCATTCCTAATGAAGAATGTCGAATTTTGCATCCGTAATGAGGTTAAGATTTTGGCCAAATTAACTTCTTAAAGATGAAGAAAACTAAAAAAGAAAAAAATCTTTTCTTGATCGCATGTTCATTTAGTTGCAATCGCATGGTTTCGCTGGCTTAACAACATAAAACATCCCTATGATTGGTCTATAGTATGCAAAACGTACCTACATTTCAAATTTTTACATTTTCACCCCCTATTTTCACATTTGATTGCGAAAAACGTCATTTTCACCAATTTTTAATGTAAAATGATCAATATATCATTCTATTTAAATAATAAAAAAAGAACGAATTGCAATCTTACTTCTAAATTTTTTAAAAAATGCAAATGAACTCAAATAAATTATTAAAATATTAAGAATAACAAAAAAAAAAAAAACAAATTGTTGCTTAAAAAACGGTGAAAATGACATTTTTCCGTAGTTAAATGTGAAAATAGAAGTGAAATGTAAAAATTTGAAACGTAAAAACATTTTGCACACTAAAAATCAAACATATGAACGTTTTGTACTTTTATGCCTCTTATCACTAGATTACATATCATCTTTAAGCCTTTGCAATCAAATGGGCAATTGCCTTGCAAGGTACAATTTTATGCCCAATTGCAAGTTGGTCCTCATTTTCAATTCCTTATTCACTTCAAGTCTTTCAAATTATGTCAAGTTGGTCCCCATTCTTTGAATAATGTACAAAAAAAATCCTCCTTTCTTCTTTCCTATTTTCATTCACTTTCTTCAAAAATTCAACCAGCATTGAGTTTTACCTAAATAAATAATATACATATGAGATTCAGCAATAATTCCCTAAAAGTACTCCCAAACATCCTTTTTTGACTGCCTAAATAAGCGTAGAAAATACACTTTTCATTTTGCACGATTTTCAAGTATTCTTTTGAAATCCATGTATTTGAACAAAATGAGTAGTTTCATTCCTAAGAGTGTGTTTGAGCCACATTATTTTGAAAGAATGTTTTTTGAAATAGTAGATTAATGAAGAATATGTGGTTAAAAAATGAAGAAAAGTTTTGGATTTACGTGTAATATTATTTTATTGAAGAATATGTGATTAAAATAATGTCAAATCACTGCTTAAGAATGTTTTTTTTTTTGAAAGAATGTGACTTAAACAGGACCTAAATTTTAATTTATTTTAATTGGATTACTGAACTTCATTTAAGCCCTCGTTTGTTTTCCATTAATCATCTTTAAAAATGAAAAATATGATCATTATCAATCACATTCAGTTATCATTTTTTACTTTATATCTCGTGTGTAGAGCCCATAATAGATATATTTTTTATTTTTATTTTACAAATAATGAGAATCAAATGAACCTTAATTCTATATTACACATGGATGCCGTTGTCACAAATTTGGAGATATTGTATTCATTGATATGCTGTTTTTCTAATTTTGTTAGCATATTATTACGTTTACAGAGTGATCCGCAAACTACATTTGTTTTCCGTCAAGCAATTCGTTTTTGGCGAAAACTGAAAAGAATAAAGTTGCAAAAATTGGGGAAGACTGGGATAGGCATATAATTAATGCATTGCCAGCTTTAAATTTATTACAAAAGGGCAAAAAGGGTACCTGAAAATGAGAGATATTTTTCAAAACCTTGCACGACAGCTCATCATTGTCCCTCTCTTTTAAGTTAAAGTTAGGCTATTGCTTTGGTTGGCATGTGAGCCACAACTTTTCAAACTATCTCTAGATATTTTGAATGCTTGGTTAGATTTTATTATAATTTAAATTCAAAATTAATGTTTATTTTAAGGCTTATTTAATACACATTATTTATAAAATAAAAATAAAAAATATAATCGTTATAAATTTCACACAAAAAATGTCAAATCAAAAATGATGATTGAATATGATGAATAATTGTCATATTTTTCAATTTTATGAAAGAAAAATAAAAATCAAATGGGATGTTAATTATACATATATAATTATTAATTTGCACAAATCCATTACTCATCTTCATTAAACTTTAAATTTCTATTCAAAATCGTTATGGATCTCTTTGACATGTCAAACACTCATTTTTAGACCTTTGATTGTGGAGTTCGGATAAGTAGGACTGAGTGCGATTCGGTTCGCTTCAATTCTAACGAGAATTGAATCGGACACGAAATTTTCTAATATTTAGTATAAGTAGAACCGTCGGATCCAAATTTAATTATGATATCGTTCGAATTCGATTCGATTTTATTCGGTCTCATGTTCTATACTATAATTAATTCTTTTAATATTTATGAAGTTATATTAATTCAATTAATGACATATACAATTTTAGCTCTTACAAAATAATATAGTCAATCTTATGTGTCGTTTACTTCTCTCTTTGCTGAATTCTTTCATAGATTTGATTGTGAAAATCACAGAAAGAGGACGATAGCGAGCTTACAATAATTAAGAGAGTCGCTATCGAGTCTCAATTCGATTTTTTTTTAGAAGAAACGACACTATGGTAGAATACTAGTTTTGGATAAAACTTAGGTTAATTTAATTAAGTTGAATTTGGACTGAAAATTAGAAATAAGAAAATCATATTTTTGAGTTAGCAAATTTATTTAAAAAATAATAAAACAACTAGACTTATTTAAAATAAATAAATTTGAAAAATTAGATAGATTCGGTTTTTGATTTAGAACCTAGAACCGAATCGAACTCTTCGATTTTCTATTCAGATACTCGTTTGGGTATTTAACTTAAAAAGAATCACTCGATTCAATTTAGTTTGATTCGATTAAATTCGAGAGTTTTGTCCAATGCCAGGATAATCATCTCTTATTTCTCAAAAATGTATTTTTGATCAGAGATGCTGGTTGTACAAGGTGGATTGACAGATAACTCTTATGAGTGGGGTCCGCAACAATTTTTTTTAAAATACAGATGGAACTTGCGTTATAGTGGGTGATTTGTCAATCTAATCTGTAGAACCAGATTAATTCATTTTTGATTGAATAGAGCCCAATCACGGCGCTAGGACAGCAAATTTTATGATTAGGTAGATGCAAGTGGGAGTGGGAGAATGGGGAGACCGACAGACAGTATGATGATATATGAATGAATGAGTGAATAGTAATCAATATGGCAGGCAGCTGTCACCAGCCCATTTCCCTCTCAGCTCAACCCTAATTTATTTCTCTCAACTCTCCTCTCATCTCCTTTATAACCAACCCCAACAGGCTCCGCTATTTTACCACTGCCCTGCCCATTATGTTGATTAAACTTTTGTTCTTGTTATTTCTTGTAGCTCAGTCTAGTAATGGTGCTAAATCTACAGTGCATACTCTTCAAGTACAACCTCAGTACATCAACCCAAAGCTGCCACCCAAATCACTGTCTGCTTCCAAGAAGTTTGAGGGTTCATCGGACCTCGTTAATCTACGCTACCACATGGGTCCGGTGTTGTCATCTCCGATCAACATATACCTCATATGGTACGGGAAGTGGGCCGCATCTCAGAAGCTGTTAATCAAGGATTTTTTACTCTCTATCTCCACCGTCAACCACCGTGCTGCACCCTCTCCTTCGGTGGCGGACTGGTGGCGCACTGTATCCCTTTATACAGATCAGACGGGAGCTAACATCTCACGCTCTGTACTACTTGCTGGTGAGTATTCTGACCATCTCTACTCGCATGGTACCCACCTCACCCGCCTCTCAATCCAGGAAGTCATCGCCACCGCAGTCCGGTCAAAGCCATTCACCGTCGACCACAAGAACGGCATCTACCTAATCTTAACCTCGGTTGATGTCACTATGCAAGATTTCTGCCGGGCAGTTTGTGGGTTTCACTATTTCACCTTCCCATCAATGGTTGGTTACACATTGCCCTATGCTTGGGTCGGAAACTCCGGCAAACAGTGCCCTGAAGTGTGTGCCTACCCGTTTGCAGTACCAGGTTACATGGGCGGTGGTGGTCCAGGGGCTCTGAATCCACCCAATGGTGACATCGGAGTTGATGGGATGATTAGTGTGATAGGTCACGAGCTGGCTGAATTATCGTCTAACCCACTGGTGAATGCTTGGTACGCCGGAGAAGACCCAATGGCACCGACAGAAATTGGAGATCTGTGCGAAGGACTGTATGGGACAGGCGGTGGCGGAGGGTACATTGGGCAGGTCATGAGGGATAAACAAGGACGGACTTACAATTTGAATGGGAGAAGAGGTAGAAAGTTTTTGGTGCAGTGGATATGGAGTCCAGTTATGAAGGCGTGTGCTGGTCCCAATGCTTTGGACTAGTGGCGGAGTGAGCATCTGGGGGCGGTGGAGTGGTGAAGACAAATTCACTTATTTTTAGAGTTTTTCTTTTATAAATAATATTTGTACATGTATAAAATATATTTTTTATTGAAGGTTGTATCCTTTGTTGGCAAGTCTCTCGTAGTTTTAAGCAGAAAGGGATTATAATTCAAATTGATTAATACAACAGAGAAAAGACATTAATTATCAACAGCAAATGCAGTGGTTAGTGGTCCCGCTTGTATGCTACAAAACTTAGCATCCTCAATCAAAATATGAATCGCTAAGTGCTATGCAAACTGTAATCCGTGGAATGGGTTTTGCTTCTTGTATGGGTTGACGTCCTGGTGTATGGCTCCCATCACAAGAGAGGGATTCACAATTTTTTGATTAGACTGGAGCTGTACATAAACTTTTAATGATATTTAGCACTAGTGATATCGAATATTAATTTAGTTTCGTTATAGAGTAAGGTTATGTAATTTCACTGGAATTGCAATTTCAGTTTAAGTGATACTAGATAATAGATTAAATGAAAGTTAAAATTAAATAAATTATTTAATTCTATCTAACAATTAATTCTATATTAGCGTCTTCTAGATTGATTGAGGTTACAATCAAGTGAGATTAAATATTATTATTTTTCATTATGTTATAGATCATATTAAATGGTTAATATTTTTTTTTTTAATTTAATGAATCAAGTGCGGCCATCTACATCATACAATATCAATGATGCATTTGGTGACTTTTTTCCAATGACTTTGAGTGATGAGTGTTGTTTGACTTGATTGGATGGCATCTGGTTTGGATTTTAGACTTTGTAGCCATTATTTTTTTTTTGTGGAATTAAACCACTTGTGTATTCTTGTTGTCATCCTCACTATGTGTCAAAATTGTGGTCAATGATGTAAAAGAATTGTAAAAATCAGTAACTATAATGAATTTCATGTCAAATAATGTTAAATTTAATGTACATATAACATAATTGTTATTTTTATTTATTTATTTAAGAATGGTGGTTGAGATCAATGTATCGGACTGATCAATTCAATCTATTATTGTTAAATACTTTATAGTTGTGGGCGTGTTTATTTATTTAATTTTGGTACCTATTATTGTTCCAAAACCATTTTTTTTAAAATTACTAAATAATAAAAATGAGGATTATTGTTTCAAAACTTATTGTTTGCAAAATATAAATTAAAATTTATTACCTCCGATTTGACCCTGATTCGATTCTAGTTGAACCTCTTGACCTTTTACCTTTTTTTGTAGGTCGATGTTCGAGCAGGGTTTTAAAACATTGGTTGAGATACAATGTATTTCCCTGTTTGGTAAGGATTAAAATTAGATATTTAGTAAATTTGATAAAAGTTGATGAAATATATGATTGAAAAGTTGTGGATTCCATGAAATATTGAATTAAAATTAATTGTTAACTTTAACTTAGATTAAAACATATATATTAATGCAGATCAAATAATGACTAAATAAGCATTTGTTTGATACCGTTTATTAAAATTTATTTTCAATCGCATTTTCTTGATAAAATAATTTTATAAGCAAATACATAACTTTTTTTCCCCAATTTTTTGACCATACATTCTTAAAAAAATGTTTTCAGTTCAAAAAATCTTTTATAGACAAACACAATCTAAAAAGTGAAAGAAAGAGGAAAAAGGGACATTTTTTTTTTGTTATTACTACTATTACATACTAAAAATATTATGGTTTATCTGGATTTCACTTCAACTACAGAAAGGTCACTTGCATTCAGGGTCGACCCTGAGAATTTGGAGGTCCTGAGCGACAAATTATTTGGAGGCCCTAAAAAACATACATATTTCCACCCCGAAAATAAAGATTCAACGAAAGAAAAAACTTACTATAGGATCACTTTACTTTCTTCTCCGGGAGCCTGGCTTGTGCTTGATCCATCATAATTTCACTTCGGAAGCTTTGAGGGATCGTCCACATGTCCTGAAAGAGTCTGTTACAAACCAAGAGGTGTTGTCAGCAATCTTGGAACACATTTGTGAATATTAACCAGAAATTAATTATTTTTGCAAGAAAATTATTTACCTTTGCTTTGCTTCTTATATCCATATCAGATCCTCCTATGCTGTTAAATTCATTCATACATTTATAAGGAATTAGTCCTAAAAAACACAAGATTCAACCCAACTACACCTAGAAGGGGGTGATTAGGTATAAATGTGAAATTAAAATTATAACTAACAAGCAACAAGTCACTAGTTAATTATGTTTAGGTGTTTAATCAACTAAGTCAAATTTCCTATGTTTGAATACCACAATTATATAAAACAATAATCAAAGCGATAAAGAACACAAGGATTGTTCACGGAGAAACTCAATGTGGGAAAAACTCCGGGCGCTTTGCCAGTTAGAAATCCACTATAAACGTATTGATAAACTTACAGACCACCAGCAAAGTTGAAGACATAAGTTTTTTAATCTCCTGTCTGAAGTTTGAAGCAGTCCTCCTGGAATGTGCACACGAACACCAAACTTGACTCTTCTTTGTAAAACAATCTTCCAGAAGTGTGCACACGAACTCCACTCCCGACTCTTCACGAACGTTTATCTCCTGTGAATCTTTAAGAAAAACTCTTTGTTTTTCAGTAATATTTCTTGATCTTCAAACCTTTGACAGAACCAAGAGAAGATTCAATCTTGGTGTTTGATTTGGTTATTTTGATGTTTTCAACAAGGTTGGCGCATTCAATATGAAAGATTGAACTCTTTAGATTTGATGTAGGATGTTTGCTATTGAGAGAATAATCTTCAACCTTCTAGGACGGAATAACGCGACGCCAGTATTTATATGTTGGACTGTTTAGGAAACATGAGCTAAGTAAAATTCTCGCAAATCAAAAATTAGGTTGTTTGAATAAATAGGTCGCTCGAAAGAGGAGCTCTTTCGCTTGAGCGACAGTGGGGCGAATGTCAAGCAATAGATATTCTGCTTCATCCGCTCGAGCACAAGTTTGACGAACAGCTAGTGAAAAATCGACGACTTACCTTCGTGTTCCAAACATAAAATCTCAAACCCTAAGCTAACCTACCAACTATGAAACTATACAATTAGTCCCTAAACTTTATAATTGTTCCAGTTGATCCTTTTGTTCACAGAATCACCAATACAAAATATAACACTAACAAATCCATATTAAAGAATGTGTAAGTAGGCCCAGATAATTGGAAAACAAATCCATAGAATATGACATAAATTATAGTATCTCTCTCTCTCTCTCTCTCTCTTTGTTCGATCTGCAAATCTCTAAATCCACAAGAAATATTATTACAATAATAAAAGAGGAAAACTAGGATCTTTCATTCATCAGATCTGTTCGTCTCAACCACTTGGTAGATCGTAAACAATAAAACAAAAAACAAAAGTAAAAGTGAATCCAATGAAATAAAAGTAAGATCTCAGACATTTGGTTTATCAGATGAGAGAAAAGTAGGAAAAAAAAACCACAAAAGTCCAAAACTCTGTTAATTTCTCTCAAATAAAGATTAATAATTTCTTATATCAATAAAACTGAAGATAAAAAATAATCAAAATTAGCCCTTTTTTTTAAACAGCACTAGATCACAACATCAAGAAACAGGGGATCTAAAAAAGAACCATTCCACAGTGATTCAAATCAGAGAGAATGAAAAATAAAATATAAAAACTTCAAAGTCAGAGGCTGAGACCAAGGAAGTTGCAGTAAAACAATTTATCTCGACATATCAAAATTTATAAAATTTATGATTAGGGGTACTTACGGTGGGAAATGTATTGCTGGTATATGAAATGAGTGGACAGAAATGAGTGGACACGAGAGGAGTTTGGGAATTCTGCAGCGCCTCCGGCCCTTTGTTTTCCTCCTGCAGGGGCTTCACCTTCAATTTCCTTCGTCCCTTCAATTTCCTTAACCTATTATTTGGTGTTGGACACTTGGACTGTTATGAATTTTGAAGCCCTAGGCCCAAACCACATTTTTGAAGCCCTAGGCCTTTGCCTAGGTGGCTTGGCCCTATGGCCAGCCCTGCTTGCATTCCAACGTGTCTTTGAGCATTTGCATCTTGACCATCGATGCTCCTATTAAGCTTAGTATGGCTTGCTATCGACGCTTACTAAGCTGCACATAGTGAATTATTAGACAAATGCCATAAAGTACAAACATCAACAAGCCTTGGCAATGAAATCCAAATCTTGTATTGTACTTTAATTTATGTTTTTAATTTATGTATGTTGTTTTAGTGCTAATTTATTAATCATCAAATTTGTAACTTTTGACTTTCTAATGAACAATTGTTGAAATAAATGTCACATTTTTATTGAAATTTATTAAGACTAAAATATTAAATAAGGACATAGATAGAAGAAACAATTTTTATAAAGTGTACACACAAGGGGCAAAATGGGGTTAAATGAAAATTCTTGTATTTGATATAAGGGTGCGTTTGATACGCCAATATTTTCCTAGGAACTTCCACTTTTGCGCTGTTTGATAGCATTTTTTTTTTCCATAGAATTGATTTCCACCCAATTCCAAGGTACAACCACTTGAAGCGTGATTTCGTGAAATTCAATGACTTGTCATATGGTGGGAATTGGTTTCCATCTTTTTTTTTTTTTTTTTTTAGCAATAGAAACAAATTTTAAGATAAAGTGTAAAAAAAATTTATCCCTTTAATTGACAAATTCAATGCAAAACAAAGCCAAAAGTAAAAATAAAAAATAAAATTTTTTTTAGTTTTTTTGACAATCTAAACATACTTTGTCCCCAGTGGTAAAAAAAATTTATCTATTTAATTGACAATTTGCATAAAAAATAAAACCAAACGTATTATGATAGAAATGTGAAAAATTATACCAATCAAACACATTTAATTACAATTTCCGGTAAAACAATTCCAAACAATCCAATTCCTTTCCACCCAAATTCCACTCTTACTATCAAACGACCCTAAATGAATAATGTTAAACCAAATTTGGGGTAATACTGTTCATTACACTATCTTTTGTACCATGCTTTGGAGGGGTTTTTATTTGAGCCCCATTTTTTTTGCCTTTCTAAATAATGTATTTTGCAATAGTGTTATGATGAAAAATGTATGGTTAAAAAATAATATATATTTTTTGAATTTATGTATAATATTATTTTATTGAAAAATTTATGATTAAAATGTAATCAAATAACTATTTAAAAATATATTTTAATGAAAAAAATAGACTTCAAACGAAAACATATTTTCCATTGGAGATACCATAAAGGCCTACTATGAGTCGGCCGAACGTATCATGTTGACATTAAAACCAGACCTGACCTTCCCATTATTAGTCTAACCCCACTAGGTTTCTATTTCTACCTGTTGCACACCCGTAGTTAAAGCAAAAGGATATTTAAAATTTCATATTGAGAATAATATGGATTAAGGAGACAATGACAAATATATCTGCTTTATATTTCAAATTTTGGACTAAAGTAGGTGCAAATTAATTTTTTTCTTGTTTGTGGTTTTTTTTTTTTTTTAACCCCACTAGGTTTCTATTTCTACCTGTTGCACACCCGTAGTTAAAGCAAAAGGATATTTAAAATTTCATATTGAGAATAATATGGATTAAGGAGACAATGACAAATGTATCTGCTTTATATTTCAAATTTTGGACTAAAGTAGGTGCAAATTAATCCTTTTCTTGTTTGTGTTTTTTTTTTTTAAACTAAAAGTACAAGACAAGACATTTCATCTGACGCCATATTTTCTTTAAACTTATCATTGATCAATAATCAATGAGCTATGCTACTCGAACATGGCCGAGGTGGCCTTAACTTTATCGACCCCACTTCACGTACACGGTAAGTGACATGGTCTTTGACACGGTGACGTGGAAATGGAAAAAAAAAAGCCAAAATGCAAAAAATTTGAAAAATGTGTAAAAAGGGCAAAACGGGTCATTACTTTCCCAATTCTTACCCGGTTGGACAAAGCAACCCACTGGAAACCCTAAAATCACCTCCATTGATTCCACATTCGACAAAGCTAACAAATCCTACTATACGACGACATAGAAATCGAAATGGTCGCCTCTACAATGATCAGCCGGTAACCACGTCGTTCTTCAGTCCGTGGTCCCTGTCGCGAACGAGCGAGTTTGATTTCGAAGTATTCGAGGCTCAACGGGTGTTTTCGTCTCCGCCGTGGACTGACGACGCCATAACTCGTCAAAGAGGTAAGTATTGTGAAGCAGGAAGGATGAAATGTATGGGAATCGTATTTTTTTTCACCAGGCTAATTCGTGACCGTTGTCCCCAACCTATACCTCATTTTGCACCTGTTATTTCCTGGCATTACTACTCTCTAATTTTTGAGGTCTATTTAAGCGGCTCAAATTTTCAGATTGTTGTGGGTGCTGCTGGACCATGAGCAAGGTGAAACAAAATACTTTGATTGAGGTTCTAAGGAAGAATTCTTTTAATCACCAGAACCGATTTCCAACTAAACCCAAACTGCTTCAATATTCATGTTGGAGTCTAGTGATAAAGACAGAGGTTATGTTTGCTGGTTTATGGGTGATTGTGCAGACGTAGGAGGGTGTAATTGGGAAGTAAGAATTTGCTTTAACATCTCTAAACCTGCAAATAATACAGAGCTAAAGATGATCTTTGAAGAATATTATTCTTTGTAAATATCTTAGTTTAAACAAAAATTTTGTATTGTGCCATTTTGTATAGTGAATCTGTGAAGCTACCTCGTTTGTTGTTAGAAATTATACTGGAAATTGCAACTTAGTGAATCTGAGAAGTTGACTGAAAAAAATGTAACTTAGCTACCTCGTTTGTCGTTAGAAATTATACTGGAAATTGCAACTTAGTGAATCTGAGAAGTTGACTGAAAAAAATGTAACTTAGCTACCTCATTTGATGTTAGAAATTATACTGGAAATTGCAGTTATTTTATGTAGCTGTGAATTCGAGAATTTGAGCAGTTCACGCTGTTGTAATATAATTTTTTTGTAAGAAATTTTTTGTTGAATCTGAAATTGAACAAATTTTGCATCTAAAATTTTTCAGTTCACGCTCCATTACATATTGTCCTCATTGAGTAGGTGCTATGGTTGGACGGAATAGAGACATTTGTCATAGCTGTAGAAAGCCGGGACACTTCTTGTCGGACCGTCCAACGAAGAAACGATGTCCAGTATGTGGTGAGGGCATTGAGAAGTGTATGGAGGTTGAGGTATGAAAAAAACTTGGGGCGTTTGTTTTATTGCTGCACCAAAGATTGCGGTCACTTCAAGTGGGCAGATGAAGAGGAGCCCGAGGATGCTCCGTGTATGGGTGCGTGCAAAGATAAAAGACCTTGTTTGAATCTCTCGTGCATGTTCACCAGATTCGCTGAGATAACTGAAAAAAAGGACGTGGAGATATTCGTCAACATCACTATAAGGGAAAACGAGTGACGGACAATAGCGCGACGGAAGTCGAAAAAGATGATTGAACCATTGGGAGCAATTTATGAGTCGAATGCTTTTTGTTGGAGTTAAGAAACTCCATCTTTTTGTAAAAGAAGCTAGTAACATGCAATATATTTTGTAATCGGCTTGTAACTCTATCTTACACACCTTTGTATTATTAGTGGTCATCTATAATTGTCTCAGTTTATATATTGTGGCAGAAGACAGTAAGTGGTGTTTCATAATTTCTGATTGAATAGAATTTTGCTTTTTTTTATTTTTTTATTTTTAGATGTGCATAAAATGAAGTAAGGATTTTCCATCCTATTATGACCATTTTTTGGTTTACAATAGGCGAAATATGGTAGACGAGAAGCCCAGAATTGTAGAAACTGATAGAAGTGAATAAGCCAGCAGAATATGATTTCCTGAGACTTCCAGAATGTTTGGTTGCAATGAAAGTATTAATAGGGAAACACCTCTTCTTGTCTCAGGGACTCAACAAAATAGTTTAAAACTAAGGTGTTTTAATATATCTTCCTGTGCATAAAATGAAGTCCTTAAGAGCAAGTAAATCAATACCCATTAACATAAATCCATACCCACAAGCATCAACAGAAATCAATACCCATTAACATAAATCCATAGCCAAATTGTAGTTAACATACACCAATAGCCAAAGAAAATAGTATACCCGTTACATAATGACATTACAAATAAGCTAATAAATAACCAAAATGTTCCCAAGTTGCTAATCCGCTTTCGATCTTGCATTGTAGGAGATAACATTAGCATCATTTGTTACATTGTGGTAAGCTAATTGTGGATCGTACGGCATCGCATAGCCTACAATGTAAAACACAACATCAATAAAATTTGATGTAATGATCTAATATATAATTAGTGTGTATGTACCATTAATAATGATGTTACCTTCGAGTTACTGTTGCACATCGGGTGTCTACTCTATGAGTACGTTGTTTCCAAGATTGGTTTTCCCGCATCTCGGTCTCCTACCATTGATGGACGTCATTGTCGCCTACAAAAATAAAAATTATATAAAGAACAAAATAAATAAATAGGGTCCTCTACCAATAACATAACAAAGGGATGGAACGGACCTTTAATTTTCTCGAACACGACTCCAGTGGGCTTTTTTTCGAAGTTTCTTTGGCGCCCCCTTCCTTTTCGTTAACATAGGGTCTTGTATGCTCCCACTGTCCATATCTGTCGATGCTCTAGTATGGGATCCTGTATAATCGGAATTACTTCCAGTAATGGAGTTTGTATTCAACATCTCCTGAGATTGCACCCGAATCCAAGCTCTTAACTGACGAGTTCGATCTTCATCATTTGCGGCAATGTCTGCTAATATAGCGAACTCCTCAATAAGACTATCGTACCTCAACTGTCCAGGAGTATGAACCAGACCATTGTAACTCACTGCGACCCTTGTGTGTGCTCTTCTCACATCCTGTCTCCATCTCCGTAATATGTACCTCTCCGGCAATGAGGTGATGCCTTACACATCAAGACTGAAATGGCGTGTCTGCACTATATTCCACAAAACTCAAGCAAGTGACAGCTGCAAATAATGTGACAATCATCCATGCGGAATGAAACAGAATTTTTTTTCCGAAGCACTCGGTCGTCGATAATGACATCCTCTACCACCTCGTACGTTGACCCCATAAAACAATCCGTTTTAGAAATTATGTCACAGTAAACTTTTCCTATTATCTCTTCTTGACATTCCCGGAACTTAGAAATGGTATAAATGGACTGAAATTGCTTTTCCATCGCATATTTCGTTGCACAAGGCACCATCTGTGAGAAGGACTTGAAATCTGCTTGGAACTCTTTCTCGACCTTGTTTCGCAAAGCTCGTTCGTACTGTTCAAAAAACTGTTTCAATGACGTCTTCGAATGCACATATCCGTCGAAGAATGCATTAATACTTTCACTACGTTGTGTCGTAGACATACTAGCCCAAAAAGTTGTATTCAAATAGCAAGGGACCCAACGACCTCTGTTCTCATATAGGTCGGACAACCGTTCATTGTTTTGTAAATTATAGGTATTAGTCATCACTGTCCATCCTTGTTCAAATTCTTCAGTATATTGGGAGTCATATATCAACCTGTGGATAGCGGAAAAAATAGAGCCCTTTTCGGCATGGTATCTAAATTTTTCTGCCAGTTTCTTCAATATATGCCACAAACACCATCTATGTCTCGTGTTTGGGAACACAATTTGAATTGCATTCTGCATTGCCCTATCTTGATCAGTTATAATACCATTGGGAGCTCGACCCTGCATGCACTGTAGCCATATCTTGAATAACCACACAAATGTTTCAGTATTCTCGTTCGATAGCAAACAACATCCAAGTAACGTCGATTGCCCGTGATGATTGACTCCAACAAAAGGGGCAAAAGGTATGTCGTATTTATTAGTGAGATAAGTAGTATCGAATGTCACTACATCTCCAAACTCCTTATACGCTTGTCGGCACCTATTGTCTGCCCAAAAAATGTTCTGCAAACGTGATTCTCCATCCACATCCACGTAAAAGAAAAACCCGAGCACTTTGATTGCATTTGTGTAAAGTAGGCTTGTATTGTTGCAGCATCTCCCTCCCCAAGCCTTAATCTTCTCACATTTTCTACGTAGTTTTGACAATCCTTTTCGACAAAAGTAATGTTCTCATATCCCCCCGCTTTGACAACTGCGGCGTTGAAGCTTTTATGCAACGGAATTCCCGCAACATCATTAACTTCAAGTTTCCGTTTCACTTGTGCACTTAACTCCCGGTTGCATCGATATAACCTTGATTTCGAAGGACTTGTTTTATGGTTATGCTCGAGATGGACAATACAAATTCTCCAAGATCCATAAACGTCTGAAGCTGCTGTAATCCTTGCTCGACAACCTGTGTGTATTGTTGGTTGCGGCTTCAAAGAAGAATTTGTACTATAACTTCTTTTGCCATCACGACTACACGTTAATGTCATGTAATTCACTACTCCGTCATCTCCCTTTTGCGAGTTCCTTTTCCTCACCGGAAACCCAACGGCATAGGCATATCTTTTATAAAAGTCAAATAGTTCTTTATCGTCCTTGAACTTCATTCCGGGCTGCGGCTTGATTGCACCATCTCCTACTATGACATTTTCTACTACTTTTGTCACATTGTCGACAACATTCTCATTAGTTGATTCTACTACGGCGTCATCCTCCAACACAATTGCTATCTCTTTTCCTGCGACAACATGAAGGGGCAGAATAATTTTTTTTTCAAAAACCTAAATTAACATTTATTTACTTATTACAGACAGTAGATGTGGTATGTGTTAGACTTAAAATTGACAGTGGCTACCTATGTTGTTCTTAGATCTAATTATTCAATAAAGAGAAGTAATGGAGGGGGAGACTACACGGCCAATCATCTTTTTTTTGTCAACAACCGGACTCAACATTTATTAATTTATCAAAGAATAGAAGAACGTCAACCATTTTGTTGTGCCTATTACTCAAATATACAAATCAGCTAAGCACATCATAAACATACCAATGTGCTCGAATTTGAAAATGTAAAACGAGAGTATGTAGAGAACTAAACCTTTGTCGGTCATTAGTGTAGAGAAAAAATGCTGCTTCTACCGTCAATTTGGGAAACTCCACACTCTGGAAGATGGAAAATAAAATTGCAGCTTCTTCCGTCCAGTTGTGGGTCGTCGCCGAAGAGGGATTAATGCTCGATTTTCAGTTCAACTGAAGATGCTCGATTTTCAATTCAACGAAGATGGGTGAATCAGGATAACTAGGGAAGGTTGGAAGATGGAAAATAAAATTACAGCCTCGTCCATCCAGTTCTGGGTCTTCACCGAAGAAGAGGGATTAATGCTCGATTTTCAGACTCAACTGTAGATGCTCGATTTTTCAATTCAACGAAGATCGGTGAATCAAGATAACTGGGGGAAGGAAATGGTGGGAAAAATAGAAGGAAATGGTGGGAAGTGGGAACCATAATTGGCGGAAATGAAACCCTTCTTTTTT
This sequence comes from Osmanthus fragrans, assembly GCA_019395295.1. Taxonomy (NCBI): domain Eukaryota; kingdom Viridiplantae; phylum Streptophyta; class Magnoliopsida; order Lamiales; family Oleaceae; genus Osmanthus; species Osmanthus fragrans. Next base: position 6,416,530 of record CM033363.1, on the reverse strand, counting down.
GGGCCGGGTTAATGGGTTGAACATTTACAGGGTCATTACTTCCCGCCTACTATTCACGAAAATTTTGAAATCGTGTAAAGCACAGTGTGAGCCCTCCGTGTACGTGAGGCTTAATTGTAACTTTATTCATAATCAATTTGAAACTATTAAATGATATACAAAATAAAATAAATAAATAAATCATTGTTTGATGGAGATTCTTTACACTTATTTTCATAAAATTATTTCCCGACTACATTTTTCTTGATAAAATAATTTTAAGTGGCGCTCTTGTTTGAACAGAGCCCAGGTGGCCTTGTTCGATTAGCTTTATTCATAATCAATTGGGCTATGTTTGATAGCCATCAAAATAGGTGGAAAAAGAAAATCAATTCATTTTTCATACTTAATTTTGGTATTTGATTGTATAACTTTTTCATGGAATTCATTTTCACCCATTTTCTAGGTATAACCATATAAAACACATTTTTTATCTTTTATTTTTCCATGATTTTGGTGGAAAAGTGATTTTTTTATCTTTTTTTTGACAATGGAAACGTATTCTAAATCCAATGGTAAATTTTTTTCCACTTAATTGACAATTTGCATGAAAAAATAGATGTCACAAGTTGGCAATCCAAAAAATTTCAAAAATTATTATTTTTTACTTTTTGGCAATTCAAATAAATTTTAATACAGATTGTAAAAAAATTTATCCCAAAAAGTAACAATTTGCATAAATAACAAAGTCAAACGGATTAAGTGAAAAATTATACCAATCAAACACCATTAATTACAATTCTATCTAAAACAAATTTTAGGCAATTCGATTCTCTACAATTCTTTTTCTTTCCACCGTTACAATCAAATGCAACTAACCATTAAATGATATACAAAAATAGACAATGAGTCATTGGTTGAAGAAGATTCTTTAAACTTATTTTCGACTACAATTTTTTTTAATAAAATAATTTTATACGTAAATTCATCATTTTTCATACTACTTTTTAACCACATATTCTACAATTGTATTTTATTTTTTTTCACAAAATTTATTTTGTACATTAAACAAGCTATAAATATTAACAGCAAATACAATGGTGACTGGTCCTACTTCTATGTATGTCAATCAATGCCACGAGACTTACTAACTTGAGTGATGCGCCAAACAGAATAATTAATTTTAATAATATAATTCATGACATTCATAACTTTTCAACAATATATTTTAAAAATTTAATTAAAATAAATTAAAATTCTTATTTTAATCCCAACAAACAGGGGCATTAATTTAGTTCAAATTTGACCATTTCGTTTTATTTTAAATTGATAAAAATTAATTATTTAAGTGTTATAATATAAGGGGAACAATTCATAACTAAGGTTTTAAGTATGATCCATTTCAATAATAAAGATAATAAGTTTCAAAATTTCAAAAATCAGGTTTCTATTAAATTTTATTTATGATTTAATTATTTAATTAATTAAATATATAAAAATCACAGATTTGTACAATTTGGTCACAAATGCATTTATTGGTCGCATATTATCAAATAAATTAATTACAAATTATTTCGAGGTTATAAATCAAAATTTTTATTAGTCACAAATTATTTTCGAGGTCACAAATCAAAATTTTAATAGGTCACAATTTTTTTTATCATCACGATTCGAAAATTTCATAGGTCACAATTTGTTTATTGATCACAAATTTTTCATTGGTCATAGATTAACTAATTTAGTGGTCACAGTCAACGAAATAATTTGTAACCACCACCAACACTTGTGACTACTATCTCCACCATGCCACACTTCACCCACAACATAGCATCACCACAGTAACCGGCACACCACCAACACCTGCATCAACACTAGATCCACCGCTGCTGTTCCACCATACAACCCACCATCAACACCCGCATGACCACCAAATCCACAGTCATTTCCCCACCACACAACCCACCACTACCGCCATCGACCACCACAGAATCACAACAACAAAAATCATAGCAAGGTGCCCATCGCCGCCGATTCGAAAAATCCAAAAAACCCCTAACAACCCAACACGGTTGCTGCGAACTTCTCCTTCGTCACCGGTTAGAGCTGCCAACAACCCAACACAGCCACCACCAACATATCTGAACCCACCACACACCAAACACGCTGCCAATACCACACGACACCGAAGCCCGTTGTAACGCTCCGATTTCACCTTAGATTTCGCAGCAACTTTCGCACATTTGATTTTTGCACCTCAGATTTCGCACCTCAACCACGGCACCGAAGTCTATCGTGGCACTATCACAGACTGCCTGGCGGCCTTCTTACGATGGATCTGCGAGTGGAGGGAGGGAGGGAGTAATGCGAGAAATGAATATTGAAATGTATTAGGGTTTGTATAATATATAATTAATTAAATTTTATAATAATATTATTTAATATTGAAATATTTTATAATATTATTATTAATACCCGATTTTTGTATAATTAAATCTTCTATCCTATTTTTGAAATTGGATCTGTAATTTCCTCTAATATAATGCACTCACGTAGTCATTGTGTAGTATGACAACAATTACCTCCGTACTATAAAAACGCATTTAAAAGAATCTTTTAATCTTTTAAAACAACGATTTTTGTTATGTGGAAGACCATTACAATATAGATGTCAATTAGTCAATTCTCTTACTTTGGGGTTATGTAAATGTTGGTTCTTAGTTGATAAACAGGTGTGCACAGCGGCGAAGAACTTTGGCAAGATGTGAAGTATGGACCATTTTGCGTAGGTAGAAAGATGCGATGTTGGAACTTTCTTACAATGTGGGTTGGTGGAGTGTTTTTTGGAAAATAGGCTATTTAATTGAAGGTAAGAATTTATATTTAAGGATTTAACTATAAGAAACTATGTTTAAAACTTTTCGAATAAGGGTGCGTTTAATTGCAAGGGTGGAATTTGTGTGGAAAGAAAATGAATTGTAGGGAATTGAATTGCCTAGAATTTTTTAGAGGGAATTGTAATTTTTTTTTGATGGAAAAATTAAATTCATTCACGAAGGCAGACAGCCTTAAGATAGGTTACAATAGTGTGCATTAATGAAAATTACATTTTCAATGAAGAAAACGACACTATGCGACCAAAGTACCATATCTTTAATTGACCATGCATGTCGTGCCAAGTAGTGAGTAGCCTGATTAGTTATTCTGTTGCAGTGGTAGAGGTTACAATGTGGAAATTGTAGCATTTGTTCCTTGATTTCAGCTACCAGAGAATGGATGGGTACTGAGGTGAAGGCAGGTTTGCTGATTTCGTTTACCAGGAAAAGACAATCACTTTCCACCATTAAATTTGAAATGCCCAGGTTAAGACAAAGTTGTAGGCCTCTCATGATTGTGACTGCTTCGACATGTTCAGGTTCTAGGATGCAGTGTTCCGGGCCGCTAGCAGCCATCACGATTCCTCCATCTTCGTCCCGTAGAATAATACCAATTCCGGTCTTGTTGAAATCAAAGAACATGACACCGTCAACATTGAGTTTGTAAGCACCGGGGGGTGGTGCCATCCATCTGTATTTTCGAGACATCACTCCAAGAGTAGTATTTCGAAGAAGGCCAAATTCAGTGCCAAGTTTGTTGGCCAAGGCAGTGGCAATTACCTGCTGTGGTGGAAGGTCAATCTAGTCATGAATCATTTTATTTCGCTGGTATCAAAAACTCTAAGTGATAAGCAGAAAATCTATGAGAGTCTCCTTTGATGTTGTCAATATATCCGTGGCTACCTACATGAAGCCTCCTGGATAACTTTTATGTTGTAGCACCGGGAAACAGTTGGTAAGGTGGTGTTATAATTAATGGTGTTTGATTGGTATAATTTTCTACCTAATCCATTTGACTTTGTTTTTCATGCAAATTGTTACTTTTTGGGATAAATTTTTTTACAATCTATATTAAAATTTGTTTGAATTGCAAAAAAGTAAAAATAAAAAATGAAAAAATTATTTTCAAAAATTTTTAGCGTTCGTTTGGCTTCGTTTTTCATACAAATTGTCATTAAATGAATAAATTTTTTTACCATTAGATTTAGAATATGTTTCCATTTCCAAAGAGTTAAAAAAAAGAAAAAAAACACCCAACAAGGTAGAAAACAAATTTTCACCAAAATCATAAGAAAATAAATTCCTACTTTTGTTCTTCAAGGGGTACCTTGAAGTTGGTGGCAAACATTTTCCATGACAAAAAATGCCAATCAAACACCACAAAAGGGTGAAAATGGAAAACATTTTCCATTTCCACCCAACTTTTCACCCTATCAAACAGGGCTTAAGATATTATTAAATTTTATTTATGAAATAATTAATTTAAAAAAATATTTTAATAATTAAATGTATTAAAATCACAAATTTATACAATTTGATTACAAATTATCGAATTAATTGGTAAAAAAATATTTCTCGATCAAAATAATTTTTTTTTACAGGTTACAAAATCAAAACTTTTATAGGCGACAATTCATTTATTGGTCATAGATCACAAATTTTATATGTCACACCTTATTTAACGATCACAAATTATTAAATTAATTGACCACAACTATAAATTTAGTCACAGTCACACATTTTTCAATATCACATACTATTTACTAATGACAAATTAACAATTTATTGATTACAATGCCCAAATAATTAGTCACAAACACTTTTCCCACCCCACATCACTGCAACACCATTGACCACCACCACTTCCTCATCACCATCGCTAGATCCACTACCAACAAGAACCACCCAAATCCCCAACAACAAAACTCTGAAACCACCACTACCACTCCAACAATTAAAAAAAACCAGTCCCCAGGGGCACATCCAAGTTGGCAAAGGATGTAGGAGAAAAAATTACGCAACTGGCACGTTCCGAGTTCGAATCTTAAGGAGGAGAATTTGGGGTAGTTTAGTGGAAACGCACTCAAACTCTGGCCAACTTGGGCATATTTCTCGATTTGCCCTCACACCAAAGCCTAGGAGTGGACATGTGTGGACGCGAGTCATTGCATGTAAAAAATAAATAAAAAAAACAAAAAGCACCACCACCACTAGCATCACTCCTACTCCCAGCACCGCACCACCACCATTCCATCACAACCATATCCACCCACACCGAACAAATTAGAAACTTGCCTTTGCTCATTCAAATCTCGCCAGACCACCACCTCGTACATTTAACGCAAACCGTCGTTGGTTACCCCATTCCATCGCATATATTCTTCACCGTCCCAACAACCATTCCTTCACATATCTGTCCACATTCATCCTCATCAACAATCCCATAGCCCCAACCAGTCAACAATCTCACAAATCTCTTACGCCACTTAAGTATTATATCTTACTATGATTCAGTACCACGGTTGCCAGTAAGATATTACGTAGACACCGTTCAAAACAATGGTAATTGCGTACCACACCTGCTTCACGTGGCGACACTCCTCGCCGCTCCTTGCGATATCTACTTCTCTTTGCGGTTCAGTACCATTGTTGATCCGTGCAATGCTTCTGTGCGCACTGTGGACGGTAGTCCTGTGCTAGCATCGTCGCTCCTGCGCGCGGCTACGAACGGTGCTCCTGCGTCGATAGTGTTGCAGGTGCAGATTAACGACGCTAGTGTTTTAGGAATAGGTGCCAGAAACAAATGGTGTTGAATTAGGGCGAGAGAGAGAGAGTACATATTTATTTAATAAATGATAAAAAATTAAGCCCAGTTTGATAGTCATTTTTGAGGAGAAAAATACATTTTTGAATAGTTGATTGATAGAAAATGTGTGGTTAAAAGTTAAGGAAAAATTTTGGATTTGCGTGTAATATTATTTTATTGAAGAATGTGTTATGTGTGATTGAAAAGAAGATAGAGAAAAATATATTTTGGAAAAAATGGGTACCAAACATAGGCTTATAACCTGGATTATGAAAGATAAAACTAAAAATCTTATTTATGAAATGCAAACTTGAAAAATAGCTTAGTTTTAATTTCCACTTAATTGAATGCTTTCATTTAGTATGATTCTTCGGCCAAAAGACGTCTACTCCCGTCATTTGGGTTTTAGTTCCGAAGTCTATTATAGGGGGTATTAGTCTTTCAAACATTTTCAAGCTTTCTAGTGTTCGCCCCATGTACTAGCCATTGTAATTTACAGCTTTCATCAATTGTAATTTCTAGCATTCAAGCAATCAATGAACAAGTTATTTTCATTGCATTTTACTTCGTGTTGCAAAGCTTTCTTAAAATCTTGATCAAATTTGATTTCGTCCCGAGAAAAGGCGGAAGATAGTCTAGCGGAACAGACTACTGCCGCACGGTATCCCTTTCTGTACTAAGAAGAAAGGCACCCCGTGAAAGTTGGTATCAGAGCTGCGGCTCACGACCCTCGATAAGAAAGCTATGGATACGGATTCCTTGAACGTCATAGAGGTGGTAGATGTTCAAAAGAGGACAACGAAGCAGCGCGTGGATGCGCTTGATGAGGCAAGTACTAGATTGGCTTATGCCGTAGAGAGTTTAGAGGATAAGCTCGAGACAGCAGAGACGAAAATTCGAAAATTACACATCCAGCTGGATGAAAGCCAAGAGGCTTGCGCAACAATGACTGAAGCTGTTGCAATCATTCCTGATCTGCAGGTTGATATGGAGGCGTTGAGAACTCAATTACTAGTTTTCCAACGTGCAGTTGGCAATGGGCATGCCACTGCATAGGAGCATGTTCATAGGCTCCGAATTCCAGATCCGTGTACCTACGGAGGGGCACGCGATGCTAAAGAAGTTGAGAACTACTTGTTCGATATGGAACAATACTTTCTTACGGCTTCGATCCGAGATGAAGCGAGAAAGGTTACAACAGCTACCATGTATCTAAGTGGAGATGCAAAACTATGGTGGCGTACGAAGTATGCTGATATTCAGGCCAACTGGGTCAGAATAGATTCTTGGGATCTCCTCAAGGAGGCAATCAGATCTCAATTTTTTTCCAGAGAATGTCGAATACAAGGCACGTCGGGCCTTGCGAGGACTGAAACATACAGGCTCCATCAGGGAGTATGTGAAAGCCTTCTCTGGGCACATGCTGAATATTCGAGATATGTCGGAGAAGGATAAGCTATTCACCTTCATGGAAGGGTTGGAACCGTGGACACGCACGGAACTTCAGAGACAGAAGGTCACTGATCTAAGCACGACTATGGGAGCTGCTGAATGCTTAAGTGACTATCAACCGGAATTGAGAAAGGATCGATCTTTGGGAAATAGTCAATCTGTCGAAGGTGGAAATAGACCTTACAGACCCAGCTCGAACTCAAATGGGGGAGAGCGTTACTCACAGAATAGGGGAGGACCCTATCAAGGCAACCGTCAGGGTAACTTCAAAGGAAACTCTAGCGGTAGCAACGGGAACCAAGGGAAAGCAATGGAGGGCAGATCTGATGTCGTTCCTAAAATCAAGTGCTACTTATGTGATGGACCTCACCGGGTGGCCGAGTGTCCTCAGAAACGAATGGTAAATGCTTATTGTCAAATAGCAACGGTGGAACTAGTTCGAAGCAAGGTACCCAACAAGTTAGTTGTCATAGCGAGACCGACTTTGAGGAGGATGAGGATGTAATTGGTGCATTCTCACATCGGTGCAATACGCTGTTGCACCGAGTTACTAAAAGGGAAGATGGTCCCTCGAGAGAGCCGAAGATTGAAGAATCAAAGGCTCACAACTGTAAGGCGAGAGGCCTAATGTACATTGATTTGAAGATCAATAGAAAGCCAATCAGGGCTATGATAGATACTGGTGCTATCCATAATTACCTTGCAAGTGCCGAAGTAGGACGACTCGGACTTGCGCTGGAAAGAGGTAAGGGGAAAGTTAAAGCTATCAACCCCACTGCTCAACCAATAGCGGGAGTGGCAAAATCGGTGTCAATCAAAATTGGTCCCTTCGAAGGAAGGACGAATTTGTCGGCAATTCAGATGGACGACTTCAAGCTCATTCTGGGATTAGAGTTTCTTCGGGATACAAAGATAGCGGTGCTGCCGTATTCCGACTCTTTGATAATGATGGGGAGAAAACCATTCATTATCCCCACGCAGGTTGAGAAAATAGGTGAGAAGTGCATCTCGGCCATGCAGCTCAGCAAGGGTTTCAGGAGGAATAAACCCTCATTTTTGTGCGCTCTTCGATTTGAGGAAATCGATGAGGCAACTAGTCCTATTCCAAAACCTATCATAAGGCTTAAGGAAGTTGAGGACATCCTATCAGAGGGGTTATCAAAGAAATTGCCGAGGGCAATTGTTCGAGAGATTGAACTCCCTCTGGGTGCCAAACCTTCTACCAGGGTACCATACCGTATGGCTCAGCCAGACCTTGAAGAACTTCGGAAACCAGTGGGAGAAGTACTGAGAAGTGGGACTTTTGTGGAGCGCACTTCTGCACTACTTCAACATGCAACTTTCACCACAGCATCCAAGTATATATCAGCCGAAGAGACAGCTCAACTCTTCTACAAATATAATGTCAAATACTGGGGACTGCATACATACAACGTCAGTGATCGGGATTCTCGATTTACTGGCATACTTTGGACCGAGTTGTTCAAACTTCTTGGTTCATCTTTGAGCATGAGTTCAACTTTCCATCCACAATCAGATGGACAGACAGGGTGATTCAAGTCTATGCTGGAATACTATTTTTAGCACTTTATCTCTGCTCCACATGAAATTTGGGGAAAACTTTCAGACATAGGCCGAATGTGTTTCGATGCTCAAAAGTGCTCTTCTCCCAATAAGAGTCCTTTCCAGATTACTACTGGCCAGCAAACTTTACTCCCTCATACTGTAGAGATTGATCAGAAATGGTACAAGAAGTCTGCATGTCTGAAGCGACCTTTGTTAAGAGTGAAAAGATCAGAAAAGAAGGTTGCTGAAAAGATTCTTGGCCATTAAACTACTCGAGTTTCCAAGAAAAATCTTCAAGAGTACTTGGTCAAATGGAGTGGATGCAACAGCGAGAAGACTACTCAATGGCTCCGAGGATGTCACCAAATCAAATGGGGGAGAATGTCATGGGTAGCATCTTTGCCTAAGCCCCGTGCCCCAATCGCAACCGGAGTTTGCCCAACATCGGTTGCCCATTGTAAATATTTATTTAAATAGATAGAAATTAGAAAATTTTAGTATGATTCTTCAGCCAAAAGACGTCTACTCCCGTCATTTGGGTTTTAGTTCCGAAGTCTATTATAGGGGGTATTAGTCTTTCAAACATTTTCAAGCTTTCCAGTGTTCGCCCCCTGCACTAGCCATTGTAATTTACTGCTTTCATCAATTGTAATTTCCAACATTCAAGCAATCAATGAACAAGTTATTTTCATTGCATTTTACTTCGTGTTGCAAAGCTTTCTTAAAATCTTGATCAAATTTGATTTCGTCCCGAGAAAAGGCGGAAGGTAGTCTAGCGGAACAGACTATTGCCGCACGGTATCCCTTTCTGTGCTAAGAAGAAAGGCATCCCGTGAAATTGTGTCACGGTGATAGCATGCTATCACCGTGACACGGCCACGGTGATGACAATTTGAGAGAGACACTCTCAACTGTGATCGTGTCACGGTGATGCCAAGCTATCACCGTGACACGGCCACTGAGATTGCCTCTTTTTTTTTCGTGTTACTATGTGTGTGTTTGATGAAAATTATTGGAGAAGAATGAATTTTGAAATAGTGATATGATGAGAAATGTGTGGTTGAAAAAGAAAGAAAAGTTATTGATGTGATAGAAAATATTATTTTATTGAAAAATGTGCGGTTAAAAATGAGTAGAAGAATGAAAATGAAAATGCGAATGTGGATCAAACGGAACCTATATATATATATATATATATATATATATATATATATATATATATATATATATATATATATATATATATATATATATATATATATATATATTCTATCTTAATTCTAAAAATATATAATAAATATACAATTCGATAAAAAAAAATATCAAATATTTTCTAAATATTCAATTATAACAACACTGAAAATTAAATTAAAATAATTTTAAAATTTAAAATCTTCACACTAATAAAAATATCTAATATACAATAAATATATAATTCGTAAAAAGAAATATCAGATATTTCCTAAATATTCAATTATAAAAACACCGAAAACTAAATTAAGAAATTTTTAAAAAATTAAAATCTTCACGCTAATATATATATTTTTTGCATCTCCGAATTACTGTTAAACCTACTATATATATCGTATCCTAATCCTAAAAATATCTAATATATAATAAATATACAATTCAACAAAAAAATATTAAATATTTCCTAAATATTCAATTATAAAAAAATCGAAAACTAAATTAAAAAAAATTTCACTCTAATATTAAGTAAAATGAAAAAAAAAATTAAAACTTCCTCTAACAATCTGAGTGTGTCACACACAGAGACTCCGTGATTGTGTCACGGAGATGGCCAGTCACGGTGATGGCTATGCCATCTCCGTGACCGTCTCTTTTTTTTTTCTTCTTCTTTTTGTGTTACTATATATATATATCATATCCTAATTCTAAAAATATATAATAAATATACAATTCGACAAAAAAAATATCAAATATTTCATAAATATTCAATTATAACAACAGCGAAAATTAAATAAAAGTAATTTTAAAATTTAAAATCTTCACACTAATAAAAATATCTAATATATAATAAATATACAATTCATGAAAAAAAAAATATCAGATATTTCCTAAATATTCAATTATAAAAACAACGAAAACTAAATTACGAAATTTTAAAAAAATTAAAATCTTCACGCTAATATATATATATATTTTTGCATCTCAGAATTACTGCTAAACATACTATATATATCGTATTCTAATCCTAAAAATATCTAATATATAATAAATATACAATTGGCAAAAAAAATCAATTATTTCCTAAATATTCAATTATAAAAACATCGAAAACTAAATTAAAAATATTTTAAAAAAAAATTCATGCTAATATATATATATATATATATATATTTCTTTAAGTAAAGTAAAAAAAAAAAAAAAAAAATTAAAACTGTGACTTGAGAATGACACTCTCATCACACTCATAGAAACTATGAGTGTGACTTATATGATGTCACACTCATAGTTTGACACTCTCACCCTCAGACGTTTCAAGTCTTTTTTTTTTTTTTTTTGTGTGTTACTATATATATCTCCTATTTTAATTCTAAAAATATCTAATATATAATAAATATACAATTGGAAAAAAAAATCAAATATTTTCTAAATATTCAATTATAAAAACATCGAAAACTAAATTAAAAAGATTTTTAAAAAAATTTCATGCTAATATATATATATATATATATATATATATATATATATATATATATATATTTCTTTAAGTAAAGTAAAAAAAAAAATTAAAACTGTGACTTAAGAGTGACACTCTCATCACACTCATAGTTTCTATGAGTGTGACCCTCTTACTCTTAGACGTTTCACGTCTTTTTCTTTTTTTTTGCATGTTACTATATATATATATATCTTATTTTAATTCTAAAAATATCTAATATATAATAAATATACAATTCGACAAAAAAAATATCAAATATTTCCTAAATATTCAATTATAACAACATCGAAAACTAAATTAAGATGATTTTAAAAAATTTAAAATCTTTATGCTAATAAAAATATCTAATATATAATAAATATACAATTCGACAAAAAAAAATTAAATATTTCCTAAATATTCAATTATAAAAACACCAAAAACTAAATTAAGAAAATTTTTTCACGATATATACATATATATATATATATCTTAATTAAAGTGAAAAAAAATAAAAAAATTAAGCACATGCCTCGCACAGTACGAGACACATTTCGCACTGTGCTGTGACATTGTGCTGTCTCGCACAGTGCGAGAGGCATTTCTCGCACTGCACGAGACATGTGCACTGTGCTGTCTCGCACAGTGCGAAACCATAACGATGCTGTAGCCAAATGAAACGCACTATCTTCTCTCTCAACCACAAATGAAAGCCCTATCCCGCTCTATCAAAACTCTCTCATCTCCCAACCGCCGAAAAAACTTTGCCTGTTGTTCCTTCGTCGTCAATCTTCCGAAGTTCCGGTAATCTTCCTCCAGGGTTGTCTCCTGTGTTCCCACACCCACCGGCGATTCTTCGACTACGTGATGGCTGCTAACAATGAACCCCTTCAAAGAGCCGGTGAGTTGCAGAAACACGACACCCTCGTCACTTACTACTGTAATACTCTATTTTTGTCCCGATTTTTTCGTTTAAACTTTAATAATTAAGAAAATTCGAAAAAGTAAACCCCTAATTTTGAGATATAGTGTTGTGATTAAAAATCGTCATTAATTGGAAAATTTTTGACGGGTCGATTTTATAAGATGGCACGAGGCTCAGAGCGAGCATACCGAAACCATCAATGCTTTATTTGTTTCCCTCATGAAACAACTTGAAAAGGTTCTTTTTTTATTTTATTTTTAATGTCTAAATGATTCATTTTGACTTCCTGTTGATTAATTGTTTATGATCAGGGTAAGTTAAAATCAAACCCTAATTTGATTTGTGTATTTGATTTCATTAGTTTGAGCTGGTGCCGAGTTTGTTATCCAGTTTGCTGGAGTCGTTAGAGATAAGACAAGGCTGCTGTCCTTTTGAAGGTGGTCTCTTGTGCTACTGTTCTTTTAGATTGTATTGTTTTTGTGTATTAGTTTTATTACATCGTACTTGGTTTGCAACGACCATTTAAATTGCTATAGGTTATATTTTACTTCATGTTTTTTTCTCTTAAACGCACAAGAATTTCGTGCTTGCAGCTACTGTCGCAAGAAATATCCATTTTTCCACTGTTATTGCTTTGCTTCACAAGGTATGGACTAAGGCTGGTGGAGCTTCTCCAATACTAAGCCTTTTTTTCTCTGTTGATACATGTTTATTAGTTAACTATTATTAGCTCTAAAATTTTCAAGCTATTTCCAATTAGTCTTTATCAAATCTATGTTTCCAGAAAATGTTTTTTTGAATGTTCTCAATCCTTCTCAAGAGTATTATGAAGAAAAGAAAATTTGGACCTTAAAATAATAAGAGCTTTATATAAGAAAATGAACTGAATTAAGTTAAATAGTAAGGACCAACTAAAGATAAGGCTGTGAGCTTTTAAGAACTCAAGAGGGTCCTCTCAACTGCAAGAGGAAAACAACAAATTAAACAGGAAATAGAGGAAACCTTTGAAGCATAGGGATTATAAAGTGGACCTTGAATCTCGATTGGGAAAAACTCAAGTTAGCTACCTTACTTTTCAGATACGAGATGCTTCACTTTTCATATTGCCAATTTTTTAATGAATTTCTGTTAGAGTATTGTCAATTCAAGGCATATGTTTCCAAATGTAGAAGCCTAAAATGTTGCTCACTTTCTCCAACGCAAAACAATGAAAGACATGGAACCTTGGATTTTTTTTGGGGCTTTTTGATGAGGAGGATTTGAAACCTGTTTTGATATTCTATTTCCTATTTAATGTGCACTGTAATATATTTATTTGTAATAACAGACAATAGCAAATGACGAAAGTAAATTCTGAAGGATTGAAGGAGACTTAAATTCACATGAGAAACCACTCATGTGAAATTTCATAAATCAGTAACCTTAAACTATAAAATTGACTTGATCCATTTGAAGGAATGAAATACATATGCAAGTTTCAATAGTAAATCGAATGACAAGTGGGCCTTGCAAAGTAGCAAAATTGTAATAATAATTATGTTTATCATTATGAGTGTGTTTGATGTTGATTTTAATGAGAATAGAATTTTTGGAATAGTGACTAATTGAAGAATGTGTGGTGGAAAAATGATGAAAATTTTTAAATTTGTGTGTAATATTATTTTATTTGAAAAATGTGTGATTGAAATAAAGAAAGAGAAAAAAAAGAGAATGAGGATGAGGATAAGAATAAAAAAAGGGGGCCAAATGGGCTCTATATGTCTTTTCTTGAATAAACTATAGATAGGTGGAAATCAAGTGGTGAAAATGATGTAAGTTACAGCTTTGACCTGGACTCTACATGACGTAGATGCAGTAGCCATTTTTGACATGCAAAAAGTGATAATAGATCTCGGCGTTAATATTTTTTATATATATATATTATAGATATCTACTTATGATTCATTAATAGGAGGTAAACCCTATGCGAAAAAAGAAAAAAACAGAAGTATACGCTTTAGGTTGACAAATATCTCTATCAGCTAACAAAGCTAGAAGAGTAATTGATCAAATTCGTGGATGCTCCTATGAGGTCATATTTTTGTACAAAGATTTTCCTCATTTCTGTACAAAGGTTCTCGTGGCTGCTTTCCTTAACTTCCTTTAACTGAGATGATGCTCCACCACCACCAACTCCTCACACACAATACCCTTGAATTTTTTGTTTGTTTGTATGCATGTTAAAATTCCTTTGAACTTTTTCTATGATGTTGAATTCATTTGTATTTATTCATATCCAATTTACAGAGGGAATATATATTTCAAATATAAGTAGAGAAATGGCTTCAGTGTCTAAAAAAAATAAAAGACGAAGAGAAGTGTACATTGATACTACAAAATTGGATATCAACGTACAAATGCCAAAGAGACCGCTTAGTTGTGTTTGTGGGGATAAATAGTTTACTTTTTCTTTTTCTCTATTATGTGAGAGTTAGTCAAAGACCATTTTGAAGCAACAATACTGCTCTCAAACCCGTGGTTGGAGTCACTCGAATTACGTGTTAAATGCAATAAAAGGTTTAGCCTTCCATTAATTTACACCAACTGTTTATGGTTAAAGAACAATCCTACACACATCTTATCGAATATTCAAAGTACCAGACCTTTCATTTAAGTAGCATAAAAATTATGCATAAGCTTTTGCAAGTATAGACATCTTATTCGAATTTTGCCCAATGAGTTAAACTTTGCTTTGTGTGAACTTTTGGTGATATTTACATGTCTTGATCTTCTATCTTTAATAGTTTCTTCCAATAGTTTGTTGGTACAGTCTTCTTTATATTCTTTCTTTTAGTTTCTCAAAATTTCAAGAATCACATTTTTGTGTGATTTTAGTTTCTATCCATTGGATAGGTACATATAAGAGCAGACACCGTTCAATTAGAGGGATGAGGATATCTACTAGATATAATCTGCAAAATCATTTCTTTCCATTTTCCTTTCTTCATTACAACCCACTAATTCTACTAAATCAACATCCGTCCCCTGCAAAAAAATACATGAGCAACACCTGGCAACCCACTTACTCCCAACAATTCCCTAAAAACTTTTGCTTCTAACAGTAAACAAAATTCTTGCCTCCCGCTAACCATTTTCAAGTCAATATTGAAAATAGAAATCCGACTTTTACAACACTAATTCTAAACTCTCATCATTTTTATCCACCACTATCTTATTCTCTTAATATATATGACACCAAATAAAACATTTACCCACTTAATCTTTTCTAGCTTCATTTCTTCATTTCTAACATCAACCTGGTAATTTCCTTTCTTTCACTCAACGACAATGTTAACTGTAAACATTTTAAAAAACATTGTTTTGTATATCTTTCAATACTTATGATTCATTTTAACTCTTGTTTTTCCTGATCAAATACAACTCATTGCATATACAAATGGCCACAGAATACAAGTGTATACCTGACATCAAACCTGGAGAATCTGGCTGGACTGTAAAAGCAGTAGTTTCAGAAAAATGTTGTCCCAACAAAGCTCGGAATGGTCCATTGAAGTACCAACACATTTGGGTAATGGATCCTAAGGTAAATTTTCTCATATAATTTAGCTTACTTTATTTCCACTTTCTTTTACTTTCTGTACTTAAAACATATGCTTATTCCCTACATATGATAAAAATTACTCTAAAAGTTCAATCTAGATTTACAAATAAGCAACAAGAGTATGTTCCATCAAACAACACTTAAGGTTTCAGCTTTAATTCATTTATAGTTAATGCATTTGATTTTTTTTCTAAGCATAGCATAATATAATTTAATCTAATAACTTCTTTTTATCTCCTTTTTCTTCACAACAGATTAGTACAACCCCTAGAGTTTCTGTTTACACGTTCAAATATAAAAAAAAAAAAATTCAGTTCAACCTAATCACTTTGTTATTCTTTATTTCCAACTTCTTGCATATAAGCATACTCTTCATCCACACACAGTTGATTGTCAAAAAAATTTTAACATCAAATACATTGTATCTTAGCTCATTCCTACATTATAACATAAATCACACTTCACTACTTCATTTAAGATTAACATTCCACTTCAATACTCATTTTCGAATGCTAAAAATAATTCCCTTGCATTAAAATTATTTTATGTCCTCCCTTATAAAACATAACTGTAACATCAAATACATTGTATCTTAGTCCATTTTTACATTATAACATAAATCAAGCTTCACTACTTCATTTAAGATTAACATTTCATTTTAATACTCATTTCAAAATGCTAAAAAAATTCCATTGTATTAAAATTCTTCTCTGTCTTCCCTTAAAAAATCTAACCGTTACATATTTCAACTTAAACATTTTTTACAGGGAAACAAAGTTCAGGCCACATTATTCGAGAACTCCATGAAATATATATTTGGATAAACTTTTGTTTGTAAAACCAGTGATGCTGCTGAGATGTAAGTTTTTAATAGGCTTTAGATAAGCTTGGTATCTCCAACATCTACCTTGACCTCCTTTATCACACTTTATCTCTATCGAAGTTCATTTATCTTAAAAGATGAAATTTAGCATTCAATTCTTGAACAATGCATAACTTTAGTAATTTAAGTGGATGATGGGGAAAAAATGGAATTGATTCTTCTTACTCTTCCTTTTTATCATTGGAACTGCTTAGGAATGTGGTTAGTGATTTTTTATTTAGTTGCTATTGTAGACATTTGGTGAGAGAAAATTTATTCATTTTCTTTTAATATCATGTCTTTTTTTTTTTTTTTTTGTATGGAACATTTGACTTACCACATACTTTAGGAATATAAGAATCTGTAGGAATTGCCAAAGTACTGGCAGTTAAGAATGGATATGAGTTGGATTCAAATCAAGAGGTTCGTTTTCCAAAGTTTGAAATTTTGATATCTATGATAACTACATTTATGTGTACTCGTGAAAAGTATCAATTTAACATGAAACCACTATTTGGTTATTCTAGACCTTATATATAATTCATGGTAGCCTGCATCTAACATTTGCAATTCCTTTTGCACAATATCTACTTTTTTATAATTTAAATCATGTATAAACAATTTCGAAACATGCAATTTATCTCACTTGCTATTATGGGCGATATCATTTACTGAAAGCTTGTTTTCATAATTATGATCAATTGTGCTACTCCTATTGAACACAAATACTTGGTAGAGTGCCCAGCTTTCAAGTGTGGTTAGAATCTTATACACATCTGGATAGTGGCTTGTGTGTTGTGGCTTTACCCTTCAATATTGTTAGGTAGGTGACAGCCTCAAAGAAATGGTGGTTGTGGCCATCCATACTGGCAAAATTTATTCTATTGTGTATGCAGTTGATAACACATCTGCTGAAAGCCCATTTGAAGTAGAAGATACCAATTTTTAGTCATATGCTGATTATTTCCACAAAAAGTAGGTTTTACGTTATATAAATATTTTTGTTTACAAAATTTGCATTAATGATTTTGCTTCTTGCCAGGTATGGAATTGTTTTAAAGCATCCTGAATAGCTTCTATTTCTTCTGAAGCAAATCCAGAACTCACACAATCTTCTTGTTGATTTCAGTAAGGAAGATTTGTTGGGTTGTGACAACATTTTTAATGTTTTATTCATGTTGCCTCATGGTCATTCTATTATGCTCAAATTTGCATCATTCTAAGTGCAAGGTTTGTTTCGAAAACATGTAAGAAAATACTTTTTATTTTGACAAGAAACATAATATTAATAATCACATGATGAAGGTAAATATGCAAGAATTAGAAGTCCTCTTAAATAAGAAAAACAAGTTTAAAAATAAAATCAAGACCATGTAAGGAATCGAGACAGAAAGAGAAGCGGTTGGAATAGGGGGATGCATATGGCGAGGGTACTATTTTCCCTTTCTCTCTTATTTATTTTTTAAAATTGATATTATTTGTGTTTTAACCATTGTCTAGAACTAACAAAACCAATTTCGAGCTTAGGTCCTTGCTTTTTAAACCCTGCATACACTTTCAATTGAATATATTAACATAATTTTCATTTGTTCATAACTATTTCCACATCCAGTAGATCCATGTGCACACTTTTATTTCCTTCCAATAATTTACTGTTTAAGATTATTTTAAATGATTCAATTTGATTTGATCTTTTGTATCTTACAGGTTCAAAGGATTAATTGCTTAGTTTTTGAACTTGCTGATGTAACACCCCAAGAAAAAGCCTTGCTTCATGAATATGAATCACTTTTGGCTTCTACAGCTGCAATGCAGGTGACAAAAATGTTGTCTTGCTATTACACTGAATTCTTAAATTTTCTTTTTATCTTCTCTTACACATTTATAAAGTCATTATGAACCAACACAACTGTTTCATTATGAACATATAGCAAGAGCTATAATTATATACAAATTCCATTTCTTGATTATAGAGTGTCTTCTCATAGTTATGTTTTAACTTTACCACCTCATTAGTGTTCAGTTATCAAAAACACTTGCACTATGATTATCACACCAAATTTGGGAATTGACTTCTGTGGTATGCTTAATTCCTACATCACAAATTCTTCTCAAATAAGCAAAGTTTTTTTAACATTGCAGTACTTCTCTTTTTCAACTTCATGTGTACTTTAGTGAAGTACAGGAATCACTGCATTCACCCTATGATAAATCTTATATTGTCTATAGACGTGTGAGACCTTCAACTTTCATTTCTCCATATTTTAAGTATTCCCAGTTATCTATTAATTTTATTTTATTACAGTTTCTACTTCATTTAATATTGTGCATTCCATCACATTTTCACCACAAGTTTTCTTTTATTACATATTCTAAAGTTGCTTACTATCATTACTTCTTTATACTTTACATTTACATTAAATAAATAAATATTATCTTCACTATAAACCACTATTTTTACTAACACAACACCCGTCCCCTGCCAAAAATCAGATAGGCACCACCTAGCAACCCACTTCACACACCTATTCCCTAAAAACCTTTGCTTACTACAGTAATCTAAAAATTTTGCCTGACACTAAGAATTTTCCACTCTGTATTCAACATAAAACTCTAAATACAAAGTGCTTTCAATTGATTATTTCGACAAACAGAGTGGTGAGATTCAAGAATCATTTGAAGGAATAATAACACTAATTCACCTATTGAATACAATTTTCCTGTACAGGATGTAACATGTTCAGTTCACAATTTTTATTCTTCACATGGATACAAAATTTTCCATTTTTTTTTTACTTTATCACCCACCACTAACTTCACCAAAATAACAACTGTCCCTCACCAAAAATCATAAAATCACCCTTGACAACCCACTTCCTATATCATTTTCTAAAATTTTTTTACTTTCCATACTAAACAAACATTTTTGTCTACCATTAAAAAGTTTCCATTCTGCGTTGAAAATAGAAATCCAACTTTGACTATACTCATTCTAAATTTTCATCATTTCCACCCACTACCATGGTTAATCTCTCTCTCTCTCTTCAATCATTTTCACACGAAATCTCTATCTACCATAAACGTTTTGGATTAGCCAAAGGAAACACACTATCTTCTCTCAACCACAAAAAAAAAAATCCTATCTTGCTCTTTCTCAAAACTCTCTCTCAACCATTGAAGAAACTCTGCCTCTCATTCTTTCGCTATTGATCTTCAGAAGTTTCGGCAATCTTCCTCCAAGGTTGTCTCCAATGTTTCTCCGAACTTCGAATTGAAATTCTTTCGTCAATTCCATCCAAAATGTTGTTCATTTCATATGAGTTCTTCTTCTGTCCACCTTTTCCTCGTGTTTATCATCTTCCTTATCTATGGGATGAGTCGAATGCTGGAATCAAGGATCTGGGTAGACGAAGTAAAGATATCATATTCTTTGTATATTTCAAATTTTTTAACTAGCTATTTCGAAGTAAAAATAAACTAGAACCATTATTGAAGAATATTGAAGATTGATGCCTTGATGGCTAATTAGTATCTACGGATTTACTGTTAAAGTTTAATGACGTGCCTTTTTTTCTCTAAAGAATTTGTTGAACAGATTTTTTTAGACAAATTAAAAACAGGTATTGCAATAGATGAGATTGACATCGAGTTGGACTCTGGTTTTGGAGTATTTGATGGTTTCTTTGCAAGTTTTTCCATGATTCTTGTGAGTGAGGTTAGTGAATGCATTTTTTTAGTATAATATCCTGCGAAATTTATCAAGTTGAGCACTGATCATAGTCTGATGAGATAACACAGTCAAGTATTTAACTGTTTTGTCCTAACTTTAAATTATAGAGTACATACTTTGGCTTATAAAATCAATTTACTTTTAGGAAAAGAATAAAGTTTGTTGGGAGCTTTCATCGGTTATTCCTTGAATATTTGTAATGGTGGTTTTGCTTTTAGATTGGAGATGAGACTTTTATAATAGCTGGTCTCATGGCAATGCATCACCCCCAAGTCAATTGTTCTATCTGGTGCATTAAATGTGTTGTTTGCGATGACAATAAGTTAATTTTTTTTTTTTTTTTTTTTTTCTGAAATGAAGATTTTTCTTCCTTCTAAGCTCCATTTCGCATATAATCCACCTGTTTAGTGAATGCTCTAATATGCAGGACTTGGCAACTATGGTTCCAAATCTTGATGCAGCTGGTCTTAACCTCATTGGAGTAAGTTCTTTTCCTATAAAAAATAGGGTAAAATATAACGCACACATTTTGAAAACCTGGGTTTTTGTAGAAAACATTCTTTTCAAATGTTATGGTTTCTTAGAGCATATTGTAGATTCTGCAAGCATCTATACTTTGCTTCAATGATGTTGTTTGATTTCCCTTGAGCTTTCTTATTACACCTTTTGTTGCAATTTTCGAACTATAGAAGCTCTAGATTTGGTTCTTTGGGAGAAACCATCCAACAGGTTTCTAACTCTTCTGCACATTGGTCTACAATATGGATATTGAGCATTTGAATTAGTCTATTTTAACATTTTGTGTCATTTAACTGCACTTATGAAGTCGTTGGAAGGTTATTCTTTTCCCCAAACTTGGGCCAAATGGGGGAACTTTGGTGATGGGTTAGAATATTGGAAAAGTTCCTATCAAATTCTTCGTCGAACCTAGATCAAAAGTATGATGTAATATTGCTAACCAAACATACAATTCCTTTGTTCAAAGCAATGAAAATATCTTCTATATATGTTTTTTACTATTGTCCTACTCAGATGATTGTTAATCCTTTATTAAGGTACTCATGCTATTATAGAATCACAAGCCATTTATATCTTTCTAAAAGTTGTTTATCTTATTTTGTGTAAAATAATGAAAAATTACCCACACTAATCCATAGCCAATTACACTAGAGCACGTGCCTTGTACGTGCCTTCCACTAGTATCTTATAAAGAAGATTCATTAAAATGCCCTTGGAAAAAATTGGTCATGTGCCGTTTCAATCCACGAGGACTTAAGTGTACCAAAATTTAAATTTTTGGAAACAAAAAAACGATTAGAGAACCTAGCACGACAAAGTGGTATAGTTTGGAGACGACACGTGCAATTATTCCAACAAATCCATTTAAACCAACCATCGCCAACCAATCGATCGGGCCCCACACAACGCAAATCAAGCCCACTAACATTGAATTGAAAATTAGGGCCAGTTTGATAGAAAGATGGAAAATGAATTACAAATAAAATATTTGGCAGAGAAGTGATTTGCCTAGAATTTGTTTTAGAGGGAATTGTATTAATTGTGTTTAATTGGTATAATTTTCCACCTAATCCGTTTGGCTTTGTTTTTCATGCAAATGGTTACTTTTTGGGATAATTTTTTATAATCTGTATTAAAATTTGTTTGGATTGCCAAAAAGTTAAAAAAAATAAAAAAATAATTTCATAAAATTTTTATGTTCGTTTGGCTTCATTTTTCATGCAAATTGTCAATTAAATGGATAAAAAATTTTACTATTAAGTTTAGAATATGTTTCCATTGCTAAAAAGTAAAAAAAAAAAAAAAGGAAAAAAAAATCCAACAAGGTGGAAAATAATTTCCCACCAAAATCATAAGAAAATATTTTCCTACTTTTGTGCTTCAAAGGATTGTACATTAGAAATTGATGGCAAACATTTTTCATGACAAATTTGGCTAATCAAACAGCCAAAAATAGGAATTAGGAAAATATTTTCCTAATTTCATGACAAATGTGACGAATCAAACACAGCCTTAGAAAAACTAAAGACGGACAGACATCATTGGTCAATATTCAAAAGAGAAATTACATTAGTGGTCCTCATCTATTTTTATAAAAGCAAATCGGTTATTATGTTTTATAAAAAAGCAATTTAGTCTCCAACCTTTCATCTACTTCTTTTCTTCTAATAAAAAAAAAGTTTGTATCTTTAACAAATCGTCACATCATCCCCTGATTTATACTTTCAACTATGACCAATGTCAAAAAAAAAAAAAAAAAAAAAAAAAAATTGTAGTGAGTCATATTTTTACATGTAACTTAATGTAAAAATTAACAATTTTGTCATTAATTATTGATTGTACAATTATAAAGAAATTTTAATATTTTCAATAACATACATGAAACTTTTATTAAGCTGTATTTTACTTTCAACATAGACTAGTGTCTATATATTTGAAATTATATTTTTATAAAAGTTGCATTATAATTTATCGTACATACAAACAATTTTCAGTTAGTAATTATATAACTAAAAATAATTTAGATATTTTTTAAATCATCAGGTGATTCCCTTATGTCAAAATTTTCAAATTTCATATTTTTATAAGAGTTCTGTGACAATTTAACTAAAATATGAATGGATTTTGTCTTTCATTATTATTAAGCCCCTGTTTGATTTCCATTTTCTCAAAATTCATTTTTCTTTATCTTCTTTTCAACCACACATTTTTCAATAAAATAATATTACACGTAAATCCAAAACTTTTCTTTAATTTTCAACCACACATTCTCCATCAATCAGCTATTCAAAATGCATTTTTTTTCCCCAAAATGAGAATCAAACGGGGCTTAAGATTTTGTTGAGTTCAATTTAAGAAGTTGATTAAAATATAAGTCAAAGTCAATAATTAATTTTAATCAAACATTTTATGAGATTCATGACCTTTTAACTACATATTTCATTAACTTTTGTAAAAATTTACTAAAAGTTTAATTTTTATCTAAACAAAATGAGGACTAATTGTGCAAGTTTAACAAAATGATACGCACCAAGACAATAGGTTGAGGACAAAATTGCAATTCTCCCAAACTCAAAAAGCTTTCACAATTTTCACTACTCCATAGACAAAAAATTTCAACGCCAGCTCTCCTCGTTCTCTTCGCTCTAATTCTCATGGCTTCTTCAATCTCAGGACTCTCTTCCTTGAGGTTGAATGCCGAAAATCTCACCCGCAAAACCCACCAAATAACCCTTTCACCCTCCCCATTTCGAAACCCTACCAGATTCTGCCCGCAGCGAGTGGCGCGTGAGATTCCCCCGACGACCCTCTCCAGCCTCAATCCTGCCAACGACGTTTTACCGAAGTCAATTAAGAAGCCCGGGCTCGAAAGGGATCCTCGGGAGCTATGGAAGAGGTACGTCGACTGGCTGTACCAGCATAAGGAGCTGGGTCTCTATTTAGACGTTAGCAGGGTTGGGTTCACGGACGAATTCTTCCAGGAAATGGAGCCTAGACTCCAGAAGGCGTTCAAGGACATGGATGAGCTGGAAAAGGGTGCGATTGCGAACCCGGATGAGGGCAGAATGGTGGGTCACTATTGGTTAAGGAACCCCAAGCTTGCTCCGAAAGCTTTCTTGAAGCTGCAGATCGAGAAGACGTTAGAGCAAATCTGCCAGTTCGCTGACCAAGTCATCAGCGGGAAGGTCAATTACTCTTCTGAATCTGTTGCCTTTTCTTTTCTGTTGATTCTCTCTCTCTCTCTCTCTTTTGTGCAATGGAAACGTAGCAAATGTTGGGCAACACAAATATATGTGTATTCGTGATCAATTTAAAATATAACTTCGGAGGAGGAAAAAATGGGTCTCTACCTAGCCTATATGTCTCAGTATAGATTGAAGTAATTGATTGTATTTTTTACTTCAAATATTAACGCCTTAAAAGCAGTATCAAAGTGAGAAAACTGTGAAATTTAGCCCATACAATTTACAAAATTGAAAAGACCACTTGACCACCATTGTGTGAAGACATCCAAAAACTCATCAAATTACTGAATTGGACAAGATAATGTTTTAAACTAGGAAACATTTTGTGAAGACATCCACTAGGAAACATTTTAAACTGAAATGTTTTTGTTGCATGTTATATAGAAACCTAAACCTTTTTTTTTTTTTTTACCTTGCATTACAAAGTTTCACATGTATGCAGTGGCGGACCCATGATTTTAGAATTGGTGGGTCGTAAAATGAAAGATATTGAGATGAAGGAGGGGGGAGCACCGGGGTTCCCGAATTTTTTTTTTTGGAGTTAAAGGTAGCACAAACATTCATAATGATTAAAGAACCTGTACAATTAAAATGATAGAAGTTTGAAATACATATTATTTTCCATTCTTAAATTGCTGCCAAAATGAAAAAATTATTTAACTCGGAAACGCTCATCCGACCAATTACAGCAGTAGGCTGACAAACTGAAATCAGAACTACTTTTTAATTGTGTTAGGCTGCTCAAAATCAAATTCAAATATGTAGACACGAATTTCTATCCAATTTCGAGGTCTCAACCTATGTCACCAAACAGTTTCTTCAACAATTAGACGGATCTACTACAAGAGGTGAAAGCACTTCGTTGCTACTGGCAATTAACAACCTCTGGAAGAACCAAACATACAACTAAACCAGCAAAACGGACGAAAGAACAACACCTTAATATCAAAACAAATCACAACCTTCAACAACTCTTTGAATTCAAATCTTAATTAACTAAAATTCATTTCCATAGCCAGATTTTCGATTTTCCATCTAAATCTGTACTTATATCTAACATGTTATAAAGAAAAATTATAGTATACTTTATAGATGTTATATCCCAAAATCTGTATTTATATTTAACATCTAACATGTTATATCCCAAAATTGTAAAATATTTAAAAAAAAAAAAAATTAAAACTAAAAAAAAAAGAAAAAAAAAATTGAAAAATCTAGTTGGTCATAGGACCCACCAGGTCCACTGGTGGGTCCGCCACTGCATGTATGTCAAAGAAAATGAGTCTTTGATAATATGATGAAAACAGGATTTAACTGAGTGTTAAGTTGGGGACTTTTAATATTCTAACTAGCCTGGTGTCATTGAGAATTTGCTGAAAATCACAATTGATCCTGGCATCAGGGGACTTTTTTGTTCCTGAGTAGCCTGGCGTCGTTGAAAATTTGCTGAAAATCATGATTGATCCTAGCATCAAGTCAAGGTCGGTTTTGATCCTGACTAGCCCAGGTCATTGAATGATTCAGGTGAAGGATAGCATAGACTTCCGGATCATTGTGATATTGAATAGCAAGGGAAGTTTATGATCTGGTGAAAGATTGAGATTTCCCCTGGGTTGCTGAAAAATTTGGGGAAAATTGTGATTGACCAAAACCTACTGTTCTAGTAAAGTTGTCTTAGCCCGTTATTTTGCAGACGAGTCAATTTATCCCATTCACAGCCTAGCCCATAATTGGAGCAGGAGAGACTGAATTTGGCCAAGTTACAACCACTGAAGAAGTAATTCTCACAATTAACAAGGTTGCTGGGCCCAACAACAGAATTGCTTCTTTTAAGTATGTGAGACGGAAAGATACCACTTCCCAAAAATGGATGATAAAACAAACCTTAATCAGAAAATAATAAAAGAGACTGAAAGACTAAAGGGATATGGGCGGAGATGAAGTCATAATAGAGATTTATGGACTTTTTAAAGTAATGACTTTTGTGGATTTCGTGGATTTTTCATAGATTTGTATTAAATTAGTGGAAGTTTTTTGTAAACTTTTATAAACTTTCATTTTAAAATTTTTATAGACTTTTGTAGAATTCAAAAACATTTTTAAAGACTTTCATTTGAAATAGAATTCATGTAGATCCAGTGCAATAATGTGAAATTATCACATACGTGGTTGTAGTTCTCACAATTCCACTTCCTTTCCTCATATAATAAAAAATTATTTTAAAAAATTAAAAATTTAAGATCTTAATTAAATAAATAATAATCAAAATTATACATATATATGATAAAAAATAAATTTAATATTCAATATTATTAATATAATATACTTTTAAAAATAAGTAAAAATCAATATATTTAAATTTAATTATAAATTTGTCATGTAAAATTTTATAATTTAATAAAAAAATAGATATTTTTCACAAAAAAAATGAATGAAAAAAAGTTATAAGAATCTAATTTTTTTCCATAGAAAATAGAATTAAACGATAAGAGAGAGAAAGATAAATGGAAATAAATATAATCAATAAAAAAAAAAATTAATCATAGCTCTAATGTTTGTAGAAGGAAAAATGAAAGAAATTTAATTAATTAATTATTATTTTTTTTGTGAAAATCTCCAAAAATCTTGTGATTAATGATAAATAAATTTTGAGATTTTATATGAATACTTTTTGTTTAAAATTTAGTGCGATTTTTATAAAAGTCTCTAAAAGTCATTAAAATTTGAATACCCCAAAAACTTGATTTCTAAAATTTTTTAATTGAATACACCGTAACTTTTAGAGACTTTTTAAATGTTTATAAAAGTCTCATTTGAATATACCAATACTTTTAGAGAATTTAAAAAAGTTTACATTGAATACCCCTAAATGTTTTAAATCCCAAAAAGTCATTAAAAGTCTCAAATGAATACACCCTCCGAAGTTCTCTTAGAAAACCATACTTTTCAGGGCTAGAAAAGATAAGCTCTTCAACTATTCTTTGTTGTGGAACTATGTGGCTTATTTATATAGGCTCTTTACAAGTTGAGACTCCAAAACCTATACTTGAAATTAATCGAAAATGTCCAAAACCTAATGTAATTAAGAAAGTTTTAATTTATGGGAAAATGTAACGTCCCGACCCTTGGCGGACCGGAACGCTACTTACTTTATTTAGCTTAACCGGTAGTTTAGTAACAAGTGTATACGTTTTAGCGAAAGCTTACATCTTCAGATAATAATTTAAGCAACAATACTTCAAATACTTTTAACAAAAACACTGAATCATTTTTTAAAACAACAAAATGTAATTTATTTGAAGAAAACATAACTTGTTCTCGCATTTTGCGTTATTCAAAACTTAAAGAAATAACATTGGAAAACATTTCATAAAAATCAATCCAAATCACTTATTCACGGGATTTCCATGGGCTCGTTGCATCACTCTCCATCTTTTCCTCCATCCATGCCGGAGGTACTATTCCTTCAATCCGTAGAGATGAGATTAAACCCGTGAGTTGAAAAACTCAATAGGTGTTATAGGTGCATTCGCGATCAAGCTATACATTTCAAAACATTAACCTTATAAACTTTTCATACATGTCGTACCCGAAGGCACCATTTGACATGAAGGGATATGCTGTATCCGAGGGCACCATTTGACATACGAACATTTCTTCAACATAGAGGTGTATGCTATACCGGAGACTTTAGTGGGGTTTTTATTGTCAAAAACGTGGGTGGCCTTTTGAGAGAGAAAACGTGGGTGTCATTTAAGTTTGAGGTTAAATGCTTCACTTTAGTGGGGTTTTTATTGTCAAAAACGTGGGTGGCCTTTTGAGAAAAATAATTGATGAAAATAAATTCTAGAGAAAAACGAGAATTTTCATTTTAGGCAGTTTCGTTCGATCGGTTGTAGTCCGGTTGACACTACACAGCCTTCAGTATTTCTATCATAACTTCTTCTCCCGATATCCGATTGAGGTAATTCAAAGTGCGTTGGAAAGTTAACTCAAAGAGTTACAACTTTTATTTGGATATCATTTTCCAAATCGAATGTTTCCTATGTCGAAAATGTGCTTCAAATGAGACTAAAAATCTAAAGTATACTTTAGCCATCCAATATTCATATCTTAGTGCCTCTAAGGTGTCTAGAATCATTTGGGGTTCTACAGAAAAAGTCAAAGAAATCTTAATACTCCTTCCATTGCATAAAGATATACTTGTTTCTATTTTCACATAGATTAAGAAAATGTAATTAATATAGTTAGAAACATAAATTTTTATTACATTTTTTAATGTATCCCTACATTAAATAATTGTTTTAATAGGAGTAAAAAAGGAAAACAAATATATATTTATGGGATATAGGGAGTAACTAGAGAAAAAAAAATCCTAATTCTAATCGTAACCCCTAAAGACGTCCTAAGAGTACAAATAAAACTTGACCTAAGAATACTAATGCAACAAGGATTTGGAAAAATTGAACTCTTGCTATTGCATCAACTATATATCCCTAACATGTGTATAGATTGTATGCTCGTAAATTTCAAGCATAATCGCGAGATGCACGACAAATTTTCCTGTATGAATTTTGTGAGGTTGATATGATGTATAAGTGGTCATTTAGATACGGGCAAGTCCATCATGTGTGTGTAAGAGATGTTGGAAAATTGGTCTTGGCCTATTAGGTCCTCAATGTGGGCTGACTCAATCTATATGCTTTAATATGAGTTGGAAGGATTTGTTTAGTAGGAAATGCAAATGAACTCCCTAGACGCATCAATAACCACCACCTTCCATAAATTGGAGGAAATTAACACAGAAAGTTGTGGGTATTTTTACATAATACTTCTTAAAACTGGAAAGTGTTGGTGACTATTTTTGTAAAGAAAGCTCACGAAAGTTGGCTCATGGATTGTGCAAATCAAAGCCTATCCAGTGATTGATTATCTGACCAAATGAGTGCATTTGCTGAATTAGACTGGGAAAGCAAGTGTAACCAAAAGATCTTGAAAATTATACTTTCAAAGTGAGAAAGTTCTTAAACTGATTGTTCAAATATATGTAGGTGGCAAAGAGAAAAAGAAATGTTGTTAAATACAAATCAATTGAGTTTTGTTAAAATTGGCTATATAGAAAATTTAATTGAAGAACACAATTTTTTCATGATTATAATGGAGTTTATTGATTTTGACTTGCCGTTCTCATCAGTGACTGTTAAATAGTTAAATGATTTTTGTCTCATTTTTACTTTCTCGTGGAAGAAAATGTAGGAGCCTGTTTGGTATTGATTTTGAGAATCAATTCTCATTTTCAACCACACATTTTTCAATTAAATAATATTTTCCATCACATCAATAACTTTTCCTCTTTTTTCAAACACACATTTCCTATCATATCACTATTCAAAAATCAATTCTTACCCCAAAAATCACTTGCAAACACCCTCTAGAATTATTTTCCATCAATCCCTTCTTTGTACTGAATATCTAGTGCTAATTGAATTTGAAATTGCTCTTTGGAGTGGTGTTTGAGTTATTTTTAAGCTTCCAAGATGCATTACGCGAAATTGCACCTTTGGTTTAGATTTGAGAAAAGTTTTTGTTGCTTCATAAATTTATTTTCTTCACCTTGATAGTCTTCCATTTCTTTTCCTTGTCTTTGCAAGCTGTTCTACCTAAAATTGGAATGCTTATGCTCCAGATTAAACCTCCTCGTCCGGCAGATCGGTTTACACAAATACTTTCTATTGGAATTGGTGGTTCAGCTCTTGGACCTCAGTTTGTCGCAGAGGCGTTGGCTCCTGATAATCCTCCTCTCAAGGTAGGCTCCTGATAATCCTCCTCTCAAGGTAGATAAAAATTTAAACTGAAAATGATGATATTGACCATCTAGTTCTCATGCTTTGACTATTAGTTTTTTTTTTCTTGCAAAGAGCTTGTTCTCCTAGATGGCCTGTAGTTTAGCTTTGGTATTTGTTGCTCAAATTTCTATGTATCTTATGCTACTGTTGAGATCTGATCACAAGCAACTGAATTTCTCTTTTAACATTTAGTGAATCAATCAAGTAAATTTACTTAAGTAACTCACTTATCTTATTTTTTAATATGTTTTACATATTCAAAGAAAAGTACACCAGACACATTTTCTCATGTTTCTTGCTACAAATTCTTGTAATTTTGATTTGTGTTGTGATAGATGGTTACAAGGCTTTTGTTTATTTACTTTCTAGAAGTTTATAAGACTGTTATAAAAAGGGATGCAGGCTTAATATGTTGCAATACATTTGATTGTAAGTGGCCCAAATGCTTCTATCTAGCACACTTTGATTTTGGGAGAACAGACTATGATGTTTTTTTTAATTAAATTGTTTCGAAGATGATTTACTGCCAGCACGCAGGATCTTCATATCATTTCACAGTGGGGAATTCGAATAGCTAGTATTGTGCACACTGGTTGATTCTTTCAGATCCTTCATTAGATTGTGTCATCACATTTGCAGATAAGATTCATTGACAATACAGATCCAGCCGGCATTGATCATCAAATTGCACAGCTTGGCCCTGAGCTAGCTTCTACACTTGTCATAGTCATATCGAAGGTATTCATGGCCATAACTTTTCTATTTGGTATTTTTTTCGTCGGATTTATGATACATAACTGATACCTTCATTTTCCCCATTAGAGTGGAGGTACTCCGGAGACTAGAAATGGTTTGCTGGAAGTTCAAAAGGCTTTTCGAGAAGCTGGCCTGGATTTTGCAAAACAGGTTTTGGTTTTCAGGTTCTTCTTTCTGCTTTATTTAGTTTCCTTTGAATTTGAAAATTGCTTGGTGTAACTGGCATATTATGCTAGAAGGATTATAACATGGTCCTTCTGTTGGCTTACACATCTTTCATGATTTTTTTTTTTGATAATGATTACTTCTATATATGGAGATAACTAATTTTTGGTAGATTGAAAGTGTCATATTCTGCTGACTGGTTTTCATACATAGGGTGTTGCAATTACGCAAGAGAATTCGTTACTTGACAACACAGCACGAATTGAGGGCTGGTTAGCTAGATTTCCTATGTTTGACTGGGTGGGTGGTAGAACATCTGAGATGTCTTCTGTTGGTTTACTTCCAGCCGCACTTCAGGTTTGTAATTTTTAAACTAAGAAGCTTATCCTTCTTTTATGCCATGAAAGTTTTCGCCTAATAGACATGGTGTTTTACTTTTTCATCTGCATATGCATTATTCTTTCTCCAGGGAATTGATGTTAAAGAAATGCTTGCTGGTGCAGCATTGATGGATGAAGCAAATAGGAACTCAGTGGTATGACTATTTCTGTATTATTTTGAAATGAATTTAGTAAATTGCCTTTTGTGGATTGTAGTCTTCTTACATCCTTGGCTATGCTGTGCTTAGGCATGTATATAAGCCTATGTTTATCTCGTTTTTGTAAAGTGTCTTTAAACACCAAGTCACTTTTTGTCTACACATTTCAAGAGACCCACCAGCACTAACCACTTATCCATCACTCATTTCTATCTATTTATAATTTAATTGGGAATTGAAGAGGGGAGAACGAAAAAACATCAAACGATTAATTTCTATTTCTTTTTAATGTGGAATTCATCATCAACCGTTCATAAACACTTCTAAACATGCTTTAAATGTATATAACATAACTTCATTAGCATTCAGATGAGTTATTTGATCAGTTAATTTTTCCATATGCCTTTCATCTGCACTCATTTTGAGCAGTACATTAAGTACTATGCATATAGAGTCGTACATGTTTGTGTATGTACATGTGGTTCATATATAAATGTTATGAAGTGATCCTCTGCCAGAAACGTGGAATAACATAAATAATCCTTTATGATATGTTGTTCAGGTAAGGAATAATCCAGCAGCACTGCTAGCCTTATGCTGGTATTGGGCTTCTGACGGAGTAGGATCTAAGGTTTGAATTGTTTAGATTTCATAAATCATCTTATTATGGAAAATAGGTTTCCTTTTTATGAACAGAAAAATATACCTTTACATTTTGGCTGCCTGCAGGATATGGTTGTCCTTCCTTACAAGGACAGCCTATTGTTGTTCAGTCGATATTTGCAGCAACTGGTTATGGAATCTCTTGGAAAAGAGTTTGACCTGGATGGTAATAGGGTAAGCTAAGAATTTAATCTAAAAATTCAGTCCATTTTTAGTAATTTTTAAAAACTAAAACAATTGATGCCATGTGTTTAATTTCATTAATTTCTTTATAAGGTTATATAGTCCCTGCTTGGTGAGGATTAATTTCAAAATTTTAATCTAAATCAAAGTCAACAATTAATTTTAACCACATATTTTATGGGACCCACAATTTTTCAATAGCATATTTCATAACTTTTATTAAAATCTACTAAAATTATGATTTTAATTCCCACCAAACAAAGGCATAATTATATATTTCTCGTCTCCCAATCTTTATAGCCCATTTTTCTCTGGTCGTGTTTCAATATGCGTGAATGAGCTAAAAACAATTCCGAAAGACATTTTACTGATTTTTCTCCCATGCACTCCTTTTCCTCTTGACTCCCCAAAACCTTAACTATAGCCCCCCTACCCCCGAAATGAAAAAAGAAGACACTTTAACCCCCAAAAACTTCTAAACAAAAAAGTTCATTCATGTAAGCGATATTTATATTTATGCTATCTTTGTAATCATGTTGGTTGCTGTGATAAGTGCTTGCAAACATGCAAAGGTCTTAATTTTGAACTCATTTCCTTTTCAATTCAATTTGTGCCTTTATGACCTTAAGGAAAGATTTAGTTTTTATAACCAAATATAGTTTTCATGTAAAATCTTTAATAGATTAGTTTTTTAATTGGTAATAAATTGTGAATGAAATCATTAAGCAACAAGCTTAAGTATTTTTTTTTTTTTTAATGAACAACTTTTCTTCCATACTAGGACATGATCCGACATTTTTAGAACAAATGCCAGTGTTCATATTCTTCTGATTATGGCCAATACCACAACAGGATGGTTGAATCTATAAGAAAAAAATTAAAATTTTTATGTTAGCTAAGATTTGAATTTGGAAGCATGCAAATACAGAATATATTCTTAACCATATACCAAAGACTCCCATTAGGATATGAGATTTAAGCTTTTTTAAAATAATAAAGGTATAAGTGACGTAGAATCAATTGTGAAGAAGAAGCTGAATCACAGAAAGAAGAGGAATAGAAGAAGACGCAGCAGAAGTTGGGAGGGGGAGGGGGAGGGCGAGGGGGGGGGGGGGGGGGGGAGGAGAAATAGGAGAGGAAGTGGGAAGAGAGAAGACGGGGGAGTGGAAAACGTGGGCAACAATTCATTCTTTGCATTCTTCAACTGCCTTGATTACAATGCAAAACCATATAGATAGAAAAACATAAAGGGAACAATTCATAACTAAAGTTTTTAGTATGGTCAATTTCAATAATAAGGTAATAAGTTTCAAAATTTCAAAAATCAGGTTTTTATTAAATTTTATTTATGATTTACTTAATTAATTAATTAATTAAATGTATAAAAGTCACAAATTGTACAATTTGGTCACAAATACATTTATTGGTCACATATTATCAAATTAATTAATTACAAATTATTTTGAGGTCATAAATCAAAAAGTTTATCGGTCACAAATTATTTTCGAGGTCACTGATTGAAATTTTAATAGGTAATAATTTATTTTCGAGGTCACAAATCAAAATTTTAATAGGTCACAGATTAATTTCTTAGATCACAATTAATTTTGAGGTCACGAATTTGAATTTTAATAGGTCACAATTTCTCTCCAAAGTCACAAATCAAAATTTAATAGGTCACAGACTAATTTTTTAGTCACAATTTATTGAATTTTATGGTCACAAACCGATCCCGATCAAGATTCACTATCAATATTTGGTCACAAATCATCGTCCCGCAACCGCCACCTGCACCACACCACAATCACCACCAACAAACATCACCACCGAAGTAGCCGGCACAACACCACTACTACAATTGCCGCCAACACCATCACTCCAAAAACCAACAACCCTACAAAATAACCCACCACTACCAACAAACACAGCCACCGGCAGAGCCGCCACCACCACCACCACCACTGTCCACCTCCACCTCCACCACCACCACCACCACCACCACCACCAAAGACGAAAGGCAGTGCATAGCTCACCACCACCGACAAAAGGGGTCGGGCCGACCCATAATACAAACTCAACTAAATAAAACATAACTAAATAGTCCACAACAAAATAAGATGGCCCAAAACAAGTGATGTCCTCATCAATAAGTGATCTGAAATCAAAATACTTAACAACTTATATTACTAGGGGTGGTAGTGTCTATGCTGGGAGATAGTGAGGGAGTGCTGAACAAAGCGAATCCTGATGTGCCTTTTCTGTTTATAAGTTTGCTTTTTTAGAATTTTTTATTATTATTATTTTTTTTGTCAGGAAATCCTTTTTCCAAGGAAAAAAAGAAAAGAAATATCAAATTAATAAATCAGGCATTTTTCTTCTTGTTATGCTTGCAAAACAAATGTCATTATCCTCTATTGGATTTGCATAGCAGGCTTCAGTTATCTGAACTAATTAGGTCATATTTGAAATTTGGGTAACCAAAATTTCTTTAAAGAAATTCACTTCGGTACTGTGCATCTCAGAAAGGTGTAGTGGAAAGCTCAAAACTTTTTCCAGCCACGTGCTCTGAAAAGTTATTTCTGCCGAACAGAATTATTCATGAATAATTGTTTTCGAAAATTCCTGGACTCGGCCTTCTTTAAATATCCATAATTTAGGAACCTATCCTCGTTCCTAAATAATGACTTGAGCAAAGACCCAATTATTAATGCTTCACGCAAACTGCTATACCTGTTGTAATATATCATTAGCAATTAGCTGTGATTGATTTACAAAATAACTGATACATTGTCCACTAATAACTCTCTGCAACTTTCTTCCCTTTGATAGAATTTACGAGGTGATGAGAATGTTTTAGTGATCAGATGTAATTTTGAAATTTCTTATCTAGGAAGCTGAGATGTGAGATGTTGATTTCATATTTTGCCCATTGTTTGCTTAATTGCAGGTGAATCAAGGACTCACTGTGTATGGAAACAAAGGGAGCACAGATCAACATGCGTGGGTGTTCCTTTTATTTTATAGTTGTATATGCATGTGTACAGATTTCCACTGGGATAAGCATGAAGATATCAATTTATACAGGTACATTCAACAGCTAAGAGATGGTGTGCACAACTTTTTCGTGACATTCATTGAAGTTCTACGTGACAGACCACCTGGCCATGATTGGGAGCTTGAGCCAGGGGTCACTTGTGGTGACTACCTGTTTGGATTTCTACAGGTTGATTTCTCATGCTTTATGTCATTTTTATTTCTATGTTATAGAAGTTTGAAAGCCCCATTTGTTTAGGGAATGCCTGACATAAACTGCGGGGAATTAACTGTCTATTAGTCCCCTATGATCTCATGATTTTCAAAAGTCTTGTTGGAATATGTTACAATGTTGGGACTATTTTCAGATGGTGCTATTTTAAAATTTGATCTAAATGTATGCAGGGAACAAGATCTGCTCTATATTCCAATGAGCGGGAATCCATTACTGTCACTGTGCAAGAAGTCACTCCTAGATCTGTTGGGGCTCTGGTAGCACTCTATGAGCGAGCAGTTGGAATTTATGCCTCACTGGTCAACATTAATGCCTACCATCAACCCGGTAAACTGCTTTCCCTGGCCTTCTTCCAAAGATTTCACACAGAACTAGGAATGTAATTGTCATTGTAGCAAAATCAGGCCTTTTCATTGAGGTTTCCGAGGGATCTTTCATAATAGAGGATACCTATGGAATCAGAAAATTTAGTTGATGCATGTGCTTCTCTAGTTACTACAGATTTACACTTGCCCGCTAATTCTACAGGTGTGGAAGCTGGCAAGAAAGCAGCAGGAGAAGTTTTAGCTCTTCAGAAGCGTGTTCTTGCGGTACTAAATGAGGCAAGGTATGCTTACGATATTTTATGCGAAGAAAAATCTTAGCTTTACACTGGACTAATATTTCAATTCAAGGCTCTCAGTTAGCATGGTCACCGATTCATGACATACCTGAATGGGGTTTGTATCTTTCTATACCCTTGGAATGTGTTAATTGGAAAGTGGGTGAAAATATAGTGTTTTGGGCAATGAAAGAGTTTAGAAATAGAGGGACGAGGGATTATTCCGCCATTGATGAAGGAATAAATAATGTTTGTTCAGTTTAAAGTTGTATCTTCAATTTGGATGTTGGCATTCAATAATTTATTTTCAATTTAACTTCATAGAGCCTCCCTCATTTTGTACTTGTCCATGCTTTGTGTCAGCTACGTGCATCCTCTTCTACTTTGCTCTATCAGTGGCCATTTCAATTGTCAAAGCGCAAAGGCTAAAATCCTTTGTTACTTTCAGTAGGGGGGTCAATAATTGGTTGACGTCTTGAAGGTCTTCAGATTTTCCCTAGCCATCTTAATTGATTCTCCTGCGGTTTATCTGCATAGGGCATGGACTAAACCAACCTAAATATGCTTATTGTCACTTCTTATGTTTACCTCAATCCATCTTAACATTCTCCGTCCGACCACATTGAATTTTCATATTTCTTAATTGCTTAATATTCAATATCATAACATATTGTGTATCTTATTCAATTACTTAGAATTTCCCCTTTTCTAAAGATTGATTGTGCCAATGCTGCAAGCCTGCAAACAGGTCAATGCAAGACAAGACCTTTTCCTGTTTTAATACGTGGTTTATCATCTAAATTGTTCTCTATATGGAGTCGGAGGAAGTAATTAGAATTCGTAATGTTTTTCAGTTCATTAGAGTGACATTTCCATCTCTATCTATAATACCAAATTCTGTATTAAAGAAGTGCATATAATCATGGTTTAAAAAGGCGGTAGTGAGGCACGCCTCTCACCGTGAGGCGCATGTAGTATGCTTCGAGGCGGTATTTTTGAGGTTAAAAATATGAGGCTCATGTCTCTAAATCTGAGGCACACGCCTCATGCTCATTTAAAATTTGAAAGAGCTTTTTTTTAGAAGGAAAATTGCCCATTTTAAAAGGCATTTTGGGTCCAAACAAAACAATAAAATACCTAGAAAACTAAACGGTCGCCATAAATTAGAGGACCAAAAATGAAAATTCAAAAGTCAGCCTTAAAAAACTAATGGTTATATATCTTATTTACTATAGGTTCCAACTTTGGTTTTTTTGTATTTTTGTATTATTTTATAATTATTTTACTTAGATTTTTTGTTTTTTGTGAGGCTTACACCTTAATCCGCCTCGAGACTTACGCCTCGCCTCATAAAGAAAAACCGTCTCAATACTTATTTTTGCAAGTCATGAGGTTCACTTATTTTTTATTAGCACCAAGCCTATAATAATTTGCTCCTTGATATAATAATTTGCAAGACACGAGGTTCGCTTACTTTTTATTAGCACCAAGCCTATTTCAAGGGGCATTTATGCATTGTGTTAAGTGCAACTTTTTTTTTCTTTTCTTATTGAAAATTATAATTAATGAACTTATGAATACTTATTAATGTAAAACTTGTGGATTGTAAATGTACGCATTAGTGGATTGTAAATGTAAAAAAAGAGTAACTAACATTATTTTTCAATTTATTTTCTCCCTGTTCAGCTGTAAGGAGCCCGTTGAACCATTAACTCTCGAAGAAATAGCTGACCGTTGCCATTCCCCAGACGATGTAAGTACTACCACACAGCTTGGATGAATTTATTGCATGATTTGTAAGATGGATTAAAAAGCACCCAACAGCAATAAATAAAAACCAGAACCTCAAAAGGTGGTCTGTTATACTGTTCAATATGATCTAATACTGCAGACTCTAAATGTGCACGAAAATCACTTGAACGCATCTTCATCCAAATTTATTATGAAACGATGTTTGGTGAGTGTTTGTTTGTGGTTTTTGGTGGCAGATTGAAATGATATACAAGATAATCGCACACATGGCTGCTAACGATAGAGCTCTTATTGCTGAGGGGAGTTGTGGATCACCCAGGAGCATTAAGGTTTTCTTGGGGGAGTGCAATGTCGACGAGATGTATGCCTAAATTACGATGATTTCTTTCGTTTGAAAACACGTTTATCTTTGGTTCATGAAACAAGAGGTCGCTTCGTTTTCTCCACAAATAATAATGCAAGTTTTGGTTAACAAAATAATGTCTCACTTTCATTTGGCAAGAAATAAGAATTATTTTGCCTGTTTGGTTTTGCTTAAGATTATCCATTTTTACTACTTATTATTCAATAGTTAAATAATCATGTATTCGTATGGATAAAAAAGTGGGTAATAAATTGTGGGTATAAGTGTGTTTGACTATTGATATGATATGGGTTTTGCCAATTTTTGGAAAGTCTTTAATACATTAGAATTCTTTTCCTATTATGCATTTTGTAATATTTCCAAGTTAATTTCGTTTAATTAGGATTTTATTGTAATCTTTTAGAGTTATTTCTATATTAAACTAGGTTTTAGGGTTTTCCATATAAATAAGTTTTATTATTGCATTGTATTCTAAGACTTTTGATATGAAAAAAATTGAGAATTTTCTCTCCAATGGTTCTTGATGAACTTTTCAAATATTTTACATATTTGTGGTGTTCAAACCCTTAGAACTTATCAAAAGATTGGACACCCTTCGTGGCGTTCGAAAATTAAGGTTCGTTGATTTTGTGATCAAGAGGTCTTTCAAGTTTCGTTCTTCTTTGGTTGCTTGATTCAATAATTTACGGGTCGAGATCTTATCGTTTACAACCTGAATTTGGACTTTTTGACGTTTTCAATTCATTTCGCTAGATCTATGCGATTCTCCCAACTGGGATTTCATCAAGTGGTATCAAAGCTTGACTTCAAAATAATCAATGTTATATTTTTTTTTATTGTTTTTGAGTCTTGTAATTTTATTTATTTCATTGTTCTTCGTGTTCTTGTGTTCAGTAACAGTTTTCGAGTTTTCGATCCAAAAATTCCAAAACAAAATTTCAAAGTTGTATTTTGGACTATTTAAAAGTCCGAATTAAATTTCGTTTGTTTTGCTGATTTTCTATTCGAATTTTCAAGAGTTAAAAAAAAAAAAATTTCGAAAATAACAAAAAAATATTATAATTTCGGAAATTTTCAAGAGTTTTCAATTTTTTTTGTTTTTGAGTAAAATAAAATAAAATTTAAAGGATGTCGAATGATGTGATATGACGATTTGATCGGTTGTTAGAGGATATATGCGATAGAGTGGATAGACTTGAATGAAGGAGTAGACATCTTGTTGGAGTTGGTGTTGATAGGAGGGATAAGTGTAAAAAGGAGATAGAGAGTATCATAAAGAACGTAATGGAGTCAAGAAATCGGTAGTGGATGAAACTTGTATGGTGATGTGTGATCTCCGTACACCCATCAACGTGGATGATGTTGAGCAGCGACGGGAGATGATTTTTCAAACTAGATGTCATGTCAACAGAGGTATGTAGTTTGATTATTGATGGTAGTATTAATATCATTAGTGCTATGCTTGTCAAGAAACTTAGGTTGGCTACCATATATCATTCCAGACCTTATAAACTGCGGTGGTTAGATGAATGTGAAGATGCTAGGGTATGTGAGCAAGTGTTGATAAGTTTCTCAATTGGGAGGTACCACGATAAGGTGTTGTGCGATGTAGTTCCTACGTATGTCGGACATATACTGTTGGGTAGGTAATGACAACATGATAGGAAGACAAAATATAATAGAATAAAAAATAGGTATAACTTTGCTAAGAATGGGAACCATATCATTCTTGCCTCGTTAACAAGCGTATGATGATCAACTCAAAGTGAGAAGAGAGAAATAGAGGGAAAAGAGAGAAAACGGTGAGGTGGCTATTTGTGAGGAAAGAAGAGTAGGACCACAAGAGAGAAAAGATAAAGAGTAAAAATGAGAGTGAAAATGTGAGAATGAAGTGGAGCCACAAGAGGGAAAATAGTGTGCGTCTTCAGAGGAAAAAGAAAAGTTAGAAGAGAGCTTGCATGAAAATGAGAGTGAAGTTGAGAAAGCTTTTGTGAGAACTAACAATCCCCTCCCTAGTTTTGCTACTTCTGTTTTGTAGGATTTTAAAAACTTGGTTCATGAAAACAAGCCTATTGAACAACAACTTGTGGAAGAAGCTAACCAACCTTACCTCTGCTTGGATATCAATTTAATACCGGATGTTGACTTTGTGAACCCTAAAGAGGTAAAGAAGCTGCCATGGAAGGAATTTATATGCAGTGGGCTGAATTATCAAGGTGAA
The DNA here is from genome assembly GCA_019395295.1 of Osmanthus fragrans. Classification (NCBI taxonomy): domain Eukaryota; kingdom Viridiplantae; phylum Streptophyta; class Magnoliopsida; order Lamiales; family Oleaceae; genus Osmanthus; species Osmanthus fragrans. The sequence continues at coordinate 6,375,950 of CM033363.1, read as the reverse complement.
GTGAAGGGAGAGATAAGTCCATTTGCAGTGACATTGCTACAATCAATTAAGCAGGGTAAGACATCGGGGAAGCACGGTTACTCAGTTCTTGGAGCATCTCAAACTTGCATAAGGAAGTCGTTGCGATGAGCACACTTTGATCTATGTAATGGTTATTAGGTGTTCATACAAAAGAGGTGGGTGCGAATTCAAAAGAGGTTCAAACTACATCCTAGAGCAGTGGACCATTTCACGTTCTTGACATAATTGGAAACAAAGACTATAATTTGAGCATTCAAAGTATGAATTCGAAGTCGAATACTTTCGAAGAGAGAGATGATATAATCTGGGTTTTGCCAATTTTTGGAAAGTCCTAAATACATTAGAATTCTTTTCCTATTATGTCTTTTGTAATCTTTTCAAGTTAATTTTGTTTAATTAAGATTTTATTGTAATTTTTTTGGTTATTTCCATATTAAACTAGGTCTTAGGGTTTTCCATATAAATAGGTTTTATTATTGCATTGTATTATAAGACTTTTGATATGAATAAAATTTGAGAATTTTCTCTCCAATGGTTGTTGATGAACTTTTCGAACGTATCAAATATTTTACATATTTGTGGCGTTCAAACCCGTAACTTATCAAATGATTAGGCACCCTTTGTGGCGTTTGAAAATCAAGGTTCGTTGGTTTTGTAATCAAGAGGTCTTTCAAGTTTCGTTCTTATTTGGTTGTTTGGTTCAATAATTTGTGGGTCAAGATCCTATCGTCTATCACCTGAATTTGGGCTTTCTCGACGTTTTCAATTCATTCCGCGAGTTCCATGCGATTCTCCCAATCGAGATCTCATAAACTACCTTATTTCAATTTATTCACAAGTTTCATAATTGTTAATGAATTCATAAATAACATATGACTTCGGCCTCTAAGGTAGAATCAATTGAGGGATTGAGCTTGAGAGGTGGTGGGAAATTAAATGAAGTACTCCAAATACGAAGTAGGGAAAACTGTCTATAAATTGTGTTACTAATGATACCATCTCTCTCAGACTTGACTTGGAGACATGTGGTTCCCCGATTGTGCATGCTTATTCTACAACTCGGGTAACCAACACACAAGTGTAAGAATTTTAAAAGAGATTATCAATCCAAAACTTTATCAAGCCCTAAAATTATCAAACTCTTTTCATGCATATAAACCCTCTATGTTGAAATCATTGAGAATGATATAAGGGGAAGCATACCTTAACCCATGTGTTTGATTGATTGCTTGAATGAGTTATGATCTTTCAAATTGATACGTAGTCTTCTCTTGGATTTTTCTTTGTTGATGGGGATGTAGAGAAATAAAAATCACGTTCAATTTTGGGGACCATGACCCCATGATAAATAATAACTAAATATGCAGTTATTATCTTTCAATTTTTATAATGGGTGTTAAGTGTCATCAACTCTACACTTTAATTTCATGACATTTAACACCCATTAGTCCAAAATTAGTTTTAATGGATCACTTTATTGACTAATATTTAAATATAGCACTACACATTTTAATATATATTACATGTGTGGCCCTATATGTTGGAATTTTCCAACAATCATCCACTGGGTCATACATGTAATCTTAACAAAAGATCAATCATGGGACTGTAGCATAGAAATTACATGTTATGTGATCCAAACATGTCTATTTTCAACTGATCCAACTTTATTTCTTAAGTGAGATCAATACAGAACATAACAACAGAGTGAAATGAATAGAATACTTTATTTATGTACAGAAAAATATCCAAATACACAAATATGTTCAATACAAAAGCAATGAAAATGCAAACTCCTACTAAAATATGATATTCTCATGATATACAACGCCTATAAGCAGTGTGCTCATAAAAGACTTTGGGTGTCAATCCCTTAGTAAGCGGGTCCGCAATATTGGAGTTTGTTCCAATGTGGTCTATAGAAATCTGTCCACTCTGTGCTATTTCCTTCACAACCAGAAACTTAATGTCAATGTGTTTTGACTTAGATGAACTCCCGTTGTTATTAGAATATAGAACTACTGAGTTATTGTCACAATATAACTTTAGCGGTCTTTCTGTGCCATTCAGAATGCACAGCCCAGTGACAAAATTTCGTAGCCATATTTCATGGTTAGATGTTTTATAACATGCTACAAACTTTGCTGCCATAGTAGAAGAAACTATGAGTGTCTGCTTGGCACTCTTCTAGGAAATAGCTCATCTAGCTAACAGATAGATATAGCCTGATGTGGATCTCCTACTGTCTTGGCATATAGCAAAATCAGAATTGGAGTACCCTATGATCTCTAACTGATCTGATCTGATCTGTTGTATGTGAGCATGTAATCATTTGTTCTCTTTAAATACCTCATAACCCTTTTGGCAGCTTTTCAATGATCCATCCCAAGGTTGCTCAAATATTTGCCCAACATTCCAACAATAAATGCTATGTCTAGATGTGTACAAACTTAAGTATACATAGGATTCCCAACAACTGATACATAGGGAATCTTCTGCATTTCCTTAACTTCAGGGTCATTTTGCGGGTATTGTGTGAGACTAAATTTGTCTTCCTTAGCGACAGGGGTATTACCTGATTTATAGTCTTGCATGCCAAATCTCTTAAGTACTTTATCGATATAGCTCTTTTGTGACGATCCAAGAATATCTCGAGAGCGATCTCGGTGTATCTTAATTCCTAATACAAAAGAGGCGTCACCAAGATCTTTCATCTCAAAATTCCTTGATAAAAATCTCTTGGTTTCATCCAACATGCCTATATCATTAGTAGCAACCAGTATATCATCAACATACAAAATTAGGAAAATATACTAACAAAATCAAATGAGATAATTACTTGATGAAACTTGTAGGGAAGCTTGCTTGAGCCCATAGATGGATTTCTTTAATTTGCAAACCATATCCTTCAAGTCTTTCAACACAAAGTTTTTTGGTTGCACCATCGTCTCATCAATGTCGCCATTGAAAAATGTCATCTTAACATCCATCTGATGTAGCTCAAGGTCAAAGTGCGCAACAAGTGCCATAATTGTCCTAAAAGAGTTTTTCATTGAAACTGGAGAGAGTCTCTTTGAAGTCGATGCTTTCCTTTTAGTTAAAGCCTTTAGCCACAAGACGAGCCTTATATCTTTCTACATTACCTTTCGAATCCCTTTTGGTTTTAAAAATCCATTTGCAACCAATGGGCTTTGCACCTTCTGGTAATGGGACGAGATCCTAAAATTTATTGTCTTGCATAGACTTATACTCCTCATTTATGGCATCAATTCACTTTTGAGAGTCAGAACCCTGTATGGCCTGATGGAAATTGATTGGATCATTTTTCATCACTCTATTATTTTCTTCATGTTCTTGGAGAAATACTACAAAATCGTCCGAAATAGTATTTTTCCTTTCTCTCGTAGATCTCCTTAAAGGTATTGGTTATTGAGGTTGTTGAGTTTGTACATTTGGAATAATTACTTCATTTTGGATGGGAGGTTCTTCAACATTGTCTTGTTGAGGTTCTGGATATACTTCTTGATCAATGACAGGTATAGGAACTTGTACATTATAAAAAACAATAGTAAGAATCGAAACCGATCATTTCTCAACTTTTTACTCAAAGACAATGTCTCTAACCTTATTTCTCTCCCCAAACTCAACATCCTCAAAAAATGTTGCAGTTCCTGTTTCAAAAATTGACTTAAGTGTGTGATCATAAAATTTATAGCCTTGAAATGCTCCTTGAAATAGGCTTGGTGCTATTAAAAAATAAGCGAACCTCATGACTTGCAAATTATTATATCAAGGAGCATTTATTATAAAACTAGGAAAATTTGCTTACTCCCACTAAACTTGTAATACACACAATCATCAGCAACATTTATCTCAAAACCAAATGAGATAATTACTTGATGAAACTTGTAGGGAAGCTTGCTTGAGCCCATAGATAAATTTCTTTAATTTGCAAACCATATCCTTCGAGTTTTTTAACACAAAGTTTTCTGGTTGCACCATATAGATCGTCTCATCAATGTCGCCATTGAAAAATGTTGTCTTAACATCCATCTGATGTAGCTCATGGTCAAAGTGCGCAACAAGCCATAATTGTCCTGAAAGAGTCTTTCGTTGAAACGGGAGAGAAAGTCTCTTTGAAGTCGATGTCTTCCTTTTAGGTAAAGCCTTTAGCCACAAGACGAGCCTTATATCTTTCTACATTACCTTTTGAATTCCTCTTGATTTTAAAAATCTATTTGCAACCATTGGGCTTCGCACTTTCTAGTAGTGGGACAAGATTATAAAGTTTATTGTCTTCCATAGATCTTTCATCACTTTATTATTTTCTTCATGTTTTTGGAGAAATACTATAAAATCGTCCGAAATAGCATTTTTTCTTTCTCTCGTGGATCACCTTAAATGTATTGGTTATTGAGGTTGTTGAGTTTGTACATTTGGAATAATTACTTCATTTTGGATGGGAGGTTCTTCAACATTGTCTTGTTGAGGTTCTGGATATACTTCTTGATCAATGACAGGTATAGGAACCTGTACATTATCAAAAACAATAGTAAGAATCGAAACCGATCATTTCTCAACTTTTTTATCAAAGATAATGTGTCTAACCTTATTTTTCCCCCCAATCTCAACATCCACAAAAAATGTTATAGTTGTCGTTTCAAAAATTGACTTAAGTGTGTGATCATAAAATTTATAGCCTTGAAATGCTCCTTGAAATTGGCTTGGTGCTATTAAAAAATAAGCGAACCTCGTGACTTGCAAATTATTATATCAAGGAGCATTTATTATAAAACCAGGAAAATATGCTTAATCCCACTGAACTTGTAATACACACAATCATCAACAACATTCATCTCAAAACCAAATGAGATAATTACTTGATGAAACTTGTAGGGAAGATTGCTTGAGCCCATAGATGAATTTCTTTAATTTACAAACAATATCCTTCGAGTCTTTTAACACAGTTTTCTGGTTGCACCATATAGATTGTCTCATCAATGTCGCCATTGAAAAATGTCGTCTTAACATCCATCTGATTTAGCTCATGGTCAAAGTGCGCAACTAGCTATAATTGTCCTTAAAGAGTCTTTCGTTGAAACTGGAGAGAAAATCTCTTTGAAGTCGATGCCTTCCTTTTAGGTAAAGCCTTTAGCCACAAGACGAGCCTTGTATCTTTCCACATTACCTTTCGAATTCCTCTTGTTTTTAAAAATCCATTTGCAACCAATGAGCTTTGTACTTTCTAGTAATGGGACGAGATCCTAAAGTTTATTGTCTTCCATTGACTTATACTCCTCTTTCATGGCATCAATTCACTTTTGAGAGTCAGAACCCTGCATGACCTGATGGAAATTGATTGGATCACCTTTCATCACTCTATTATTTTCTTCATATTCTTGGAGAAATACTACAAAATCGTCCGAAATAGCATTTTTCATTTCTCTTGTGGATCTCCTTAAAGGTATTGGTTATTGATGTTGTTGAGTTTGTACATTTGGAATAATTACTTCGTTTTGTATGGGAGGTTCTTCAACATTGTTTTGTTGAGGTTCTGGATATATTTCTTCATCAATGACAGGTATATGAACCTATACATTATCAAAAACAATAGTAAGAATCGAAACCGATCATTTCTCAACCTTTTCATCAAAGACGATGTCTCTAACCTTATTTTTTCCCCCAAACTCAACATCCACAAAAAATGTTATAGTTCCTGTTTCAAAATTTGAGTTAAGTGTGATCATAAACTTTATAGCCTTGAAATGGTCCTTGAAATTGGCTTGGTGCTATTAAAAAATAAGCGAACCTCGTGACTTGCAAATTATTATATCAAGGAGCATTTATTATAAAACCAGGAAAATATGCTTACTCCCACTGAACTCGTAATACACACAATCATCAACAACATTCATCTCAAAACCAAATGAGATAATTACTTGATGAAACTTGTAGAGAAGCTTGCAGCCCATAGATGAATTTCTTTAATTTACAAACAATATCCTTCGAGTCTTTTAACACAGTTTTCTGGTTGCACCATATAGATCGTCTCATCAATGTCGCCATTGAAAAATGTCGTCTTAACATCCATCTGATTTAGCTCATGGTCAAAGTGCGCAACTAGCTATAATTGTCCTGAAAGAGTCTTTCGTTGAAACTGGAGAGCAAATCTCTTTGACGTCGATGCCTTCCTTTTAGGTAAAGCCTTTAGCCACAAGACGAGCCTTATATCTTTCCACATTACCTTTCGAATTCCTCTTATTTTTAAAAATTCATTTGCAACCAATGAGCTTTGCACTTTCTAGTAATGGGACTAGATCCTAAAATTTATTGTCTTCCATTGACTTATACTCCTCATTCATGGCATCAATTCACTTTTGAGAGTCAGAACCCTGCATGGCCTGATGGAAATTGATTGGATCACCTTTCATCACTCTATTATTTTCCTTATATTCTTGGAGAAATACTATAAAATCGTCCGAAATAGCATTTTTCCTTTCTCTCGTGGATCTCCTTAAAGGTATTGGTTATTGAGGTTGTTGAGTTTGTACATTTGGAATAATTACTTCATTTTGTATGGGAGGTTCTTCAACATTGTTTTGTTGAGGTTCTGGATATAATTCTTCATCAATGACAGGTATAGGAACCTGTACATTTTCAAAAATAATAGTAAGAATCGAAACCGATCATTTCTCAACTTTTTCATCAAAGACTATGTCTCTAACGTTATTTTTCCCCCCAAACTCAACATCCACAAAAAATGTTATAGTTCCCGTTTCAAAATTTGAGTTAAGTGTGATCATAAAATTTATAGCCTTGAAATGCTCCTTGAAATTGGCTTGGTGCTATTAAAAAATAATCGAACCTCGTGACTTGCAAATTATTATATCAAGGAGCATTTATTATAAAACTGGGAAAATATGCTTACTCCCACTGAACTTGTAATACACACAATCATCAACAACATTCATCTCAAAACCAAATGAGATAATTACTTGATGAAACTTGTCGGGAAGCTTGCTTGAGCCCATAGATGAATTTCTTTAATTTACAAACAATATCCTTCGAGTCTTTTAACACAAAGTTTTCTGGTTGCACCATATAGATCGTCTCATCAATGTCGCCATTGAAAAATGTCGTCTTAACATCCATCTGATTTAGCTCATGGTCAAAGTGCGCAACAAACCATAATTGTCCTGAAAGAGTCTTTCGTTGAAACTGGAGAGAAAATCTCTTTGAAGTCGATGCCTTCCTTTTAGGTAAAGCGTTTAGCCACAAGACGAGCCTTATATCTTTCCACATTACCTTTCGAATTCCTCTTATTTTTAAAAATCCATTTGCAACCAATGGGCTTTGCACTTTCTAGTAATGGGACGGGATCCTAAAGTTTATTGTCTTCCATAGACTTATACTCCTCATTTATGGCATCAATTCAATTTTGAGAGTCAGAACCCTGCATGGCCTGATGGAAATTGATTGGATCATCTTTCATCACTATATTATTTTTTTCATGTTCTTGGAGAAATACTATAAAATCGTTTGAAATAGCATTTTTCTTTTTTCCCGTGGATCTCCTTAAAGGTATTGGTTATTGAGGTTGTTGAGTTTGCATATTTGGAATAATTACTTCATTTTGGATGGGAGGTTCTTCAACATTGTCTTATTGAGGTTCTGGATATACTTCTTCATCAATGACAGGTATAGGAACCTGTACATTATCAAAAACAATAGTATGAATCGAAACCGATCATTTCTCAACTTTTTCCTTAAAGACAGTGTCTCTAACCTTATTTTTCCCCTCAAACTCAACATCCTCAAAAAATGTTGCAGTTCCCATTTGAAAATTTGACTTTAGTGTGTGATCATAAAATTTGTAGCCCCTTGATTGCTCAGAGTAACCAATAAAGTAGCTGATCACTATTTTGGAGTCCAATTTCTTTTCATGTGGCCTATAAGGCCTAGTCTCAGCTGGACATCCCCAAATGTGAAAATACTTTAGACTAGGCTTTCTGCCTATCCAAAGCTCATAAGGTGTTTTGACAACAACCTTAGTTGGTACTCTGTTCAGAATATAAGTTGCAGTTTTTAATGCTTCTCCCGAGAGTATTTTGGTAAGGTAGAATGACTAATCATACTCCTTACCATATCCTTAATAGTCTTGTTTCGTCTTTCAGCTACACCATTCATACTAGGCGATATTGGCATGATGTATTGTGGGACGATTCCACATTCCTCTGGGTATTTAGCAAATTGTCTTGGACGTTGTTCACCTGAACTGTCATATCTATCGTAGTACTCACCACCAACGTCAGTTTTAAAAGTTTTGAACATATCCAATGACTCAGATTTATCATGAATAAGATATAGGTACCCATAACGTGAGTAATCGTCTATGAATGATATAAAATATTGTTGACCATTCCAAGAAGTTATAGGGAATGTTCCACAAATATCTGTGTGTATCAATTCTAATACATCCGAAATTCTATTAACACCTAATCTCCTTGTTTTTGGTCTGTTTTCCCTTGATACAATCAACACATACATCAAAATATGTGAAGTCAAGGGAATCCAAAATACCATGTAACACAAGTCGTTCAACTCTAACTTTTGAGATGTGATCTAAGCGCTTGTGCCATAATTTTGCTAAATTTTCGTAATTAATTTACGTTTAGCACCACATGACACCACATGCAGGTTCATTATATCAATAGTATCGAGGAAATATAGGTTATCATATGCAGATAATAAACCAATACAATAACATTGGAGTTTAATGAGAGACTAAACTGATTGTTGGCAAATGAACAACAATATCTAAATTTGTCCAACAGAGAAATAGAAACCAAATTCCGTCTAAAAGACGGTACAACAAAGGTGTCTTTTAGATCCAAATAATGACCATTTTCTAAAAATAACCCAAAAGTGCCTATTACATTAACTTCCACCGATTTGTCATCACTCACATAGATATATCTTTCACCATCATTTGGATTTCGATAGCTCAGGCATCCCTACATAGAAACACTTATGTGAGTAGCAGCACCAGAATCTAACCGCCAAGTGTTTCTAGGTATTGAAGCTAAATTAATCTCAGAACAGACCAAAGTAAGATTTGTACCTTTCTTTGCACGCCAGACATGATATTTGATACAGTCCTTCTTCATATGTCCAGTCTTGCTGCAAAAAAACAAGCCCTTTATCCTCTTGCTATTTCTTTTATGTTGGACCTGATAAGTGCGGTTTTCGCACTCATTTAGACCGTTAAACTTAGATAGTTGTTAGTTTTCAATTATTAGTTTTTGATTATTTTTGTTACTTTTGTTCCTTAGGTGTTTGCCCGAGTTGTTGGTTGTTTATATGGTATTTTGAGCGTGAATTGAGCCAAAACGATTGAAGAGAAAATACTCTAAGATTTGGCAACCAAGTTCATCAATTGGGAGGATGAAATGGTGGTTTGAAGGGTGATGAAATCAAGTTTGGCAAAGATCAGGAAGAAAATGAAAATGGCACAGAAACGCATAGGCCTGCAGGCCGTGCGTACGCACACTTGCCAAATTCAACTACTGAAGCTTAAATGTTTACACTATGAGTACGCACGTCCAGACCTATGCGTACGCATAGGCAAAATCTGGAGGATTTCCCGGGTCGCGCTAAAACGCGATTTTTAATATCTTTCTCGACCCATTTCTACCCGACCCGTCTCCTATCTTCCATCCAACATAAATACATCACTTAGGGCTCATTTCTAGGGTATCAAAGGGAGGGGGAGCAGCCCCAAATCGAGCCAAAATATGGGGAGCTTCCATAGCCAAACCTTGAAGAAAATGAGGAAGATGAAGAAGAAGCTCCAATGCCATTGATCTCAACTTTTCATATCTTCATCCATAAGCATTTCTCTTCTCTTTAATCTCATTTTCTATCATTGGGTTGTATATTTTTGTTTGCTATTATTGAATGCTCTATGGATAGATAAACATTTGTGATTTGGGGGTTATTTTGGAACCCTAGAAATGATGATTTAATCGATTTGTGTTTTATTGTGTTCTTGAGATTAATGTGGTTAATTCATTGTGCTTATAATGTTTATTGTTATTCTCGATTATTTAGCGGGCCAACTAGATGATTGAGTTATTTACAATTTATGCTATTTTGGGATTTATGGTCCGTAATTGCTATTTATTCCAAAATCTAGTGGCAACTACATTTCAATTGATTATGTGGAATTTTCGATTGTATGTTTGTGGATTAACATTTAAGTTAGTGAGCCGAGCTTTTGAGTTTGCGCTTAATTCAATTCGTCTCTTTCGCCGTAATGCTTTCGTTGAATTAATTCTAGCGATCTTATCCTAGGTTATTTAATGAATAGGGTTGGGTAACGATGCTTATCTTATTCAACTAATATGTAAGAAGAGATTGAGGTAATCGAGCTTGTGATTATTCTCGAATTGTTGTTGATCTTTTGACTGAAAATCCTTTGCGAATATCGATTAGAAATTTATTCTAGCGGCGAAGAAATATCCCTCGATCACACTCTCCCCATTTGATCGTTTTATTTATTTTGTAATTCTTGTCTTTCTTTATTTTTAGCTTTCCGCTTCATTAGATAACCAACCAAACTCCCCCCATTTACTTATTTGCACATTTTTACTTTCTTATTGCAATTGACATAATTGAAAACAATCTTCTTCGGGGATGACCCTTACTTACCAATTACTACTTGAACGACAAATTTTAGAAAAGTAAGGAATAAATATTTTTGACCCCCTTTTGGGCGTGTCAAAATTTTGGCGCCGTATCGCCGGGGATTGTTCTTTCAATTTTGTTAATTGTAATATTTTCTTTTTATTTATGTTTTATTTATTTTTGTGTTTCTTCTTTGTGACTTAGGTTGTGATTGAGCGAAACGAACACATTACACCATAACCTAGGAGCAAGAGAAGATGTTGGTTATAGAAGTTTGTGAGATGGAATCAACTTCTCGACTTGATCGTCAATTATCCGATCTTGCAACTCTTGTACAACAAGTGGCTCATGAGAATAGCTAACAAAGCACCTTTGAACGAGCGGATGTCATTGGGGGCTATCAAATGCAACCGAGACAAGGGTATGATCCATATGCCTACATGTATAATTATGGATTTAGTGATCACCCTAATCTCGGTTATGAAGAAAATTATTTCACATCTCCACAAGCACAATATCATCCACATGGTTTCTATCAACAAGATCAAACTTCAAATTCTAGTATGTCTCTTGAGGATATGGTTAAATCTTTGGCATCAAACACGGTGCAATTGCAACAACACACGATGCAATTCCAACAAGAGACTATGCAATTTCAACAAGACCAAGGGCAATACTTCCAACCTAGTCAACAAACTCAAACTTCAAGTGCTAGTATGTCTTTAGAGGAAATGGTTGAGTCCTTGGCTTCGAGCAATCAACAAGCTCCACCTCAAAGCTCGGATATGTCCCTTGAAGAAATGGTAAAGTCTTTGGCCTCAAACAATATACAATTCCAACAAGAGACTGTGCAATTTCAACAAGAGATATTTCAACAAGAGACAATGACTTCAATCAAGAATTTGGAGGCACAAGTGAGTGAATTGGCCAGCACGGCGGAGAAAATTGAGGCCCAAAGATCAGAAGAACTTCTTTCTCATGAATTTAAAATGAGCGAAAATGTTAGTGTTGATGCACTAAGAAGTGAGGAGAGTTTAGATGAGGTGCCAATTGAGATGGAAGATCATGTTGAGGAACCACCACAAGAGGAGAACTCGGCTTGTGAGAGTTTTGTTGAAACCGTGACACCACTTGATTCATTGCCAAGCAATTCACCAAGGTATAATCTCTCATGTTTTACAACTCCAATTTCTAATGAGAAATTTTTTCCTTTGGTGATGCAGGCTCCTATGTTTCAATTCATACTCTTTCCCGAGCACTTGAAGTATGAAGATTTGCAAGAAAGGAAAACATTACCGGAGATAGTTGCAAAGAATCTCACTACACTCCACAACCAACTTAGGGGAGTACTTGAACCTCTTGCCCTTACTCTTTCATGTTTTATTCTTAAGGGCTTTGTACAGTTTAAATTTGTGTGTGATGATTTATGTTTGTTGGTTGGATAGCCTTGTCGGCTTTGTTTTTAGTTGTTACATTGCTTTAGTTTATGGAATGTGGACATGAATGCTATATGTTGTTTATTTTCATCCACTTATTCAATGTTTGACCATTTATGGAGCACTTGAGTCATGAAATTCATCACACGCACTTGTTGGTGGCACTTTAGGTTGTTGTGAACTTAGATGACCATATTGTTAACATTTCTTGAATCACTACCTATGAGAGAATAAGTTTGGTGGTGGTTGAGCCGGTGAAGGAGATAATCCAGGATTGTATTAATTCCTTACTCAAAAGATTGATTTTTTTTTAGTGTTCTTGAACTTCAAATGAAAGTTAGATGTTATTTTTATCCCAATCGAAAAGAAAGAAAAAAAAATTCTGTAGGAAAAAGTTGCCCACCTTAAGGAGTGTGAGTCAACGTTGAGTAATCTGGCCCTATGCATCTCCAATGTGTAGGAGACGATCTACCAATGAAGAAGGCTACCCTTAGGGACCGGAGCGTGAACTACCTACATTGGAAAAAGAAAAAAAAGTGAAGCAAAAGAAAATGGATGCTATATCCTTTGTGCTATTGATTGAATGATTGGTGAATTGTGCGTTAATTGCCTAACGTAAGTTTGAAATTTGAGCATTCAAAGTTTTTATGGTGAATTAATACATGACTAGATGGTCTAATTTGTTGGTTCAATCCAACCAAACTCGAGAGGGAAAGATTGAGTGATTTGAGAGCAACCCTATGTTTTTGACACCTTGGGGCTATAGTGAAAATATCAAGTTTGAGGGAGTGCGCAACCCTCGAGCGAGAAAGGGAAATTTGACCATTTTATGGGTCGGGAACACCACCAACTTGTGTAATGCGATGAATTGGAATGACTACTCACACACACACAAGTCAAACTTGGTATAAGTTTCAAATTGTTTGTTGTAGCATTTTTGTGTGCATTTCATAAATTTTTAGCATATGTGAGAATTGAGGTAAAGTTCGACGAACTATCCAACCTTTATAGTTTTTGTTATTATAGAGTATTTTTGTTTTGATTTTTTATTTGTGTGTTTGCGCGCTTATTTTTATTGCTTTGTTCGAGGACTAACAAAGATTTAAGTTTGGGGTGTGATAAGTGCGGTTTTCGCACTCATTTAGACCGTTAAACTTAGATAGTTGTTAGTTTTCAATTATTAGTTTTTTATTATTTTTGTTACTTTTGTTCCTTAGGTGTTTGCCCGAGTTGTTGGTTGTTTATATGGTATTTTGAGCGTGAATTGAGCCAAAACGATTGAAGAGAAAATACTCTAAGATTTGGCAACCAAGTTCATCAATTGGGAGGAAGAAATGGTGGTTTGAAGGGTGATGAAATCAAGTTTGGCAAAGATCAGGAAGAAAATGAAAATGGCACAGAAACGCATAGGCCTGCAGGCCGTGCGTACGCACACTTGCCAAATTCAACTACTGAAGCTTAAATGTTTACACTATGAATACGCACGTCCAGACCTATGCGTACGCATAGGCAAAATCTGGAGGATTTCCCGGGTCGCGCTAAAACGCGATTTTTAATATCTTTCTCGACCCATTTCTACCCGACCCGTCTCCTATCTTCCATCCAACATAAATACATCACTTAGGGCTCATTTCTAGGGTATCAAAGGGAGGGGGAGCAGCCCCAAAATCGAGCCAAAATATGGGGAGCTTCCATAGCCAAACCTTGAAGGAAATGAGGAAGATGAAGAAGAAGCTCCAATGCCATTGATCTCAACTTTTCATATCTTCATCCATAAGCTTTTCTCTTCTCTTTAATCTCATTTTCTATCATTGGGTTGTATATTTTTGTTTGCTATTATTGAATGCTCTATGGATAGATAAACATTTGTGATTTGAGGGTTATTTTGGAACCCTAGAAATGATGATTTAATCGATTTGTGTTTTATTGTGTTCTTGAGATTAATGTGGTTAATTCATTGTGCTTATAATGTTTATTGTTATTCTCGATTATTTAGCAGGCCAACTAGATGATTGGGTTATTTACAATTTATGCTATTTTGGGATTTATGGTCTGTAATTGCTATTTATTCCAAAACCTAGTGGCAACTACATTTCAATTGATTATGTGGAATTTTCGATTGTATGTTTGTGGATTAACATTTAAGTTAGTGAACCGAGCTTTTGAGTTTGCGCTTAATTCAATTCGTCTCTTTCGCCGTAATGCTTTCGTTGAATTAATTCTAGCGATCTTATCCTAGGTTATTTAATGAATAGGGTTGGGTAACGATGCTTATCTTATTCAACTAATATGTAAGAAGAGATTGAGGTAATCGAGCTTGTGATTATTCTCGAATTGTTATTGATCTTTTGAACGAAAATCCTTTGCGAATATCGATTAGAAATTCATTCTAGCGGCGAAGAAATATCCCTCGATCACACTCTCCCCATTTGATCATTTTATTTATTTTGTAATTCTTGTCTTTCTTTATTTTTAGCTTTCCGCTTCATTAGATAACCAACCAAACTCCCCCCATTTACTTATTTGCACATTTTTACTTTCTTATTGCAATTGACATAATTGAAAACAATCTTCTGCGGGAATGACCCTTACTTACCAATTACTACTTGAACGACAAATTTTAGAAAAGTAAGGAATAAATATTTTTGACCCCCTTTTGGGCGTGTCAGGACCGTTAGGAGCAACTTCATATTCCTTCTTTATTTTCTTGCCATTATCCTTAGAAGTACTTGTCAAGTGAACGCTATCAGTTATTTCTTGCTTCAACCTTTCTTCATCTTGCACACAATATAAAATGAGCTCATTTAGACACCATTTCTCCTTCTGACAGTTATAACTGACCTTAAATTGACTAATTGTACAGGAAGAGAAATCAATACCAAATGTACGAACAAGTCATCAGACAGCAGCTCGAGCTTTAGTCTGTTAAGTTTAGAAGCAATGTGAGACATTTTCATGATGTACTCTCTTATGTTTCTCTTGCGTTTATACTTCATTGAAATCAAGCTTTGCAAAAGCGTGCTTATTTCAGCCTTATCGTTTTTTGCAAAACGTTTCTCAATTTCGGCAAGGAAATTCTTAGCATTAGTTATTTCTTTAGACATTACGCCTCTTAAGGCTTCCACAATGCCGCGCTTAATGATCATTAGACTCATGCGATTTGAGCGATCCCACTTCTCAAAGTTCCTCTTTTCATCAGATGAACTTTCTTCCGTAGGAGGAGTGTGTTGCTCAATTCGGAGCGCAAGATCTAGATCTGTGCAGCCAAGAACAATTAATATGTTCTCTTTCCAATCCTTGAAATTTGTCTCATTGAGCATGAGAATATAATTAATATTTGCAGATATAGTAGTAGCAGATGAACTAGCTGTATAGAGAAAAAGAAAAATTATGCTCATATTAATATTAATATTAACATTCAATAATCAATAAATTCAAATAATGGTAAGCCACTTCTCATGATACCTAGCACATCATTAATATCAAGTCTTTGGACAGTAATATTAATTATAAGTGGTACTCTTGGTGTAGTGATCAAACATTGACAATAACTCCCGTCAAATAATAAACCATCTTTGGATTGATTTATTATTCACATGGAAACCTTATAATTGTCACACGTTTACCGTCACAAGTGTGCATGCAATTAGGCAAAATATTAACCTTCATTTGGACCGGCTAATATCCGCATGAACAAATATACACACAAATTCTTTCTAATATTCTAAATTAATTAATTTCCACAAGAGAGGTTGCTTTGGCAACATGTTGTTTCAATTATTTCATTTTCGAATATTATACTCCCAAATGAGTCATTTATACCAAAATTTGAAAAGTAGAATACCTAATTTTATTCATCTTGAAACTTTAGGGCCCGAGGGTTAATAACTCAAAACTTTAGGAGTTAAAATTAATTAATTGAAAACTTTTTGGGGGTAAAATTTAATATTTAAAACTTTCGGGGCCAATTAGAATAAATCAGAAACTTTGAGGGCTTTTAATTGTAAAATTTATAACTTAAATGGCCAAAATTAATTAATTTAGAACTCCAAGGGCTGAATTATTAAAACTCATAACCCTTAAAGCCCAATTAGGATGAACTATAAACATAAGGGGCAGAAACATAAAATTAAAACATTAACCCTTCTTTTAAATTGCAAACATGCCACGAAAATCACCTAATTTGCACTTTATGCCTCCGCCCCCAAAATCACCCAAATCTGAAAAGTCGCTGAAAGGGACGGCGTCGGAGCTACTGGAAATACTGAAATTTTTTAACAGATCCGAAAATACTTTATGTTAAACCTGAATTTTGGAAGAAAAACAGGAATATACACCAAAATCCATATAATAACATGTCAAATTCCATATAATAACATGCAGGAAGATCAAAACCCCAAAATTTAGAATATTAAAACCTCAATTTATCAAAGATTCAACAATGAAGTTTCTCTGATACCACTTGTAGAAATTTTAAAAGGGTAATTCAATCCAAAACTTTATGAAGCCCTAAAATTATCAAACATTTTCATGCATATAAACGCTTCATGTTGAAATTATTGAGAATGATATAAGCGAAAACATACCTTGATATGTCTGTTTAATTGATTGCTTATGATATTCCAAATTGATAAGTAGTCTTCTCTTGAATTTTTTTTGTTGATGTGGATGCAGAGAAATAAAAATCACGTTCAATTTTGGGGACCATGATCCCATGATAAATAATAACTGAATATGCAGTTATTATTTTTCGATTTTTATATGTTGGACCGTTCTAGTCTCTACACTTTAATTCCATGACATTTAATACCCATTAGTCCAAAATTAGTTTTAATGGATCACTTTATTGACTAATCTTTAAACAATAACACTACACATTTTAATGTAGGATTAAACTAAATGTACAAAATGAATTACTACATGCATTACTTACTACTCACATTGCATGACGGGCCCCGCGTGAATAAAATAATCCGACAATGTGGTCCTCACCCCTTATTGTGAGTGATAAGTAAAAGAGCTAGTAAGAGAGTGTAAGTAAGTGTAGCATGATCCTTTAATATATATCACACGTGTGACCCCATATGTTGAAATTTTCCAACAACAAGCACTTGGGTTTAGTGATCAGCTACACTTTATAGGCTCGGGTCCTCATTCCTTTGTTGGGTTGTATCCCGGGACTCTAATCTCCAGGCTAGGCAAGGAGTCACCTATGCATTTCAACCACACTAGGAGTCCTTGCCAATCTAGAGTACACCTTTTCAATTTCTTTATCTAGCGATTCTAGTGATGTACACGGGTTACAGTTCTTGGGGAATTACACCTTTTCAAGTTCTCTCTCTCTCTCTCTCTCTCTCTCTCTCTCTCTTATCTGGGTGTGCGTTTCATTATACAATTTATAGCCTTGTATATAATGTTCTTTCCATTATATTTTGGAAAAATTGTAGCCACGGTACTAAACCTTACATTTAATAAGAGGCTTGATCCAAACATTTCATTTCTACCACCCACAATACCAAACATTTTAAAAATTTGCATCTGGAGTCCAAAATGGATAG
The DNA here is from genome assembly GCA_019395295.1 of Osmanthus fragrans. NCBI lineage: Eukaryota > Viridiplantae > Streptophyta > Magnoliopsida > Lamiales > Oleaceae > Osmanthus > Osmanthus fragrans. Next base: position 6,358,249 of record CM033363.1, on the reverse strand, counting down.
GAAATGTCCGTTAATTGACCATTTAAAAAAATTTGACCTTTTTTGACCAATGTAGAAAGGGTAAAACGGTACTTTTATATTATTTCACATAAAATAATCTTATAATAATTTTTTTTAAATGAAGATTTTTCTTCTTCCCCCACCTCCTAGATCTGCTGCAACGTCGGCATCGTCGCCATCTTCTTCGATCAACATCACCCACAAGAATCACATGAAATTTACCCAAAAAATAACGAAGACTATACTAATTTCTTCGAACATCACAATGCCAAAAAAATGAAATTTTCTTCAACAAATTTCTTTGAATTGCCCATGTCCAGAAATTTTGCTTTGTCATTATCACGCTGACTTGGCTATTTTCTTTAATCCTTCTACTAATACAAATCACACACCAACCTAAATTCAACTAGAAGATTCACTTGGAATTTTGTGATTGATCAATAAACATAAACATAAACATAAACAAAAATTACAGAGTAGGGAAAGTCTGCAAGCAAATTTATGTAATATTGGAATGAATACTACTAATGCTGCCTTGATACCCAATATTTTTGGCAACAATAATCCCTGAAATCGAAGATGGAGGGAAATTTCTGTGTTCGATTATATGTTTCAACGGCCACTTCTCCTTCTTCATTTGCCTCAGAAACTATCAAGAAGAAGAAGAGTCAGCGAAAAAGTAAGAACAAAAACAAGGAACAAGATGATAAGAAACAAGAAGAGGACAAAATACAAGCTTCGATACAGCCAGGGACGAATTCAGGATTGAATTCGAGACCGGACTATAAAATTTCAAGACGGGCTACTATGCGAAACAAAAAAATTTACACAAAAAAAATATAGTTTTTTCAAAAAAAATTATAAAAAACTTTTTAATTTTTTTTTTTGGCCTAAGTGGGGAGCTACAGTCCAGTCATCCCCCCACTAAATCCGTCCCTGGATACAACAACAATCAATTTCATCGTCTTCTACTTCTTCAGCTTTAGCAATAAAGAGTACACACTGCATGAGGTGAATCCGATGGTTTGGAGAGACGATCTGACCAAATATTTGATGAGGTGTGGCGGGGATCTTCTCGGTTGGAGTAGATTTGGGAGGTGAGAGAAGAAGAAAAATCTTTTTTTTTTATTATAAGATTATTATGTGAAATAATATAAAAGTACCATTTTATCATTTCTACATTGGTCAAAAGAGGTCAATTTTTTTAATGGTCAACTAACACTCAAAATGAATGGTTTCCATCCATTTGGACTTTAGGTACGAAATTATGAAAGATTTGGTATCGTAAGTGGCACAAGAGAAAGGTTTGGATCAAGTCTGCTACTAAATAAAAGGTTTGGTATCGTGACTGCAATTTTCTCTTATTTTCTAACTTTAGTGTTAGACGGGCTATGTGAAAATCTACTTAGCCTTTATCCAAGTAGTTAGAAGGTTCTAATTGTGCTCATCCATTCGTAGTTGGAGATTGGTATCTCCAGGTATGATTTCTGATAGCATCATTACGTGTGGGAAATGCACGATCATGCTTCTAGGTTTGTAGCTCAAAACTCCGGTGATACTCATGCAAAAGATCCCTACTAGGAATGGTGATTCCATTCTTTTGATCATTATGTAGTAGATAATTCGCCAACAGATCTGCAAGGACAATACAATCGGGACCCTACAGCACTAGCAGCAACTTAAGTGGCCCTAACATGGTAGGCGATTTACAACTTCAAGCAAAAGGTCATGGCTCTAACTTAGGCCTCAAGCTAGCGGGTTGTGCCTCATGCTCCACCCCGTCATATCTTATGCAACCCTTGGTGTATCCCATGCCTTTCCAAGCTCTCTTATTCTTCCCCTAATCGGTAGAGGAACCCCGACCCCACGTCCTCGATCACCTTTGTCCTAAGGTAATCTTAGTGATAGTATCTTATTGGACAACTTGTCCAATTGGTACCAGGATTCCCCTTAAGTCTCTCATATGATGGAGGTCTTGAGTTCGAATCCTGATAAGCGATAGAAATCCATGAGGGGCCAAGTGAGCACAGGCTTACCCAAAGTGGACAGTACGTATATTCTAGCGGCTTGGGCGCAAGGTGTAGGTTGTTACGTTGTCCAATTGGTACCATGATTCCTCTTAAATTTTTCATATGATGGAGGTCTTGAGTTCGAATCCTGGGAAATGCGATAGAAATTCGTGAGAGGCCAAGTGGGCACAGGCTCACCTAAAGCGGACAGTACGTATGTTTTAGCAGTTTAGGCGTAAGGTCTGGGTCGTTACAAAAAACGCGCATTTTGTAACGACTCAGACCTCTCTCCCAAGCCGCTAACTTTCGTACAGTCCGCTTTGGGTGAGCCTGCGCCCACTTATCCCTTCACGAATTTCTTCTCGTTCCCCAGGATTCGAACTCAAGACCTCCATCACATGAGAGATTTAAGGGGAATCCTGGTACCAATTGGACAAGTTGTCCAATTGGTACCATGATTCCCCTTAAGTCTCTCATATAATGAGGTCTTGAGTTCAAATTCTGGGGAATGTGATAGAAATCCGTGAGGGGTCAAGTGGGCATATGCTTACCCTAAACGGACAGTACGTATGTTCTAGCGGCTTGGGCGCAAAGTTTGGGTCGTTACAAAAAGCATGCCACTCATTCTAAATATTTTCGCTTACCCTCTCAATAGGTTCAAGCATCACCATATGAAAGAGTTCATCATTGCTACAAACCCTATCAACCATCTTGATACCTAAACATACATGACTGCTACAACTTTAAGGTTGCAAACCCAAGTGCAGGTTGTCTCAAGTAGTAAACTCGGAAGTCCGAGGTCGAATCACAGGGAATTGGAAGGATATAAACTAATCTATGAGTAGTAAATGGTTGGTTAAATTACGATGAGAAGAACACTAGAGCGTTGGGGATTCACTTTGAATAAATGAGTAGAAATTCTTCTTGATCTTTTATTTAACTCATATGAAAATCAACTATGAAGTGATCTCATACGGAAGATAAAACGTTGATTGCAAAATAGACTAAAGGATAGTTCTTGTTAATTGTTTGAAAGAATATGTCATAATAAGTTATTGGTAGGTAATGATTAACTAAGCATTCATTGTGCCAAACTTGTCAACAATAAATCAAAGTCTTTGACAAACCAAAACCACTTGGAGAACATATACTTCAACCAAATAAAAAGATTAACATTGAAGAACAAAGTGAAAGATCAAAGATAAAACTACAAATTCATCAAAGTTTCACCCCTAGCTCTAGCTAAAGGTTTAGAAATACATAATGAAATGTAGCAAAGAGAAAAAGAAAGAAACTAGAATATATTGTAGAGGAATTGATCTCCCCAAACTCATGGCCAAGGTCCCCTTTTATGGGCAAAGAAGCATCCAAAATGCAAGTGGACATTAACAACTTGTGCTCTGCCAGCTTGGAGACAGCAGACTCATGCAACTTGACGCCACTTTTCAGATATTTTGTGCAGCGAATTTGGACTTATGATCAAGAGAAAGATTGTTTCCACTTGAGTTATATTTACATTGGTACAAATATCAGGTTCATTGGATCTCTATAACTCAAGATATGTCCAAAACAATGAGTGCTGCTCACAGGTTGAAAAGCTGTATACAGCTAGCAACAGCCAGGTCTTTCAACGGTGATTTTGGCTGCCTTATTCTGCGAATTTGACTTCTTGTAAAACATGAAAGTTGTAGATACATATCTTATATTTCCAGCCCAACTTGAATCACCTTGGTTCGATAACTAAAACTCAAGTTATGATCATTTTTCCGAGACAGCTGTAGTTTTTGACTTTTCAACATTTTTCTTCACTTGCTCCACTTGCACCACTTGCTCTATTTTGGAAATACATTGGAAATACACCAAATCAATACTCTTTCAAAAGTATAATACTCATGCCAACATGTATGAAAATACGTATTTCAATTAATTGCACTTTAACCATGTATTTACGCAAATTGAATTTTTGGCAAGAGAATTGAAATTAGAGACTAACAATAGTGAATTTGTACAAAATAAATGTGAAATGCCTTGTAAATGATAATCTTTGAAGCACTTTTAGACAATTATCAATGACTTCTTTGTATAATGTCTGTGACCCTATCCTCTATAAAGCATTTCCTTGTAGGCTATCGAAATTTGCAAGGAAGTGATTCAATACCCTAGGGCCTAATACTACTACGTATTTAAATAACCTTACCTCAAAGTTTAAAGCCTAATATGCTAGCGATGAATATATTAAGAACATTTCAACCTCCTTTATACGATTAGAGCAGGGGGGCTAATGAGTCGCTTCACTCATTCATGGCTAGGTTTGAACTTAGAGCGCTTCAGATCTTCGACCTTCACATCACAATAGTAGTGTCGATCTTGATCCGCATCGTACACTGAAAAGGATTTTAAGATGTCACTATCCACAACAATGTGGTCGAGCTATTGAAAATGGGAAAAAAATATATCAACAAAAAGGAGACCATAAACTCCTAATAAGACTATGTTATATGTATTTTTGTACCTCTTGCTTGATTCTTTCTTAATTCTTGAGTAAAATGTACTTAGCCTTTGTTTAATATCCATCAAATCAAAGCTATTTTTTTTTTCTCAAACTCATTTTCAATTACACATTCAAACAATAAAATATATTGTATATAAATCCATTTTTTTTTTCCTTTTTAACCACATGTTCTTCAAAAAATTACTATTCCAAAACTTATTTCCCCAAAAAAAGATGTCAAACAGGGGCTCAATTGTGTATTTTCTTAATTTTAGGTGAAACAAAATCCAAGAAGGCAGAAAATGATGAGAATGAATGGAAGAAAAGACCTCTAAAACAGAAATGTCATTATCCACACACATTGACTTTGAACCCATTGTCCACAAACATGCTATTTTTGGTCACTACAAACTTATTAGATTCAAATATTAGTTTAAACTTATTTTTTTCTCATAAAAACTCCATATACCAAATTCTTACAAATGTCCGGAACATACAACACATCGGTAAGGGTTACCTCTTTGCCTAATTCATCTTCATCACTACTTTATTCAGATCAACGACATTTGATGTTGCCAAGCATTGATAGGAGTAAAATATCTCCTTATAAGCACAAACGTGACAAGTAGCACCGGTGTCTATGAACTATTCTCTTGGATTGTACACCATTTCTGCTTCAAATACCACAACTGAGAGCATTAATTCAAACACTCTTAGATAATTTGTCTTCCTCAATCAATTGCACTTGGTTATTTTTATTATGTTTTTTTTCTATCGGTAGTCCTTAATGGTATAACTTGTCCGACCGCAAATATAACATTATCCTTCGAGTTTCTTTGTCTTACTCTTTTGCTTACCATTGCTAGAGTGATTCATTTCTTGCTAATGTTTGGCTCCTTAAATTGACTTTAGCCTCGATTTGTAACTTTTCACATTTCTTCTCAGAATTTTGATTGTCTTTCTCAATTTTTAAATTTACTAGGGTTGGGCAAAAATCTCGAACCGAACCAAGTAAGTGAAATACTTGAACGAGTATCTGAATCAAGAATCGACGGGTTCGATTTGGTTCTTGGTTCTAGACCCAAAATCGAAAAATCGAATTTTTTTAAATTTTTATATATAAGATATATCAAATTATTTTAATTTTTTAAAAATATATTAGCAAAGATAGAGTTTGCATTGAAGAGATTGAGTTCTATGAGGGCATTGAAACAAATAATAAAATATATATTATATTTTTTCTTATTAAATCTTATTAGTTGAACAATTTTTAGTTTATTTATGTTTGTTAATTGTGATTTTTTTTTCCTTATAGAGTTTCTTAGCATCTAGTATGACAAGTCAAACAATTAATGGTTAAATCAAATAGTTGGTAAGTAGTCTATATTAGCAATACTTTAAAATATTTTATCTCTATAAGTCTATGATATCTAATTTATATAGATCACCGATATTTTTGTATTACTAATTTACTAATTACTTTTTGTTATTTATATACATTGATAAATTAATCTTATTGGACAACTTGTTATTTATATGTTATTAAATTGGAATACGTTAATTTGTAAAAGTTAAGATTGAATATGTCAAACTGTAGTGTTGTTATTAATATTAATTTTTTTTTAATTATAATATGGAACCGAACGGAACTAAATCCGAACGGTTCCAAAATTATATTTGGACCCGACGGTTCTATTTACTAACTATCCGAAATTTTTGGACCGAATCGGACTGTGCCCAGACCTAAATTTTACAATATGATCTTCAAGTTCCATTTCCTTGTGCTTGTATTTCAGGTAGTTTTTGAAATCTTTTCACATAGATAGTGATTCTCGATAATTGAAGTAATTTGAAATGACTCGCTAAACTTCATTCCTTTTGCATGTACCTCATGGAGAATAATTTGTAGCTCTTGGACTTGATTCATCATTATTTTAGAATCCACCATTTTGAAATCAGGGAATTTGTCAACAACGAATTTTTTCAAACCATCATCTTCCGTTTTCCACTTCTTTTTCGAGGATCCCCAAAGCAGTTTAGCTGTCTTGACCGAACTGTATACACTATATAATGTGTTGTCAGGCAATTGGGTATTTAATTACTGTACAAGAAATCATTTTAACTCCATGCATCAAACACTTTTCATCTTTGACTATTTATTTTCTCTTCATCAATAGTTGGAGCATCTTCACTTAAAAATTTCATCAAATTCAGAGTAGAGAGATAGAACATTTTTTGTTGTATCTCTTAAAATCCACTTCTACAAATTTTTCGAACTTCACCACTCGAGCATTGCTAGAGGGTATGAATGGATTTAGAATTACCTGCTATGATCTAATAAAAATTTCTGGATATAAATTAATACATAAATAGTATTTATCGTTTTAAAATGATTGGGAATATATATATATATATATATATATCGTGCACAATTCTATATTTAAAACAACCTTTTGGCTAGTTGAAAAATCTTACTCGATAAAACAAAATAAAGCAGAAATAATATGGTCGAGATAAGAGTTCAATTATTTCTCCTTAAGACGATAATGTTGATACTGGCGATCCTCTAACACTCGTCTCCCAAAATACAATGACCTTGAATTGTAATAATAGCACTCTAAATTATATGACCTAACAAGCTTACTAATGTTTTGATCTCTCAAAGCCGGAAGAGAACTAAAAGATGAAAAAAAATATATATATTAGACTGAATTGTTAAACAATGAATAGTGCAGGAATAAAATGAATATTACTTTTGCAGAGAATTGAAATTATTTTGAAATGATTAAAATCCAACATATGGGGATCAATTTATATAAATTAAAAAATTATGTCCAAAAGATTGTGTTCTCTGGTATAATTTTTTTAAAATCTGCTAAAAATCTATTTTTTATCTAAATAAAACGGGAATAAGTGGCGAATCCAGGATCGGAGGTTAGCTAGAAAGGACCATTGACATTTGACTTTTGATCGTCGACAGTCATTTTACACAAGACCTCAAATCTAATGCGTGAAAAAAGTTCATAAACGACTAAATGAGTGAAGTACTCAATTAAAAAGGTATCAATCTAATAAGTACGTTAAAATCACTCCAACTGTCTAACATATTGACAAATTCATCGACAGAATTCACCAGTGTAGAATATAATTCCAAAATCTATAGACTATATATATAACTAATGACTAATGGGTGAAATGTTAATCTACTTATTCTTTTCTCTAGATTCTCAAATTTATTCACATGAAAAGGAAAGAAAAGAAAAAGAAAAAGAAAAAGAAACAAAAACAAAAACAGAAAGACGCTTGCACAGTCGGCGTCAGCTCGTTGCCCGTAGGCACAGCAGCTGCAACCGACAGATTTGGGTACTTCGCAAAGCGTCGGCAGTAGAGCATAGAGGAGGAGAAGTGGAGAACTGAAGCCTAAATGCAGAGTTTAGTAATTGCTACGCAGCCGAGTATTATCCATCTCCATGGATTGGCCGATTATTGGGCCTAATATTTAACAAAAAAGAGGCCCAACTCTCAGCCCAAACAAAGGGGCAAAACTAAAAACAACAAAAAACAAAACCCAAATTCAGATTTTTTATCTTTTTCCCTTCGGCTTTGCAACTACCACCTGGTTCTGGCGAGTGGCGTTTGGCGGCTATTGAAGACTCCGGCGGAGCCAGCACGAGCCCCTCGCCGGGTGCTGGCTCCTCCATTGAAGGGGACTAAGTTTCAAAAATATTTTCAAGATTGTGTTCACGCACTGAGGTGGAGATCTCTAAATCCCTTGCTGATGGTGTATGCTATTCAGTTTAAGGGATTTGCAAGTTTTCTTAATAAAATGAAGGTTCACTTACATTGCATCACGTAATTGTGAACTTAATTCTGTGCACCTCATTTTCTATATATAAATATTTTGATCCCGTCCGAGTTATTATGATATTAATTCCAACATTATAGGCCTTCATAAATTTATAGTATTACATAATACTAGATTTCTTGTGATTTTTCATGATTGTCATTCACTATAATTTCATTCATGAGTTTTCAATATTTTAGATTTGGATAAAATTTGAGAAAATGTGTGGTTGCAAAGTTGATAAAAAATTTGTGGATTACATGAAATATGATATTGAAATGAATTGTTAATTTTGTAGCAATTTTTTATTTCACAAACAAGCGCCAATTCTTAATTCTTAAAAAAATAATAAATTTAAAAAATTTATATTTATTTTTCACTTCCTCATAGATTTTTTAATCCTACTTCTGTTTTTGTATATAGACATGTAAACAGAGTGGTTGATTGTCTAGCTGGAATGCAAAATGAACTAATTTAATGTAATCAAACTCTCCTATAGTTTTGCATTCCAGCTAGACAATCAATTACGAGAGAGAGAGAATCGTTTTATTTATTATTTTTAATGAAAAAAAATTTAAAATGCAAAATAACTTATTTCCTTTTAAATAATAATGTTATAGAATCATAATATACACATTTCATCTTATAATGAAATCAAACAACTTCGTTTATCATTCTCCTTGCTTTTCTTTTCTTTTAAAATTTGGAGTTTTGGTAGAAGGGCAGTAGACTATACACAAATTATTTGAGAAAGACTTATGTTTGCTGATTTTTTTTATTTAAATCGACCCAACTCGGTTTGGTCCAAAAAAAAAAAAAAAATTTGCCCATCCCTACTTGTAAGCAGTGCAACTTACCACTTAGAACACTAGGTTTCTACCCCACCAAAATCTTTTTTTTTTTTGGTACCCAGGCGTCCCAATTTCGTCAGACTAAATCCTAGACCCCAAAGACCCTTGCCCCTAGAACCTTGGAGGAGGTAAATCGCGGGTTATACATCAATTGGCTCCCAGGTTCCTCTCATCCGACTGTATATTTCTGCGCACAAGAAGCCGCCCCAAAAGTGATTGCTCAATACCAAATAAAATCCAGCCGTAGATTCCCACAATGATTCGAACTCCCACCAACAATCAATTTTGTTTTGCTCTAAGGGGGTTTGATAGTATACTCGTGGTTCTAGTTTCTCTTTAAACCTGCCAATTCCATCGAAGGAAAAGCTGTTATGTTGTGCAATTTGGATGTGATTACTAGTTTTTTTAATCGCACCATCCGATTCTGATAGATTTTACCATGTGTTCAAAAATTGAAATGTAAGATTCAGGCATCAATTAAAATATGTGGTGAACGAACTTGGACAAGAATTGCTTTCGGGATCTTCGAAGAAAAAGTGAACAAGATGTTATTAGTCTTTTGATAAGGAGCAAGATAGCTTACGAGATAACTCGTGATCCAGTTATAGAAATTGGGAAATTATGAGCAACACGAGATTCAAAAATTGGAATTATAAAGTTAAACCAAGAGGATGATAATGGTTTTAATATACTGTTTAATATTTAATGACTCTAAACTCTACGTGCACGATGAATATTTCAACACAATTGGGACAATAATTGTGATAGTGAATAAGAAGAGCTTACAAAATACTATGGTGAAGAAGAATATGGGCTATAGTCCAAGGCTGCCCAACCTCATATCTAAAATAGTGTAATGAATTGCCCAATAAAATTAGTCACTTAGCCAATACCAACCCAATTTTACTCAAATTTTGAGGAAATTAGACCCATACGTCCAAAACAAAAAACATCCTCATTTTGAAAAAATTGAAACACATTCCTTTATAAATTAAACTCTCCAGGGACAAAAATGAAAATTGCATTTTGCACAAAAAAAGAAACCCAAATTCTCTTTGGCATTGAGGGATTTGGATTCGATGGTCATTTCCAATCCATAACTATGCGATTTTTGTTCAAATTTCGTTGTTTTTTCAGTGTGGATTTAAGAAGTTGGATCTAGTATTTTTAAATCGAAATTGACTAAGAGGAAACATGGTGCAGTTGAAGGATATGTTGAAGTCTTATATATAGAAGGTTTAGCTTGATTCCTAGCACTTTATTTTTAATATTTTGTGAATGTTGGTTCTTTTATTTGTCAATTTTATATTTATTGATATCTTTTATGATTTTTTGAGCACTCTTTTGAATCCCATAGCAATGTCTTCCGTCCAAAATGGAATAACTTTTAGATTTTTACCAAGATAACATAAATTTGTCATATGTTTATGTTGATCAGAAAGAAAACTTTGATTTTTTGCACAGAATTCCTCAAAATGACTTTTTTTAGATGCAACTTTAGATAATGTTATACTATGACTTTTTCTTTTTGTTATCTATGAATTATATTCGTATATCAACTTTTTAAAAATTTTTGCCCCCACAATGTAAATTACTGGCTCTGCTCTTGAGCATGACCCAATCACTTGAGATATAAAATTGTTGTTTTTACTCTTTAACTTGCGGTCTATTAGATTAATTAAATTTGTTGTCCTCTACTTTTATTGATTGGAGGTTGTCATAAAATAGAAAGAAAAAGAGAAGAAAGTAGAGAAATCAATAGGCATGTGTGTATTTTATTGAGAACCAAAGTCTTATATTTATATGGAAGAATTATGGTTGTAAGAGATACAATATATAGTCACAATAACTACGACTCGAGATATATAATGATCATTCACTAATAAACATTAATTTATAACACTCCCCCTTGAGTGACATTATAAAATATTTGGCTCGTTATAATACCTTGTTATGAAAATCCAATGGAATAAAACTTGAGCTAAGGAAATCCCCCTTATTCAATAAATAAAAATTCTTCTATCGGGTTATCCCTGTCTTATACATCAACGTCTTCAATATTGCAATTCAGGTGAAGCGTATTTCGTGTTGTCTTGTTATATTCTTCAAGCAGTATTGTTTTCATAGATGATATTTATCAACCTTTATTTGTCTTTAGTCAAGATAATAAATGGTTAAAAAATAGATTGTGTTGTTGATCCCTTCGGGAGTCGTACACGATTTGTAACAGATAAGAACATTATTTTGAGAGTAAATATCTTGTGGGTTATGGATATCATTACACAATATAATATGTCTCGTTAAAATCTTATTAGAAATAATTCTGTGAGAAAAATGCTAATGAAAGAAAAATAGTATGTTACTTTTTGAATACATATAAAAGTTGTCTTACAAAAACCAGTGATCAGAAAAATCCAATGGGATAAAATCATGGTCAAGAGAAAAATAGTACAACACGTATTTACTCCTCTCATGATTATATTACTTGCATTATATACTCCAAGCATAAATCCTTCAGGGACAGTATTAAAACATACAATATAAGTTGGCTATAATCACGTTTATCACATGTATATAAAATTTCAAGCATTGTCAAGCTAACAAGATAGAGACTTGTGATTACATCAGCCACATAATAATTTATCTATATATACAGGTGTAACACCCCAAATTTTGATAAACTTGAAGTGTTACCAAAAACTCAATTTTTTTAGTATTAAATGCGGAATGATAAGAATAATTTTATAAAAAATAAAATAAAATACTAAAATATCCATAAATTTAAGCAAAAACATGAAAATTGTATCTTTAAAAAATTAAACGTATTCCACTGACTAATTAAATTATATGGCTTTGAACAAATTAAACAAACTAATAAATTGAAATATAGAAAACTTAATGTTTTTCATTTTCGAATCCTCTTGACAGCCTGCATCACCATCCCACCACTGCTGCAATCGACCCAAATTAACTTGAAAAAGTGAGTATTTAAAAATACTAATTAAGATACATGCAATTTTCATTGACAATTATATAACAATAAAATAAACAATTCATACCACATTTCTTATGGAGTATATCGATAACCAAGTGACACACCCATCAGTTTTACTTTGAATTCCTGAAAAATTTCACATTTCGTTATAAAAAAATCGAATAGAGTTCACATTCCGTTAGGTTGAACACGAAAGTCCCTTGACAATTCATGCATAAATCATTGAACATAAAAGTATACGGAAACAACCACGTACACAAAGTATCTTACATTGATTTTGAAAGGTGGGAAAGAATAAAACTTGTATGTAAAAATTCTCCTCTTAATTTTTCTATGCTTTTTCCCTCTCATCTCTCTACCATGGCTCTCTTTATTTTGTATAGTGAAATAATGAGAATTCTTACATTATTTATAGTTGAAATTCTCAATTGAATTTGTATGAAACTAGAATTGAAAAACTGTGTAATAGAAGTAATTTTGATAAGAATTAGTTTCAAATGGTAGAGTTTGTAGTATACTCTACTATTGTTTTCCTAGTACAATCATCCCATTGAAAGTAGGACACGTGGCCAACTTGGCCTTGGTCTAAAAAAGTGATATTTGAATTATGCTACACTATTAGTTTCATATCAAATAAAAATCACGTGTGGTAGGAATTAAAAGAGGAAAAGAATTTTACTTAATTAGCATTGCAAGTCCGCACCAACTCTATTAACATGTTATTCTTTTAATCGGACTCAACTTGATGTAGTCTAATTTAAAATAACTTTCTCTGGTGTTGAAGTCTTCTACTTGATTACAAGCTACAAAAATAGTCCAATATTGATATATTAAAACCCGTCTATGAAAACCTAATTATTTGACCCAAAATACAAGAATTTAAAACATATTTCACTTTAGTACCTCAATTTCAAAAAAATAAAAACAATAAATATATATATATATATATATATATATATATATATAGAACGAATAATTTTTATTCTATAAAATTTTCGGGGTGTTACAATCTCATTTCCTTAAAAGAATTTCGTCATCGAATTACCTTAGCTAGTTGAAAGTTCTGGATACTTGACATTGAGATACTTATAATATTTCATAATATGAAACAAGACAACTATTAATCATGCTAAAAAAATAACATTTCATTTCATACCTTGGATCAATTGGAGAGTGGTTGAATAGTGAGCATCGAATGCCAATGATTCTTCATCTCATTACATGTTTAAGACTTTAAAAATTTTACATTGTCCTTAAAGTCCTAGTGTTTATGAAACATGCTTTATTTTTCTTTTCTTCTCTTTTATTTATTTTTTATTTTTTAAAAAATTTCCTGAAATAGGATTTTCTCAATATAGATGTTTCTAAAAATATAATTTTCTTAATTAGACAATTATATAACAATAAAATAAACATTTCATACCACATTTCTTATGGAGTATATCGATGACCAAGTGACACACCTATTAATAGTACTTTGAATTCTCGAAAGATTTCACATTTCATTAACAAAAATTCAATAGAGTTCACATTCCATTAGATTGAACCCAAATGTTCATTGTCAATTCATACATAAATTATTGCACATAGAAGTTTACAGAAACAAACCATTTACACAAAGTATCTTACCTTGATTATGAAAGGTTGGAAAGACTAAAATCTTGCACGTAAAAATTCTCTTATTTTTCTATACTTTTTCCTCTACTTTCTCTACCATGGCTCTTTTTTTTTTGTATGGTGAAATAATGAGAATTCTACTAGTATTTATAGTTGAAATTTGCAACTGAGTTTGTATGCAACTAGAATTGAGAAACTATGTAATACAAGGAATTTTGATAAGAATTGATTTCAAACGGTAGAGTTAGTAGTATACTCTACTATTGTAGAGTACAATCATCCCATTGAAAACATGACACGTGGCCAACTTGGACTTGATTTCAAAAGTGATATTTGAATTGTACTACACTATTGGGGTTTCATATCAAATAAAAATCACGTGTGGTAGGAATTAAAAGAGGAAAAGAATTTTACTTAATTACCATTGCAAGTCTGCACCAACTCTATTAACCTGTTATTCTTTTAATTTGAGTCAACTTGATGTAGTCTAATTTAAAATACCTTTCTCTCGTGTTGAAGTCTTCTAATTAATTACACGCTACAAAAATAGTCCAATATTGATATATTAAAACTCCCTCTATAAAAATCTAATTATTTGACCCAAAATACAAGAATTTAAAACATATTTAAATTTAGTAGCTCAATTTCAAAAATAAATATATATCATATGGAACAAATAATTTTTATTCTATAAAATTTACGTGGTGTTACAACTGGTTTTCGTAAAATTTATATTAAAAGTCGTGCATCACATATTACGACTTTATTTTAGGTTTCAGATTACATGTTTAGATATTTCAAAATTTTCTAGTAAGTTCAATTTTGCCAAGATTGCATCCTTTTTATTTGACCAATTATTATATGTTGGTATTATTCGACGAATTTTCTTCAATATCCTCACTATCATTCACAATGAAGCACTGTACATTATATAAAAAATTGTTGTCAACAAATTTTTGTTTCGATTCAAATTCTTTCTCTATAATAACATAATTTATTGAGATATATCAAGTTTCATTATTTCAAGTAACTGAACCTCTTCTATGACTTTATGATTTCATATGTCTGAATATTTATTAAGAGTACATGTATCCTTAATGAGACAATTTTCCTAATTACTCTATTTTCTTTAAGAATTTTTTGTATTCGAATCAAATGTCATCATGCTTTAGGCGTGCCATAGATTTATTAATTATAATATTAACTAATTCAACTCTCAAGATGCCAATTCAAGTTAGAGCATTTAAAGTTGGTGTGTGGGATATTATTGATCTCTTTAAAATAAATGCATCTAAATGAATCATCTTTTGTGGTTCCAATTGTCTTTTTCAAGGATTTGATAACATGATAATACAATTGTACATTATTTTCAGCTTCTTAGTTTCTCCCCCTAACGATGAGAAAATTATTCAGTCAAATTAATAATCAGCAAATTGCATTATAAAATATGAGAGTTTTCATAGATGTCACTAAATTTGAAAATCTACAAAAAAAATTGTCACTTTCACTTTTGGTGCTCAAAAATGTCACTTTTTCGATGTCACAATTTAAGACATGGTCATATGTATTTGAAATTTTTTAAACTATTATTCATTGATTTGGTTGATTTTTGAAATATCTTTGAAGGGTAAAGATCATTTACCCTTTGTGAATAATTCCATATTTAATAAAGCATTTGGTTATTTACTTTTGGGAAGACGTTGTCATGTTGTGAAGGGAATTGATTATCACCATTAATGTTTTGAATAATTTCTTCCAATCAAACCAAATACATGTTTTTTAAGGATTGTGTTTTTAATGATTTACCGTACAAATTATTTAGCGAAAATATTTTGTCATTCAATAGTACAATATTGATGACCACACTTAATGTGATGAAGAAATTATTTCAATCACCACATATATGCTTCCCGTTAGTTGCGATAGTTGACCTATCAAATTTAACATTTAGAAACCGTCAGGTTAGACAACCTTCAAATTCGACAGATAAAAATCGTTGGAAAAGATGCTGTCAAATTTGACATTTAGAAACTGTCGGGATAGACAATTTAACTGTTGAATTCGACACTTGAAAATGATTTTACATTTTTCTATTGTATCCTATTTAAATTTTCGATATATCGATTGTGCAGAATTCTTATCATTGCAATCCCAACATTTCAGGTATGAGTAATTATTTGAGATTCATTGTGTCGCATGAGGGAAAATTTGTCCATGTGAATGACGAATGAAAATAGAAAGGGAACAAAATCATTTCTATTTTAGTGCCGACAAGTATTACCATAGTCGGACTTATGTTACGGTTGAAGGACAAACTTGGTATTCTTGATCTCCGCACTGAAATTGAATTGAATTTCAAAGTCCCGAATTTAAATATACCTCTGGCCGAAATATACAAAGATGAAGACTTAAATTGATACATATCAATTCATAAGGAAACTGTTATCTACGTTTCTATTTTGAAAACTGAACTCCCAAGTGTTGACATGGAGAGGGATACAAATTTCCAAGATCATTCGTTTGCCATAGCAGACGTTCACCAAAACATACAACATGATGAGTTCAATCAAATAGATAGTGTCCCAAACAAAAATGCTCCTAAAACATTAACATTTGATATTGGGGCTACACCATTAGATGAGAACTTAGATAACCCGTCACATAGTATAGAGGCTGCTAATATTATCGACATTGATGAACAAATGTCATCACATTCCAAGATTTTGGATAGAGACGACTGGATTTAGGGTTGGGCATATCTCCCGAACCGAACCGAGCAATTTTTTGTAAGTTAAATATCCGAACGGGTATCTGAATCGAGAACCGATGGGTTCGGTTCGGGTCTCGGTTCTAGACCAAGAACCAAATAACCGAATAAGAACCGAATCTTTTTAAAATTTTTAATTTTTATATATGAGATAAATCAAATTATTTTAATTTTTTCTAAACAAATTAGCAAATTAACTAATTAGGTGATTAACACTCCAACTCCCAAGTTCATACCTAACTAGCCCAGCCCAACCCAACCCAACCCAATTTTTTCTTGTAGAGTTTCTTAGTACTAGTTACTAATTAGTATGACAAGTCAAGCAATTGATGGTTAAATCAAATAGTTGGTAAGTGTTAGCAATACTTTAAAATATTTTATCTCTATGATTTCTAATTTATATTTCCTTTTTTATGTAGACTTGAAGGTTTGAAGCAAAAGAATTATTAATATGGATCACCGATATTTTAGTATTAGTATATACTTTTTGGTATTTGTATACATTGATAAATTAATTTTATTGGACAACTTGTTATTTATAAGTTATTAAATTTTATAATGTTAATTTGTAAAAATTAAGATTGAACGTGTCACACTGTCA
Organism: Osmanthus fragrans; assembly: GCA_019395295.1. Lineage (NCBI taxonomy): Eukaryota > Viridiplantae > Streptophyta > Magnoliopsida > Lamiales > Oleaceae > Osmanthus > Osmanthus fragrans. The sequence goes on along the minus strand of CM033363.1, from coordinate 6,341,074 downwards.
GTAGTTATATTTATGAAGTGTTGTTATAGAAGTTAAATTTTTTAATTATAGTACGGAATCGAACAAGATCGAACCGAACCCAACGGTTCTATAATTATATTTGGACCTGACAGTTCCGTTTACTAAATACCCGAAAATCCGTGTCCACGCCTAATTGGATTACAACTGTGAATACATTCGATCTTGTCGAAAAACAAATATTCTTCAGCAAGAAATAGTTGTACTCGAAAATTCGTGTTCTTGCTTTGTAAAACAAGTTCCAATTTCAAGTAAGGAGGTCAAGCATAAGTTAACTGTTGTATGCGCGAACAAGACCTCATCAAAAAGTTAACTGTTGTATGCGCGAACAATAATTGCAAGTGAATGCTACGTGCTTTGACTATGAAGCAGTCTACAATCTTCATGATTTGTAAATTCAACAATGTGCACACATGTTCCGCAGACTTTTGTTTTAATGCACATCGACATGCCACTAGTTTTGTAATCGTCGAGCACATTTTGGAAAAATTGGATAATTCATACTGATCGTATGATCCTACCGCAATTGCACGTGACATGGAATGTGAGTTCGGTGTCAAAATCAATTACAGCAAAGCACGTAGGGAAATGTGGATATTTTACATATGCTACATGGTACATCAGATGATAGTTTTCAAAAACTATCTTCATACTATCACGTCCTAGGAGAGAGTAACCTGGGGACGGTAATCCACATCGAAGTTGGCTCCCATAATAGGTTTCATTACCTCTTCCTAGCTTTTGGTGCAAGTATTCGTGGTTATATGTAGTACTTGAGGCCCGTTATTTATGTTGACGATAGTCACTTGAAAGGTTTGTACAAAGGTACACTTCTACTGGCGACTGCCCCAAGATACCAAAAAATAGATTTATCCCTTAGCATGGAGAATCGTGGATGCCGAAACAAATAAATTCTAGACATGGTTTTTGTCGAACTTAAAAGATCTTATAGGAGACTTAGATGAACTCGTGTTTATTTCGGACAAGAAAAACAATATTGAAAAAGCAATTACTCACTTATTATTTTGGTCTCACCATGGTTATTGTATCTGACATATGGAAAAAAACTTAATCCAGCAGTACAACAATGCAAGTTCAATATTTCTATTCAAACGAACTGCTACAACTTATCTGGTCAAAGAGTTCGAAAGACTTATAATACAGATTCGTAGGTTAATTGATAGATCATACAGGTACTTGGAGCAACTATGTTTTTCATTTTGGTCACGAGCAGATTTTGTTGGATAACGGTATAACATTATGACAAACAACAACGCATAATCTTTGAACTCAATGTTGAGGCATGCCTGTTCGTTACTGATCACGTGCTTGGTTGGACACATTGAGAGTACTATGTAGAAGTGGTTTTACGAACATTGAATCAATGCAACCACATGCAATACCGTATTGTCAGCAAGGATGGAGAACGAGTTACGGACAACATTCGAAGCAGGTACTAGGCTTCGAGTTCATGACTTGACAGACAACTTAACACATGTTGAAATTTCCAATAACACGGACATGGTTGACTTTTCCAAAAATATGTGCACCTGTCGTGGGTTCCGACTAAATCGTGTGTCATGTGTTCATGCAACTCGTGCTGCTTACTTGAGAGGTAAGTCATTGTACGATCTATACTCTTCATATTACACATCGGCACACTGGAAGGGTGCCTACAGTGAAGCAATATATCCTATTACATGGGAAGTGGACTAGGTTGTTTCAAATGAAATTACAGGTACTCCTATTTTACCACCCATTGTACGTTATCTTCTAGGTAGACCACCCACATGATGTAAGCGATCTAGATACGAGTCTACCACATGAATTAGGAAATGCACTCGTTGTGGTAGAGTTGGTCATAACAGGACCACGTGTTCAAATCCCTTTATAACACATGACAAGCGAAAATGTGTTCGACTTATAGTACCGCAAGTATACGATTCTTTTCAAGTAATAAAGTGGATTTTTAAGTCCAAGTATCGTTCCCATAGAGATTTAATAGTTTAATTCTATCTAATTCGACATTTGTGTTTGTGTTGGGAATTTACTTAACATGCGCAGCGAAAAATTAAATAAATTTCAATTCCCACCAAGGATCTACTTTGTGTTTAGATAGAAACTGTGATAGGAATTATACCTTTATTCAAATCTGCAAACTCCTTTGTTGTTCTTGTAGTTCTAGCAATCCCGATCTACCTCCCACAACTGTCCAATCGTCCAGCTTCCAATGGAATCCACACAGGGAACAAGATTGAGAGAGAGAACTAGGGTTTACCTTTCTTGTGCTAGCAAGAATAATGAAAATTCATCAACTAATTTCAAACCCTAGCAGCTTATTTATATAAGCACAAAAGGGCTTGGCCCATCCTACAACTTAACCTAGCCCAATATTTAATTAATCCAATTAATTAAATTCGGTCCATGAATGAATTAATTAATTAATTCGGGCTCATTAATAAGCTATCCAATTAATTAATTATCCAACGTTTGTCAATTAATTAATTGATAGATCTCAATCTTCTAATTCTCCTTTTGTGTGTGACCCATTAGGTTCCCAGTCACCATGCCTAACGACATGAATTATTATTTTGATCTAATCAAAATTGATAAATCAAAACACCCTTTTGATTTATCACTAATTTACATCCGTCGTCCCAGATTGACATCTAGCAATGTGTCAGGACAATACATGTAACGAAAAATGTCACGTGGTATGACAAAATCAAACTCGTTCGTTTATCGTGAAACTATAATCCCTTCGTCAATATGATTCGATCAATTACGAGATATGGATTGTGTCAATCTCGATTATCGATCATATCTTCCATTCCACTTATTAAGTCAATGTAAGTCGAAAACTCCTTTTCGACTTAAAGGTACACCTTAACCAAGGATTTCGTTATCAACTTAACTGGATGAAATGTAGATCATAAACTCTTACTATCTAAGAGCGACAATCCTCTATTGATCATTCACAACCTTCATATGACTCTTGACATACCCGAACGATACCGTATTAGCGGCCCTTGACAGAGCAACTTCCAGTATCACCAAAGCATGACTGTCCCCACATAAGGTACTATGATGATCTCAAGTAGAAGGACCAATTCCACTACCGAACGTTAGAGATTAACCACTAACACTCAGATAGTTATCCATGTGGAATCTCTCAACTGGTCTCCAATGTTTTGTTCTATGACAAAACATTCACATGTTCATTTAAGTGTCACTACACTTTAACATGTGAGATCAGCTACTTACTTCACAAGTAAGGAATGCCACACGTGATGGTCTATCCGTAATAACGATATCCGTATCTCGTTATTACTTACGACCACGGATGATTTAAGATTCAATCATACGTAATTTGTATCTCACAATCACAACTCCTTGTAATTAACAAATTACCGAGATTTTGAATCTATGGACTCTATTATTTAATATAATAGATCTCGCCATAATAAATGCATTAAACATATATTAAAAGTACTTATGTCCAAAGTTGATTGGACCTAGGGCATAACACTTACAGTTTGAATTCTTGATGTGATCCGGGGTAGGCAATCACTTGGTCAAGCCATGGAGCACGCAAGGTTGACATGCCAAGGAACAAGTTTCATATTTGGGTCGAGGCTGGAAATCAATTGGATCAACACGAAAGTTATGCAATTATTTTTAGTCTCATATTGAAACCTATTTTTGACATGGTAAATGATCGAATTGGAAGCTTATATCTGAAGGAACGTTGTATATCTTTAAGTAATCTTTCCAATGCACTTTGAATCACATCAATCGGACATCGGTAGAGAAAGTTATGACCAAATTACTGAAAGCTGTTCGGAGGGCCACCCGGAACCCTAAGCAACCGCTTAGAGTTATTAACAAGCTATCGCCCAACCATTACCGAAATCAATCTGGAGAAAAGTTGGTCTTCCAAGCTACCGCTTGGAACATAACCAAGCGACTGCTTGGTACAAAATTTGGGAAAATTTTCTATTTTTGGCGAGATTGTTTATAATGACTACAATTCTTATTTTTGGTAATTTCTATATTCTAGGACTCTAGAATTTCGTAATTTCCATATTCTTAGAGTTTATTGTTTTAGTATAAATTGGATTTTATTCTCATTGTATGGGGAATTTAAAATAAACCTTTTGATATAAATTAAAATAAAGCTTTTGTATTTCTCTTTTGTTCTTCCATGGACAATCCTTATCGAACTTAACAAAGATGAGTAATCTTTGTGGCGTTCAAAACATTGGGTCGTGGGTTCTTCAATTTGTGAGCAAGGGGTTCATTGTATCATCGTTATCTTTGGGTTACTTGTTTCATCTTGTTGGGTTCAAAATCCAAAACTATCCGGGTGAGATTTTGAGGCTTTGTGATCAAGAGGTCGTTGGTTTAATATACTTTCGGTTGCTTGGTACAACGTTTAGAGGTTAAATCTTAAACCTTGGTCGTATTTGGGCGTTCTTGGGATCTGGTTTATTCTCCTGTGGGTTCGATAGCGTTCGTGCTAACCGGGTTCGCGTCAAGTAGTATCAGAGCATTGGCCCCAAGATTAAGGTTATATCTTTTATTTCTTGTTGAGTCTTTGTTTTCCTTTCTTTTGTGTTCTTCGTGTTCTTGTGTCCAGTATTCTATTTTGAATCTTTGATCCAGAATAATCTCAAAAAAATTTCAAAAGTTGTTTTTGTGCTCAATTTGAGTCCAAATCAACTTCCGTTTTCTTTGTCTTTCTCGTAGTCAAATTTTCGAGTTTTGTAAAAAAAAAAAAAAAATACTGTTCACGTCCGCAATTAAATTTTTATTTTTTTTTATTTTTTATTTCTTGGAAATTGATCAATATCCTATCATCTATCTTATATTCCAAAATCCATTGTGTTCAATCCAATTCAATTTCCAATTCAAGAACCACTTTCTTGAATTTAAAAAAGTCCAATCAAAGTTGTCCAGTTCAAGTCCTTTAAGTCTTTGAGTCAAAATGAGTGATATGATGGATCGATGGGAAATGATGTTGGTGGATATGGGGAGTATGTTGGATAGGTTGGAGGCGAAATCGAATAGAACTTATAGGGATCAATGCGATGATGTATTTAATGTGAGTAGTCGGGAGAGATGGGAATGTAGAGATTCGGGTGAAGTTGATGTTAAGAGGATGGGAGGTGCAAAAATAACAATTCCACAATTTAAGGGTAGGAATGATCCCGAGGCGTACGTGGCATGGGAAGAAAAGGTAGAATTGAGGTTTGAGTGCCATGATTATTCCGGGGAGAGAAAATTGAGGTTGGTTGTGAGCTCATTTGTAGACTATGCTATGATTTGGTGGGATCAATTAACAACATCTATGCGAAGGTGTGGTGAGAGGAGTATTGAAACTTGGGATGAGTTGAGGAGTATTATGAGGAAGCGTTATGCGCTTAATCATTTTTGTAGGAGGGATCGGTGTGATCAGGAATGTCGGGAGGAGTCTAGAAGATATAGTGGAGTTGGATATTCAAGAGATGAGAAAACACCAAGTGTGGAACATGTTGACAATACATCAAGCAGAAAGACTAGGTTGGATTATAAGCTTGAGTTCGCAAAAATTCGTGACTTGATCAACTCACAGAATAATCATAAGAAGGAGCAAATGAGTAAGAGAGAAAATTGTGAGGTGGTTAGTTGTAAAGAGAAAGGAAGAGAACTACAAAAGAATAAATGGGAAGTTGAGAGTGAACATCCAGAAGGGAAGGTGGAGTTGCAAAAAGAAATTGAAGAAGAATCTTCGGAGGGGAAGAAGGAGTTGGAAGTGAGCTTAAATGAAAAAGAGCCGGAAATTGAGGAGGCTGTGGTGAAAACTAACAATTTCCTCCCTATTTTGAATATTTCCGTTTTGCAGGTTACTGAAGATTTGATTCCAGAACACACTCCTACGGAAGTACCACCCGACCCAGGAATTAAGCTTTAGTTAGATTTTTCTTATTTGGAGAAAATTGACTTTGTGATTCCCGAGGAGACGAAGGAGTTTCAAATGCACTGGAGGAACTACATTTGCAGAGGGTTGACTGAAAAACATGAATTGAGGGACAACGTTGACACACTGGAACTGCCATTATCACAAGTGCTAGGGCCAAGTAAATCAAGGAGAAGACACGGTTATTCATCAAATGAGGTTGCTATTGGAGCACTCCACACTTGCAAGATCAAGCAGTCGAGGCGAGCACATTTTGATTTATGTGAAGGTGATTGGGTCTACATTCAAAGGAGGTGAGTTCGAAGTCAAAGGAGGACCAAATTGCATCCAAGGGGAGATGGACCATTTCATGTACTTGAGTTGATTGGAGGCAAGGGCTACAATTTGAGCATTCAAGTTATGAATTCGAGGTCGAATCCTTTCGAAGGGAGAGAGGATGATGTGATCCAGGGTAGGCAATCACTTGGTCTAGCCATGGACCGCGCAAGGTTGAAGTTGACATGCCAAGGAACAAGTTTCATGTTTAGGTCGAGGCCGGAAATCAATTGGATCAACACGAAAGTTATGCAATTATTTTCAGTCTCATATTGAAACCTATTTTTGACATGGTACATGATCGAATTGGAAGATTATATCTGAAGGAAAGTTGTATATCTTTAAGTAATCTTTCCAATTCACTTTGAATCACATCAATCGAACATCGGTAGAGAAAGTTATGACTAAATTACTGAAGGCTATCCGGAGGGCCACCCGGAACCCTAAGCGACCGCTTAGAGTTATTAACAAGCTATCGCCCAACCATTACCGAAACCAATCTGGAGGAAAGTTGGTCTTCCAAGCTACCGCTTGGTACAAATTTTGGGCAAATTTTCTATTTTTGGCGAGATTGTTTATATTGACTACAATTCTTATTTTTGGTAATTTCTATATTCTAGAGCTCTAGAATTTCATAATTTCCATATTCTTAGGGTTTATTGTTTTAGTATAAATAGGATTTTATTCTCATTGTATGGGGAATTTAAAAGAAACCTTTTGATATGAATTAAAATAAAGCTTTTGCTTTTCTCTTTTGTTCTTCCATGGACAATCCGTATCGAACTTATCAAAGATGAGTAATCTTTGTGGCGTTCAAAACATCGGGTCGTGGGTTCTTCAATTTGTGAGCAAGGGGTTCATTGTATCATCGTTATCTTTGGGTTACTAGTTTCATCTTGTTGGGTTCAAAATCCAAAACTATCCGGGTGAGATTTCGAGGCTTTGTGATCAAGAGGTCGTTGGTTTAATATACTTTCGGTTGCTTGTTTCAACGTTTAGAGGTTAAATCCTAAACCTTGGTCGTATTTGGGCGTTCTTTGGATCTGGTTCATTCTCCTGTGGGTTCGATAGCGTTCGTGCTAATCGGGTTCGTGTCAGTTCTTGTAACTAAAATTGTGATAAAACTAGTAGTCTGCTTATGCAAACGTGAATGAATCAACTAAATGAATGCAAGGTTTTCTACGTGCAATTATAATCCTAGATGCAAGATGTTATAACAATCAAATAAAAAGCGTACTAGGTTCGCGAATCCCCATGCAACGATTTATTTCAACCCTAGTTTTACAATTTGACAACACGTTTGAATTATGACGAATCAATGTTCCTATTTTATTCAAAACTCTCTTTCGATTAAGTTTGAACCTATTTTCATATACGACACCGACTATATCTGTATGACGGGAGCAAATATACAAAAATGAATGAATATTTATGAACACTTAGAGATTCACGTAAAGCATAGCGGTATATCTCTATCCCCTATCGGACCCTACGATGATTTATACATTGTCTAATCTATTTTTCCTCTTTCGAATGGATAAAATAAACCACCAAAATCACATAATCATGTGCACAATAATTATGGATAAAATTTAATGTATATAAACCATTCAATAAATTCAAAAACGCGTTTTAACGTCAAATATATAAAACTAGGAATTAAAATATCAAATCACATGGTTCATCGTTCACCTAGCACTATAAAATCTAGCCTGACATGATAAAACTAAGAAAACTAAGAAAAGAAAGAAATTCAATTGAAGAAGACATCACCCTTTCAATTTTAGAGGTAAATCTTGAATCTTGAAGTAATCTCCCCATTTTTCGCCTTCTTCTTGCTCTCCAATATGTCAAAAAATATCAAATTAGGTGTAGCTCCCGTTTCTTGTCATTCTTAGGGTTATAAAAGAATCCTAGATGTGTTTCCATAGATAGTTGAATCAAATAAGGAAACTAGAATATTCGCGTCAGATTTGTACCAAGCTACTGCTTGGTTATAAGCCAAGTGATCGCTTGGTTTGTAAAATTCACCTCATGAATTCCCTGAATTGTTTTGGGCGACCGTTTGAGATTTGTTCTAAGCGACTGCGTGGAACAACGTTTTCTATGCTGGATAGCTTTTAGTATTTTGGTTATAACTTTCTCTATTGAAATCCGATTGAAGTGATTCAATGTGAATTAGAAAGATAACTCAAAGAGCTAAAACTTTGATTCAGACATAAACTTCTAATTTGATCGTTTATCATGTCAAAAATGGGTCTCAATATGAGACTAAAAATCGGTGCATAACTTTTCGATTAGAAATTGATGCGTGATCATACTTTGACGATATTTCATCCCTTTGACATCTTATTTCAACCAATTGACTCCTAGTACTCTCAAATTTTCATCATTTGGCTTGACACAACTTTTGAATATTTGCACGTTAGTACTTGAACTTTCATTTTCTTCCATTTTGGTCATTTTTTGCTCGTTTTCACATACTTCTCGTTATATCCATCAATGTTGTCCTGTAAACACAAATTGTACCGAATTAAGCCATAATTCAACATATACATTCACAATTAGCCATGTTTTGTGGCCTAAATAAGTATGTAAAACACACTTATCAACACAACTCACGTAAACGTTAGTGCTCGACAAATGGAATGTTATGTTATCAGTTTCTGTACATTCTGTTATGTTAATATTCTCTCATGACATTGTACATTCTGAAGTTATGTTATCATTTTCTTTTCATTATCGTTGGCAGACATTAGTGCTCGACAGATGGAAAACAGTAGAAATTTCACTTAATCGAAAATACGATGCATGAAGTAGTATGGTGTTCCCCAACACATTCTGAACTTAAATTATTATTTTTCAACTTACATTATAATTACCATTCCATTATTGTTAGCTAATAGGAGAAGACATGTTTAAGTTCACCAACAAATAGGCAAAATATTGCATAACATCTCAGCAGTTCATCTGTTGTTCCTGTTCACAAATTTTATTTTTTTTTTTTAAAAAAATTAAAACCACCGCAAGTGTACGGTTCATTACAAGTGAATTTAGCTGACCTAGACTACGAATGCAATTGTGTATGAATTAAAATGCAAAATGAGTAGTTTAATGTAAAACTTGATGAAATTAATATATGAGAAGTGCACTAGGATCGCGAATCACTATGGATCGTTAACTTTTAACCCTAATTTCACACATTGACAACATGATTAATTATTTGAAGAATCAAAGTTCCTAATCTATCCAACACACACACACACTCTCTCTCTCTCTCTCTCTCTCTCTCGTAGTAGTAGTAGTAGTAGTAGTAGTAGTAGTAGTAGTATTGAACCTACTCTCGTATACCACTTGACTATATCTCTATGACAAATGTAAATATACAAGAATACATGAGGTTTAGTAAACACTTAAAGTTTCAAGCAGGGCATAGCAGTATATATCTATCCCCTATCGGATCCTACGATGATTTATACATTGTCGAACATATTTCCCTTCTCTCGAATGCATGAAATAAGCTACCAAACTCATACAATCACGTGCACATAATTATGGAGGAAATTAATTGTATAAAAATCATTCAACATTCAATATTCGTATTTTGATGTCAATATTGCAAAATAAGAAATTAAAAGATTACATTGCAAGGATCATTGTTCTCCTAGTACAATGAAAATCTAGCCTAAAAACAACAAAATATGTGATTTACAAGTCCAAATTGAACTTAAATTATCAAATTTCTCAAAGCCATGCATGTTCGACCAAGGGTTTTCATCTCCGGGTATCGTCAAGAAAGGTAGAAATTTCCTTGAGCGATGTCCATACATATGAAATTACTCATGTTATTCTAGCACATATTCAAAATGTAGGTCATTTGGACATCGTTTGGAAATGATAACTGATGGACGAAGTAGGCGACGTGAAGTGCGATGGCCTAGTCATATGGTACGTACCTATGTGTGTCAATTGAGATTTTTGGCGTTCTTCAACATGTTTGGTAATGAATCTCAATACAAAAGGTAATCCATAACATATATTAATAAGATGAGATTCGGAATTCTCAATAAAGTATAATCCTTTTCAATTAGGCACTTCACCAAACATGATGAAGTCATTGCGTTGTTCATGAAATTTTTGAATTGAAATGAGGGTTGAATCTAGCCAAAGTTATCACATATCACAGACAATCAATACACCATCACTACCTACTCCCAAACTCCTCAAGTTAATGGAAAAAATTGATTCACATTATAACATACGTAGAAGAGACTAAGGGTAACAAAATTTGTACCTTTCGAACTTGATAGGTATTGTAGTAGATGAAACTAGTAAATATCAACAATATTGGGAAGAACCGTGTGTGGAATGTGGGTGAGTGTCGTGTTTTAGTGTTTAAATTCGGCTCTTTTTTTTATTTTTTCACTCAATGTGACCATATAGCGTAAATCCATGCAGTCACATGGAGTATTTGGTGAAAGCCAATTTTGGCTCGGGTAGCTCCAATGCGACCGCATGGTGGGTAGTTCCAAGCGGTCGCATGGACTACCAGAAGGTACCTTTTTTTTTTTCTATTTCAAAATTTTTACTCTCGATACATCTTGTACCTCATTTTCGTGCCTAGCAAGTTAAATTTAGTGTAATAAATGTATGCAACATAGGAAACTTTCAAAACACATTTAACTCTTCAAAAATTTGTTTTTGGTTCATTTTCCCAAAAATCCCAATTTTTCATCTATGATTCCACCCGTCCATCCATCGCCCTCCAAAACTTATCAAAACACATTTTTAACCATATGGGGTGCATGTATGTATTGAAATCATCTTCAAAACCACTTTTAAACCCGAAAATACTTAAATTTTGCTTTTTGCCTCGAAATGTATGATTTTGACCGTAAATCTCCCAAACATTATTTTAACACCTCATGATTAGTGCATAACACATTTAAAACTTGTGTGAACTATGGATAAACTCTTTTTGAGTGAACGATGACATAAAAATACCAAGAATGCACAAAACCACGAAGAATTCCTAATCTAATGCATAAAGCGAAATAAATAAAAGGGTAAAAATAATGGGTTGCCTCCCAACCAGTGCTAGTTTATAGTTTAACTCTAGGTTGCAGTTTCGCCTATTGTTTGTTTATTTTGTTCCACATGCTCCTCATCTGAAATCGGTACTGTTTCTTTATCTGGGCCTCGTCTTTTCTCATTGATCTCTGGTAACTGAACCCCACTTCTTGTAGTAATGGCTTAACATTGTTCCCTGTGATTTACTTCAGTATTACTTGGCAAGGCACATGGTGCCTTCCATTTACAAAAAAAAAAAAAAAAATGCTATTTGCCCAAGTGTTTCCAGGTTCTTAATGGCAACACCGTAGTTCTGGAGAGCTGTTTCAGTCTTCAACATGAACTAGTTGTTTGCTTCCATGTATTTATCAGTCTTTTCCATGAATCTCACAAACATTTCTTCCAATTGACATTTCCTCTCCTGCTGAAATTGTCCATGGGGTATTGTCCCTGGGGTCTATTCTGATTTTGAAATTTATTTTGATTTCCACCCATGAGAAATTTTGATGGTTAAGTTGGTGCTGACCATATTTCACATAATCCACATGTTCTACTCCCTGTGTGAGAATTGGACAATTTGCAGTATTATGATCTGTTCCACATTTCTCATAGCTTGGTTTCTTAACGTTTGCTACATTAGCAGTTTGTGAAATACTTTCAACCTTATGGAACAATGAATCAATTTTTGAAGCTAAGGCTGAATAAATATCCACCTCGTATACACTTGGAGCCTTCTTCTAAATAGCTCACTCGAATGCCTTCATGGCTGAAGTAGTAGTACAATTTCAAACAGTTTCAATGCATCATCTATGGTTCTTGTTGACAACGAACCATTTGACAACGAATTCACCATGCTTTTGAAGGATGAAGTAACCTCGCATAGAGATATTGAACCTGAAGTCCCTTACTAATACCGTGGTGTGGACACTTCTGAAGCATATTCTTGAATTCATTCCAGGCTTCATCAAATGATTCTGACTTACCTTGGCAAAAGACAGAGATATCATATTTTAACTTGGCTATCTTGGCGGGTGGAAAGAACTTAGTACAAAACTTCTGAGCAAGGTCATTCCATGTGGTGATGCTAGAAACAATTGGTTTGTCATGCAATGTGTGAGGAAACAGCCTCAATCTGATAGCGTCATCTGAGATACCCTGATACCTAAAGTGTTAACACATCTCTAAGAATTGAGACGTGTGTATGCGGGTTTTCCTCAGCTTTCCCTTAAAACTGGTGCCCATTCTGAAACAATTGTATCATGTTGGTCTTCAATTGGAAATTTGGCCTAAACGGTGGATACACAATGTTGAACTGACTTTGAATGATTGTGGGGGATCATGAAATCCCTTATAATTTCACAATTTGACAGCACGATGAATTATTTGAAAAATCAATGTTCTTAATCTATCCAACACTCTCTCTTGAGTAGTATTGAACCTACTCTCATATACCACTTGACTATTTCTCTATGAAAAATGTAAATATACATGAAGTTTTGTAAACACTTAAAGATTCAAGCAGGGTATAGAGGTATATCTCTATCCCCTATCGGACCTACGGTAATTTATACCTTGTTGAACTTATTTTCCTTCTCTCGATTGCATGAAATAAGTCACCAAACTCACACAATCACGAGCACATAATTATGGAGGAAATTAATTGTATATAAATCATTCAATATTCGTGTTTTGATGTCAATATTGCAAAATAAGAAATTAAAAGATTACATTGTAAGGATGATCGTTCTCCTAGTACAATGAAAATCTAGCCTAGCATGGATAAAAGCGAAGAACAACAGATAGATAAAGGAAACGACATCACCCAATCAGATTTCAAATTTAAATATTCAATCTTGGAGTAATTCTCTTCTTCTTGTCTTGTTCCTTGCTCTCCAAACCCTTCTCCTTGTGTTAGAATGCGTTTTCCCTCTTCTGGATGGAATTAGGGTTTTATAATACGTCCAAGATATGTTTCCATATGAGTTCTAACCAAATAAGGAAACTTGAATTTTCACTCTAGAAACCAACCATGCGACCGCATGGTTCAATCAATCTGGCCTATTGGAGTTTCAGTTACCTTCCATGCAACTGCATGGTATTTTCAACTTCTAATTTCTTCATTTTGGTCCTTGAACTTTGATCTATCTCTTTTTGGCCTCTTTTCTTCCTTCTCCTCATTTTAGCATCTCATGACTTCACCAATTTATTACTTAGCTCGGTTTCATGCTCAATTTTCCATTTGGGTCAACTTTTGAATAATTGTACTTTGTCCCTGAACTTTGATTTTCTTCCGTTTTGATCATTTTTTGCTCGTTTTCACATACTTTTCGTCATAACCATCAATGTTGTCTTACAAACACAATTTATACCAAATTAAGTCATATTTCAACATGTTTATCGACAATTGTCCATGTTTTGTGGCCGACAGATTGTTTCTGTCAGTGCGCAAAACGTACTTATCAGTTCCTGACAGATTGTTTCTGTCATCTCGATAGTTGGTTTGGAGGACAAAATTTAACTACACATAAGATGCACAAGAGACGTGCACCAGAGCTTAATACATCCCTGAAAAAAAATAAACTGCACATAATTTAGTAGATAACCATATGAGATATTGCACACTTCGTTCATTGTCGACATTTGAATCTTCTCTCCAACTTTTGTGTATGTGAGTAGTATGAAGTGCCACAAGCACATGAAGTGTTTACATGCAACTCAGAGTGTAGTGATGTCATGCTATTTATAATCAAGTTCTTGAATGGAAGTAATTGTGGTCATTTAGTACCCAACCACCAAGTCCAAAATGATCTAAATTTGAAAGACAATTGGTGTGACGGTTTAACGTGTAAGTGTACCTTTATGCCCCAAAGTTTGTCCATAGTTTACGGAAAATGTGAATTTCAAAATCATGTGTACCATTTTGCAAAACGATTTCCTACATGTAGTTGTTGGTAATCAAATTTCATTAGTACTCTTGTACATTAATTGTAGCACCCTTATCCGGAGTTTTTCCCCTGTTGTGACAACTCATAATATAGCTCCACATAAGCAACTTTGACAATAATATCTTTGATCACATGTGATCCGAATCTTATGGAGAATGATTCATGACAGTGGTGGTACCCTTATCAAAATTTCAACCGAACCAAAAGTATACCCCGAATTTTAGATTTCACAGAACAACTCCATGGTGAATAATCATAAAATCGCTATAACATCATCCATGGCGATCATTACCAAATATAAAATAAAAAAGGGACTAACGTAAACATCGACTTCCTCATTGTATGTTCACAAACATCTAATAACTTATTTCTTTACTCTCTTTCCCCTCAAGGTGCATGGAGTCCTGGTATATACCGTAGGACATCGAATGCATGTTGATCGCCGCCTCTTTGTGCTAACAACATGGCCTCCTTCTTTGGGTATGGTAGTCTCAATTGGCAATTCAGTCACACCGCCTACGCAAAATCCAAATGGGCCAAAACACATAACCGAAATGCCAACCACTTAATGTAGCATAAGATGGATAGTTTTTCAATACAAAACTTACCGTCCACATCTGTCATGCCACAAGTCGAAGGAACTTCGTCGTTCGGGTACGACTATTCGAGGTCCATGTTTCCTCCATCTACTTGAAAACAAAATACTCAATATTAACAGTCACGAGTTCAATATTTATAGTTTGCATACTAGGGAATAAGATAAGACTACAACACAAAATAATATAGTACACAAGTAATTAACGTAAAGCATACCATTCGCTAGGGGTGTAAGGGGTCCGGTTTTATCGATTTTTGACAGATTTTCAAACCAAACTGTTTACACCGGTTTGACAAAAACCCATACCTAAACCAAACCATCTTGAATGGTTTGAAAAAAAAACTCAAACCTAAACCTAACGATTTGGTCCGGTTTTAAATCATCGGTTTCGCCGTATATTTTTTTGTCTGTCTACTTTTATGCCATTAATTTAGAGTGACATTTTTTTCAAGAACCGGTGAAATCGGATCGGAACCATTTAGAACCGGTCAATTCGTTTTCGGATCTTCTAAAAAATAATTTGAATTTTGGACAAATTATTAAGAACCGACCAGTTTCGGTCCAGTTCCCGGTTTTAGAAGGATTTTTTTTTTCTTTGGTAAAATATATGATTTAATCTCCAATCACTTTTATAAAAAAAAATAATAGGGTTCTTTCTTCATTTTAGACCCCAACACTTTCCTTCTTCTCTTTTATTCTTTTATTCTCTCTTCTTATAATTCTTTGATTAACTGATTCTCAAGCCAAATTAGAATATTGAGTAATTCTATACCTAAATAAATTTATTTACAACATATAATTTCATTTCTAATATCCGAAATTTTTATTTTATTTTCACTTTGATTACATAGTTGTTGATTTGATCAAAACTTTTCATCTAGATTTCTACAAATTATAATCGATAGAACCAGAAGTTGCAATAATTTTTAAAGGATGTCCAATTCAATGTAGGATTTTGATTTTGATTTTGATTGAAATTTGTTTAATTATTGGAGTACAATGCAGTTTATATAAGTTGATAATTGTTTGACGATAGTAATTTATATGGAATACAAAGTGAAATTGCTTGATGAATCGTTTCAGATTTTGAGTTTAAGATGGAATATATGTGCCTCATTTAAAAATAAATAAAAAGCCCAACACAAAAGTTTTACAAGTTACGATTTAGAAAATTTCCTTTTTTTAAATTTTTATATATTTTTTCGCCGGTCCGGTTTGGTTTGGTTCAAAATCATTTCATTGATGGGTCCACATGGCACTAAACCGACTGTTTCCAAAATGCTGTTTTTGTTCGATTTTCCAATTTGGCGATTTTTGCTTACAGCCCTATCGTTCACATCCTGCACATGAGTACCCAATGAACCCTCATGGTCATTCGAGAATGAGTCGATGCCTCCTCCATTTGGTAGAAAACAACAATTGCAATGACGTGAAGGAGTTCTATATTTAACATTAGCGTAGCACAAAATGAGATGATGTGAATCAAAATTTGGAATTTATCACAAATAACGCACATACCTTGCGGTTCCTTGTTCCCATAAGGCAATGGACGATCCTAGTCATCCAAGCACAAGTTGATGTCGTCTCCATGTACGTCTAAGTGACATTTACAAAATTAACAAAAGTGTAAGGGAAATTTAGAATGTGAACTGCTAAAATGACGTTAATTTGAACTTGTAAACAAGTAACATACGTACATTGCGGTAAATTACCTGAAAGGCTAAGGGAGTTCTCGACATCAGCCGCAATTGCAATGGTGGCATAACTAAATGGGGGCACAAGGGTACATATGAACTTTTTTAGTCTTGCAAATTCGAAGGTCACGTGCTGCATGATCTCAAGTTTCACGGTCCGGAGTCGCAATTCGATGAGTGTTCGTTGATCCATCAACATTTCCTTAA
The DNA here is from genome assembly GCA_019395295.1 of Osmanthus fragrans. NCBI lineage: Eukaryota > Viridiplantae > Streptophyta > Magnoliopsida > Lamiales > Oleaceae > Osmanthus > Osmanthus fragrans. Next base: position 6,324,268 of record CM033363.1, on the reverse strand, counting down.
CTTTCGATCTCATCAAGCTTGCTCCAGAGGTTACACCTTATTGTCTAAATTTCGACGGTGCATGCACGTGCAAAGTATGTCTTGGTGCATGAGGCGTGAAATATGCACCCTCATGCCATCCGCAGATGTACTTACCATTGTCGCCGTCGCTGGACTCATCATCGTCATCATCTCCACTATAATTAGCACTTGACTCGGCATGATCACTGGCCAACGGCCCCCTTATGGTCATCACCACCAAACGTCTCAGCCTTGAAGGCTCCTCCATCGGACTATTCTTCATTGGCTTCCCCTGTAGACAAATGGTAGTTGCCTCCACTACCCAATGGCTCTGCAATAAACTGTGGAGATACAACCTTCTGGGTAATGTCGTCCAACGCGGGCACAGTACAATCTTCATACGACAAATGTGGGATATATGGCAGATCATGCTCGACTTCGGTAGGGTGCAGAGTTGTAACACGTGCAGCTACGAAAACAACATAATCATGTGAATGGAAATGTATTCTACATGGTACACAAATGAAAACATTGACTACATTGAAAATTGAATTCATGTACGTTATTGAAGAATGTCTCGTACGTACATTGTTGCGGTTGTTTTGTAGACGTCCAACTAAGAAGTCATGGCGATTTTTTTACCAAGCCTTTGAACGAACCGTTCACCAATTTTTGTTACCACCTTAAATTCCCATATATGTCATAGCACAAAACCATTGTGACTTTACTTTCCATAGGCATGACAATATACTATACTTTGAAGTAATGAGTACATCATCTAAAATAATTATTCGTACCTGCATGGTAATGGGAAAGTCGTAAATTGTATAACTAACCTCCTTCTCCTACCACGACGAAAGCCCCTCAACATACGAGTATATCCTACTCTACCCTAAGGGTAGGCAAAAAAGACGTCCAGGTTGTCAATGATTGACAATGTGTCCTCACTGATACCTACATTGTTATCCGAATTATTGAATACTCCTTCGACAATTGGAGAAAGGCCAAGCTTGTATCGATCATCTTGGGACGTTGACGATAGTAGAAAAGTCTTCTCGAGTTGGGTATATGAAATCTAAATCTTGTTCATCGATTTGAAGTATCTCTCTTTTAGTCTCCTTTTTTCCATAACTTGATTAAATCGATTGCCCTCCAGAAAGAGACCACATCTTAATCCCATGATGACCGCAAACTCTTGAAGTCCAAACTTAGTCAAGTGCCCTTACAGATTGAACGACAACTTTTTCGTCTTATCAGTTTGTATGGATCTGAAGACTAGTTGTCAGATTAGTTTGGCAAAGAATTGAATATCGGGAACCTCAGCCAAAAACCTGAGACATGAGTTTGTCGGTCATCAAAATGCTCCAGGACCATTTTAGCGTACTTCCAATTGCTTCTCTGTGAAATGCGGCTGCGGAACCGTACATTTTTCGGAACTTCGAATTTCGAAATTCATCTCTTCTGCAATAATACTGGAAGAAAACCAAAAAAAAAAGGTCAGATCCAACTAAATCGTACACAAGATGGACATCTGCACTAACGTACAACAACAAAACTAGAAATGTCGATATCATAATATGGCATACATGTTAATGCCAAACACACGTGTATTGTTTTGGATGAACCAAAGTTTGACATGTGATAACCTTTTGTGTCGGGAAAAATTTAGATAAATTGTCGGTCTCAATAGTTCATCTGTCGATCTCAACAGATGACTCAACTAAGCTGTCGGATTCAGCCATCTGTGGAGAATTACTGTGACGAACTGTCGGAAAATGATAGTTCACCTTGGTGAAGTGAACTGTTGAGACTGTCGAGACATCTACTTTTGACCTCTAAACCATCAAACTGAGAAATGAGTAAGATTCATGCCATACATGTCACACTCTTGAGTTCTTAATACGGGAAGATTTATATGCGGGGTAGAATGCTATAAGCTCAGAAAATGGATGCAAAATGAACTAAAGCATTGTCTATGACAACTAAGTCAAGGTGAAACTGTGCGATATAACAGAATGTAAAATTGCAAGTTCATTAATCAACTTATCAAACTTCGAAATTCAAAGTAAAAACTACAATCTTGCGTTTTTCATTTTCATTTGTGATTTATGCACAACATACTTTTTCCCCCAGTTTTCTCACAAATAGGGATACAACTGTTCCACGCTTCAAAATAGCACTAAACCTATCATAAGTCAAACAGAGAGCATATAATGACAACTAACCTTAAATTTAGTTGTGAGCTTATGGAGACATAGATACATAGACATGACATGTGACTTAGATCCAACCACAAATTAAGTTAAGGCAAGAAGTCCAGAAGACTCAGAGACAAACAAGCTAATGATTTCTCATGTTTGGATAAAACTAACTATTGTGAGAGGTAGGTTAATAATAATTGTAAAGGATAATTCAATAAGCTGAAATTAACACACCAATACACTATCAAACAAATATGGTACACCAAAATGAACTATTCAAATTTTTTCCTTAATAATCGAGACATAGAAATATATTATATATTTTAAATAACTAAAAAATCATATTCATCTTTAAACTTACAATGTTAAATCTATCAATCACATAAGCCCAATATTTAGAGCATGTTTTTGGAAAGTGTTTATAAACGATAAAAGTCAAACCACTTTTTATCCACATTTTGTTAGAACCACAAGTAAAACCCATTTATCCACAACTCATTTCTACCTGTTTATAAACACATTATTAAGAAACACTTGCCAATATCCTTTCTCCTCAAAACCTTTGAATCACTTCATGAAATTGACAAAATACCACTGAAACTATATAATGCTGAAACTTATGTAAATAGTGCTACAAATATCATCTTAAGTTTGCAATAAATGAAAATAGCATTATTAAGAAAACTTTTTTCCTCTAGCCTTCATTGTAGAAATAATTGGTGGAAAATATAGTAATATCAAGGGTTAACTAATATCCAAATATTGAATGACCTCAAAGAAATGCAACATATATGATTACAAACAAAGATATGTATGGTTATATACCAAAATAGTGGAACCGTTTGTCATTTCTATCATACATATGAATGAGCAAATGTGTTTTCTCGAGAAACTCATATCAAACAATCAAGCAAAGCAAGAAATTCATATTGAACTTTTGTTATAAAGTACGAAAACAACTGCAAATCAAGGACACAAGGAGACAGTTACATAATATGGAAAGTAACTGTCAAATGAAATACAAAAAAAATTCAACTACCAAGAAGCTATAATTCCATGACAGACTAGATATTAATATCAAAACATCCAGTTCAAAAAAAAGATGTAAGAGTTTAAAAACAAATAATCTTCAGAAAATCGATAAAAAGGAGAATGTAAAGCAGAATGTAGTCAATATATTTGCATCCAAAGTAGTAAAAAAGAAAATCAATAAGAGGTATTTTTTAGAATTTACCGGTTTGCTTTTAACTCGAGAGATTGCAAAAACTTCGAATGCCAAATTCCTCCTCTCTCTCACTCTTTCTCTCCCTCGCACACTAACACGCAATGTTCCTCCCAACACACTTTTCCTAGAGCAAAAATTAAATTTAAAACCAAAATCAACAGAAATGGTGATTTTCGCCAATTCACAAAAATCAAAACAATAAAAATTAAAAATAAATCACCCCATGGTTAGGAGCGTTGTCAAGAGTTGAGCTTCTTTACTAATAAAATCGGTTAACTCGGCTGCTACCCAAAAGCCGAGTTCTTATCTTCCACCCACACAGTCTCCTGAGTGTTTGAATGATAGATTCAATTCGTATTTTTTGTGGTCTTCGTTGGCGATTTTTTTTTCACAGCGGTCGTCAACGAGAATTGTGGTGGTGTCCTGGATTAAGTGAGGAGAGTGAGACTTAGAGTTTCTTCTTTTACGCCTATTCGGTGGACCTTTTTTCGAAATGGTTTCAAAACCGTTTCATTTTTCTTCTTTTTGTGTTTTAGTTTTTTTTTTTTTTTTTTTTCAATTTCGAAATTCACATAAGTCTTCCTTACATTTACACTATTTTTGTACAATATTTCATCCAGTCAAAAATGTATTTAAATTAAAAAAAAGTGACATTTTAGTAAATGCAAATCCAAAAAATGACATCTAGTGCAATTTCCTCTATAAAATATCACACACTAGAGCTTAAAATATTTTATAGCGGTTCAAACTATATATATATATATTCTCAGCATTCTTTACTTTTCATCTCAGTGCATTGTGATACATCAATTGTAAATGTTGCACTATGAAAATAATTAGATAAAAAAATTTAGCTATGACCATAAGCCAATTATAGCCCCAAAAAAATTTGATATTAGCATGATTCTAATTGCATTCACTAAACATATTAGGAAACACTTTGTTCTCAATAGTAATGATTTAGAAATTAATTGAAAGCGCTTAACAAACAATATCTTTTAAACATTTATCATAATTCCAACTAACACTTAAAAGTGTTGAAATTTAAGTTTCACTTGCATTAACATGCACAACGTCTTGATTATATAATTTAAAATTTATGTTCATAATATAAATTCGAGCAAGTAATCTTGCAAACTTCAGGTTGTGAATACTATGCAATCATTTAGTATATGTATCATATTTATTATATACATATAATATTTAGATAGTTAACATGGAGGGTGACGGGACCCCATTTATCATCCTAATTAACTTCAGAAATATAAAAAAATTCAATCCACACTTTAGCTAGTAATTGCCAATGTCCCATTTTCAATAAAGAGAACAAACATCATATATGAATTCGTTGGATAAAAAAATCTTCTAGTTCTTTATTGAATATACATTTAAATTCTCAATTCCGTATCATTATTGATCTAGTGATGGTCTAACTGGTCATGTCAAACAATAATACATTCAGTAATTAAACTTCTAGTTCAATACAGTATTTGCTTCAATTGTACTAATACGTATATAGTAAAAACTAAGAAAAGGAAAGTAATATAGCCCCTGTTTGAACCCATTGTTTGGGAAATTAAAGAGTTTTGAATAATATTTTTTGAAGGATGTGTGGTTAAAAAGTAAAGAAACTTTATTGATTTGTGTGTAAAATATTTTACTGTGTGAATGTGTGGTGAAGAATCATACTGTAGCAAACAATTTAAAATTTTAAAGATTGTCAAAATCACACATAATATTGACTCTTCTGAAGCCTTATAATTATATTTGCAAAATTTAATATTATATTGTATTGATTTTTCATTATTCTTGCATTTTCCTTTCAATGAATTATCATGAGTTTAGTTGGACATTGGTACGTACTACAAGTAGGTTATACAGGTATCATGATCTAAACACTATATTAAGTAATAAATTTTTTAATTTTTTTTTTGAATCAACAAAATTCAAATTTGTGAAAATATTTGATTTGAATGATTCTATAATTTTTGAGAAGTGTGCTTCTTTGATAGCACCATCACAAATATTCATCGAGAATATTATTAGGTGTAGAATCATGCATTTGCAAGAGCAATACCACAATATTCTATTATTAGATGTAAAATTTTATGATTATTTATAAATGATAAAATATTTTTGTAGAATATTAATATTTAGAAGCCGTTTTTTTTAAAATAACCAAATATTCTTCTAGAATAATGAATTATTTGTATAGAAGATATGTTTCTCCAGGAGCATTAACATATTATCAGACTGAAACTTAATCTTTTATAGAACATATTTATCAGGTATTAATCTTTGAGACTAACACAGTATTCTTTTAAAATTTTGATTTGTATAAAAAATTTATTCTCTTCAGGAATATCAAAATAATATTTTTCCTAAATACTTATGTAAGAACATCCCATCAGAGTTTGCTGAGAAGCGTGGTGGAACTAGTAAAGACAAAGAGTGTGAGTGTAGTAGAGAAAAAGAATGTCAGTTAAATCATTTAGTATTAGATGAAGAAATAGAATATAATGATTTAACTGACATTCTTTTTCTCTACTACACTCACACTCTTTGTCTTTACTAGTTCCACCACGCTTCTCAGCAAACTCTGATGGGATGTTCTTACTATAATTTGGAGCACAAATTGTAAATTTCTGTAGTTGTAAAAAATCTTTATTAATCATTATACTACCATTATCTTTTAATAAGAAACTTAATCCTAAAATTAAGTCTGTGTTTAAAGATAAATCTCTTACCCATACTGAGTCTTTTGGTAAACTATATTCTGTACTTTTACCACAATTAGTCTCAAAACTAATTTTTGCTGGTCTTAAAATATTTTGGTAACTATAAAAATTCTCATCCATTTGTTGGGCTTCTATAGGTTCTTTTGATTTTACTATATATTTATCTGGTATTATTCTTTTATTAATAATACAATGACTACAACCTGAATCTATTAATCCTAAACAAACTATCTCATAATTTTCTATTCTAACATAACATTTTACTTTAATACTTTTCAATTTTTCTGAATTACAGAAAACTTGAACTAATTCTGGTTCTGGAATTATCTCATGATTTTTTCCCTAATTATTTGGTTCTAAAAATTCTAATTTTTGTAATATGTATCTCCGCATATCTTCTAAATTTTCAATTCTTTTTCTAAGAATCTTAATTTCTGATAATTCTATTTGAATTAATTCTGTTTGTTTATTTTCTTCAGGTTCTAATAATTCTTTCTGAATTAAACACTTTTTACAAGCTTCTTTATAACATATTTTACATTTTAATCTTACATTCTTACTAGGATACCATCTACAAATATAACATGGTATACTATCTGAACCTATATCTTTTGTCCATTGATGATTACATTCTAATTCTAATTCTATATTCATAAATTCTGTATTTTCTTCTGAATCTGAAGAATTTTGAATATTAGAAAATTCTTGTATAAAATTTTCATAATCTGAATCTTTTTCTAAATTAATTTGATTGTCTAAATCTTCTATAGATATTATGCTATATATTGATTCTTTATCAGAAATATATTCATCTATTTCTAATAAATCTTCATTAGTACATTCTATTAATCTACTTCTTTTATCATTATTATTTAACTTCTTAGGACAAGTTTTTGCTAAATGATCTAACCCTCCACATACATAACAATTTAACTTATTAGGATAATTTCTTTCTGGCTTAAATTTTCTAACATGTCTATTTTCATCTAAATAAGGCTTTCTTCTATTAGATTTCCTAAGATAATATCTTTTCTTAGTAGGTCTTTTATATTGATATTTCTTTTTATATTTTTTATCCTTTTCTTTAAACTTATTACCATAAGTTTGAGGAGTAAAAATATCTTTACAAAATTTATAATCTGTCTTTTTAAGCTGATTCTGAATTTGTAACTCTACACATTTTTCTTCTAAGCATTTCATAATAAATTGTGTTCTATGTCCTATACTCCATAAATAATCTGGTCTATTTTTAGTTAAAATTTCACCCCATTTCTTTGTTATTTCTAAACCTAATGGTCCTGGTAATTTATGAAATAATTTATTTCCTAATTCTTGATTAAAAGTATTTCCTGAAATAGAAACTAAATAATGATATTCATTTAAAAACTGTTTAACTTCTCTACCTTTTGTCCATCTATTTAAACTAAGTTGTTCTAAATCTCTAATAGCTTTCTGTTGTATTACAGTATGTCCTATATTAGGATCTGCTCCTGTTAATAATTCATGAATTTTGAAAACAAAATTATATGGATTATTACCTAATGCTACTAATGCTTCAAAATCTTCTTGTTTATCTTTTTTAAATGCTTCCCAAGTTGACTTAGCATTTTCTCCTAAAAACGTTTCTAAATATCTATACATTTCTACTGAATCCATATTATGAGCTAATCTAATATAATTTCCTATAACTGTGTTTTTCCAAACTTCTATTACATTATTTCAAGTCTGAGGATCATGTGCTGTAATATTTAAAATCTGAGCCTTATGAGGTGTCTGAAATTCTATAACTGGTTCTAAAGGTCTAACCTTTCCTCTGGAAATATAACTTTTTCCTTTATCATCATATTGATCAAAAGCTTTCCTAGGAGGATATCCTGCATTATAAGTATATGTTTCTGGTTCTGCTTTCATTTCTTCATCTGCTAATTCTTTATAATTACTAGCTTCTGAAATTTCTGTCTTATTATCTATTTCATCTATATCTTCTCCTACTCTTATATTTCTATTACTATCATAATATAAATATTCTTTTTCTCCTATTTGTTTACTTAAAAACAAATGATCTTCTAATTTTAATAATTCTATTGGGGATAAGTTCATTTCTAATTCTTTAGGATAAATAATTCTATCTTCTATTTCTGTTTCTACAGCATTCATAAATGGTTCTTGTCTTGGTTGTTCTTGTTCTTGTTGTTCTTCATTATTATTACTAGATTCTGTTTCAAAATCATTATTATTAATAGTATTATAATTTCCAAATCTTAAACTAGTTTTTCCATAAACATCTCTATATGTTATGGCTTCTTGAGGAGTTATCGTAGGATCTTGAGTTTCTAAAAACTTATCTAGATTCCATTCTAATCCTGCTAATATTTCTGAATCATAAGTCTTTGGTTTAATCATCTTTATACCTTTACTACTCATTAAGTTTATAACTTTATCTATATAAACTTTATACTTAGTCTGAGAACTATTACTGCATCTTCCTAGAAATCCTATGCTTATTAATAAATTTTCTCCTGACTTTACTTCTTCATATCCATGAGTCTGTATACCTATCTTAATTTCTTCTGAAAAATCTTTTATTGTGCAAAACATATCTGGATTACAATATATTATTCCTATATTGTTATTCATATCTACTTCTGTACTAGCTATCATACCTTTTTCTATCTTTTTCTATATTTTGGAATCTTCCATCATAAATTGTTAATAAAACTTTAGTCCCTAAATTTTTTCTCATTAAACCTTTAACTCCTATTACTATTAAACCTAAATGCATAAATCTAAAATTTTTCTTTTTTAAATCTTTTTTAGATTGTTCTGAGATTAATGGTAATTTTCTAACTTGATCATCTAAGCACTGTATTGATACTTCTCTAGTATGTCTAAAAAATTGAGTTCTTGATTCTAATAAACCTCTATTATATAAATTTTCTGGACTTAAAAGCTGTAAACCATGAGTCTGAAATCTATCATAATCTTGTTCTGGATCAATTAATTCTTCAATATTCTGATTATATTGAGGTTGTCTATTTAATATTCTTTCTATAATATTATTACTTATACTGGAAGTACTAAGTCTTCTATTTGAAGATTCTTCTTCATTAATAGTTCTAGGTCTACCAGAAAAACTTCTAGTCAAATTATTCATATTTATAAAAATTTGTTGAAATTTTTCTAGTTATAATTTCTTTTCCTGTTGTTTTTAAACTTAAATTATCTAATTTATTTATAACATTATCTAAACCTTCTGTAGGTTGATTTCCTATGTTATTTAATCTTTTATTAATATTTTCTGTAGCTTCTGTAATTCTTAGATCTGGAAATTTACTTAAATTTTCAATCTTAATAATTTTATCTAAAATACTCTTATTTTGTTCTTTTATAAAATCTAAATTTTCTTTTATTATAATTATACCTCCTTCTACTTTTAAGATCTTTTTATTTAAATTAACTACTTCTTTATTTAATAAATCCACTATTAATCTGAAAGATAATAAAAAGAGTCTAAAGATTCTCTACCTGATAAATATGTTCTATAATAATGATTACAATTATAATTTTCTAAAAAACACTCACAATTATTATCTTCTTTTAAAATATCTGTTTCTAAATCTAAAGAAAATATAAAATCAAAATATTCTATAAAATATTCTTCTCTAAATTCTGAGATTAAAGTTCTTAATAAAATTTGTTCTTTTATTTCTTTAGGTAAGTCTTTAACTACTTGTAATATAGCAAATAAAGAATCTATTGGTTTTTCTCTTTCAACCGTATTATTAAAATCTATATTATATTCAAATATTTCAATTTTATCTTTATGAAATGAAATATTATAAACTATTTTATCTAATTCTATACTAAGAATTCTAAAAAACATAAAAATTAATCTAAACTATAAATTCTTCATCTTTTTCATAACATAATATCCCTTTTTATGATTTTTTTTTTTTTTTTTTTTAAAAATCACATTCAAAGATATCAAAAGAAAAGTTTTGATATTATAAGAATACTCTGGGTTATATTCAGTATTCTTTATAACAATTCCAAAACTATTTTCAAAATCATTTTCTTTGAAATGACAAACTTATGCCATCTGGGATATGAACTTTGGCCTAATTTCTATCTTATAAGGACAGGACTTTTCAGACAATTTCTTATAAAATAATTTTAAAACAGTATCCTTTTCTCTCCTCTATAGCGCTTCTTAGCCTCTCCTCTGGGCCTTTACGCTTTCTGGGAAGTCACTCAGGACTGATTTTAAAACAGCTTTTAAACTTTAAAATTAAGACATGCTTTTATCATATACCCAGTATGAAACATAAAACATTTTTACAAAAAATTTACAAAATCATTTTCAAAAATTTTGATATTATATCAATGCCAGGGGTTGCATTCAGCATTGAATATAATATTGTTCAAAATTTCTTCAAATTTAAAACAAACTTATGAACATATGTTCTTATAGGATCTGGAACTAATATTAATTATTAGATCCATTCCTTAGAACATTCAAACCAAACTATACAAAAACTTAGAATATTTTTGTGGGATATTACATTACTAAAAGATAAAAGAAAGCTAAGGATTTCCCTTTCGGGAAGAAAGGAAAATTAAAACATCTTTAAGAGTAAACTCTGTATGTTGTATTGATGAGAGTTTTTCAATTCTGAATGATTCTATAATTTTTGAGAAGTGTGCTTCTTTGATAGCACCATCACAAATATTCATCGAGAATATTATTAGGTGTAGAATCATGCATTTGCAAGAGCAATACCACAATATTCTATTATTAGGTGTAAAATTTTATGATTATTTATAAATGATAAAATATTTTTGTAGAATATTAATATGTAGAAGCCGTTTTTTTTTTAAAATAACCAAATATTCTTCTAGAGTAATGAATTATTTATATAGAAGATATGTTTCTCCAGGAGCATTAACATATTATCAGACTGAAACTTATATAAAATTAATCTTTGAGACTAACACAGTATTCTTTTAAAATTTTGATTTGTATAAAAAATTTATTCTCTTCAGGAATATCAAAATAATATTTTTCTTAAATACTTATGTAGTTGAGTTGTGTTTCATCAAACATCAACAAAAATTTCTTCATATTAAGTTGTGATTCTTCAGTAATCCAATGAGATATATACTTTTCAAAAGTATAAATACAATATTCTTCTAAAATATTGGTATCAACAATTCATTTTACCTTTTGAGCTAAACAACACTAATCTTCTGAAATATTGTCATTATAAATTCATTCCACTTTCAAGCTATATAATATTTTAAAAATAAAAATTTAGAGTAATAATGCAATATTCTTTGAAATATTGAATAAATATAAAGTCATTCTTTTTTTAAAAGTAACAACATAATATTTCAGAATTGGAATAGATTTGGATAACTTTGAGTATTCTCAATTTTTTGAAAACATAAATGTGAAAAAAAAAAATTTCTAAAAAAATTCACCATCTTCTAATCAATTAAATTTCTAAAACATAAATGTGAAAATTTTTTTTTGATAACATAGCGATTTTTCAAAGTTGAACTGTTTGATCTTGAACTTAATCGGATTTGAAGAACAATAAGTTGCGAATCTAATGTCCAAATTTCACGATTATCTGATCACGTATTACTGAGATATCAACGCTTAACCACAGTTGTTGCGGACTATTCAGATTCTTCGAATTTTCTGCACTATTTTTTAGGTTTTTGCTTGGGCATAAACTCCGGATGTTTAAGAAGGCTTTAAAGGCATGGAACAATGAGTTCTTTGGACGTGTGAATCAAGAAATAGACTTTTTTTTGAAGATAAACTATTATTCCTGGAAAATTCCTTGATTGAAAACTACTCACTGGAAACGGTAAAGGATTTATTGGAGTGCCGAAATCAGTACACAGATTGGCTGGAAAGGGAGGAAATCTTGTGGAGGTAAAAATCTCGCATAAAATGGCTTTAAAAGTGCGATGGAAATACAAAATTTTTCCATGCATTGATTAAAAATAAAAATCGAAATCAAATAATCGATCACATGGTGCTAGAGAATGGCACAACCTTGAATTCAGTCGAAGATGTCCATGAGGGTGCTGTGTCATTTTTCAAAACAGATGTTGACTGTGTCACCTATCTCATTGGAAGAATTTGACCTTGAACTTTTTTCGCCGGTGATTACAGATGATGAAAACCGATACTTGTGCATTCCACCAACCTTGGAAGAAGTGAAAGAGGCTTTGTGGTCCATTCCCATTGACAGCAACCCTGGACCAGACGGATTCAGTGCAAGTTCTTCATTATTGCTTGGGAAATTATTAAGGGCGACCTCTATGAGGTTGCTACGGACTTTTTTGAGGGACACCTACTGACAACTGCCTTAGGTGCAACCAATATTGTTCTTATTCCGAAAGTGGAGTCCCCTAATAGTTTTGCAAACTTCAGACGTATCAGTTTATGCTCGATCATGTACAAAGTTTTATCCAAAATTATGGTCACCAGGATGGCCCCTTTGTTGGACAGGTTAATCTCCGGAGAACAATCAACGTTTATTCATGGTAGAATTATCTTTGACAATATATCCATTGCACAAGAAATGGTCTACAAAATCCACAAAAAGATGAGAGGTGGAAACTTGCTAATGAAGATAGATATGGCCAAAGCAAGCATACGACAGGGTAAATTGGTGATTTCTTCTAGTGAGCTTACGGAAGTTGGGCTTCTCGAATCAGTGGAGAAATCTTGTTTTCAATTGCATCTCCTGCCCATGCTATTCGATCATGCTTAATCGAACAACACGAGGTTTCTTTAAACCATCTAGAGGAATACGCCTAAGGGATCCACTCTCACCGTATTTGTTTATTGTGGCTCAATAACTTTTGTCAAGAATGATCAACCAAGCCTTTGACACTAAGGAAATTCAGCCTTTTCACTCCGAAGGTATGTTGGTTAGTTATTTATTTTATGCTGATGATTTGCTTATTTTCACTACTGGCAGTAAAAAGTCGACGGGTCATCTACTTGAAATTGTTAAAAATTATGAAGTGATGTCTGGTCAAATGGTAAACGCTACGAAATCTTCAATATTCTTTTCTAAGCATGTTACTATGGCTCGTAAAAGAAACTGGTTTTAAAGAAAGGGTATGGCCTTGAACGTATTTGGGAGTTCTTCTCTAGACAGAAAGATTAAGGAAACACATGTTTGAACCCATAATGGAAAAAATTCAAAAGAAATTGGCTGGCTGGAAGGGTCGTATACTATTCTTTGGGGGAAAGATTGTCCTGATTAAGTATGTCCTTTGTAATTTCAGCTTTGCCTATTGTGAGTGATAATTCTTTCTGCTGGATACGGGATGTCTCATCTAGCTTCTGGTATGATAATTGGTTAGGGCCGCATAGCTTGGCTGATGCTGGCCTCGAGGTCAAAGAACAGCTAGTACAAGTTAAAGATCTCTTAACAGCGGACAAAAAATGGAATGACGCCCAGTTAAGAGAATTAGTGGACAAACATCAAGCTACCGCTATCGAATTTGTGCAGATGAACATGCGAGGGGAACGAGATTTTCACGTTTGGAAGCATAGTAATGATGGACTATTTTCGACCAAATCGGATTGGGAATTGATTCACGAAAATGGGAGGACTTGTTCATGGAAATGGTGGATAAGGCACAACAAATTCCCAAGAGAATGTCGTTCGTATCCTGGAGAGCTCAACTAAATTGCCTACCAGTTGATTAGGTGGTTCAAGCGATTGGGATTTCGCTGGTCTCCAAGTGAGAATGTTGTGCGCTTCCCTCGATGGAAACCATTGATCACGTGCTTAGTAACGGGAAGGTGGCTAAAAAAGTTTGGAATTACTTTGTGCTCCACTTTAGTCTATCCCTACCATATACTTCATTTTGGAAAACCAGAATGAATCTATGGTGGGATTAGCTACTAGTTCATCACATCTCGGAATTCTTCGTGAAAAACCATAGATTCAACCCAAACTACACCTATAGGGGGGTGATTAGGTGTAAATGCGAAATTAAAAATTAATTAACATGCAACAAGTCACAAGTTAATTATGTCTAGGTAATTAGTCAAACAATTTAGTTTATCCTAGCTTGAACTACCGCAGTACTGAAAACAATAATAAAAGCAGTAAACAACATAAGATTGTTCACGGAGAAACCCAACGTGGGAAAAACTCTGGACACTTTGCCAGTAAAAAATCCACTATAAACTGTATTATAAACTTACAGACCACAACAAAGTTGATGATACAAGCTTTCGGATCTCCTGTCTGAAGTTCGAAGCAGCTCTCCTGCAATGTGCACACGAACACCAATCCTAGCTCTTCTTGCAGTTTATCTCCTGTAGATCCACCAAGAACTTTTCGTTCTTGAATTTCTTCCTTGATCTTCGCAGTCAGCCAAGTTGACGAAATAATCTTCCTGACAGATCCAAGTAAAGAATGGGCACTAGTGTATTTGATTGAAGATGTTGATGTTTTCAATCCAAAGGGCGCATATGAATTGATTGAACTTTGAAAGATGTTTAGCTCTTGAGAGAATAAGTGTTTTCTCTTAAATGTATTTGTTCAATCCATCTGTACTGAATGCGCAACGTCCCCTTTTATATATGTTGGACGAATATGGTAACTTTGGCCAATTAAAATCTCGCGAAATCGCAAATTAGGTCAAACCGTAATACTGTCGCTCGAGCGAGGAGCATAGTCGCTTGAGCGATAGTGGGGCGAAGGTCGAACGGGGATGTTCTTGTTTCATCTACTCGAGCTAGACTCCAGCGAGCATCTAGCGAAAATGCGGCGAGAAACCTTCGTGTTCCAAATTTGGACCCCGAACCCTATGCTATACAACCAACTATGAAACTTTACAATTAAGTCCCTATACTTCTAAAATGTTCAAGTTGGTCTTTTTGTTCACAGAATAGTCAATTACAATAATCTAACACTAACAAACTCCCCCTTTAGCATTCTGTAACAAAATCAATTACAAGGCACAAATTCAGCCCAAAAAGAAAACTAAGTCCAACTACCATCTGAATGTAGCTTCCACTTTGTTCAACCTGTATCCTGAAGTCAAAACTCACACACCCAGTGTAAAAGCACGTGATACAGGAAATAATCAATAAGTCACATGAAAGCTTACACAGAAAACAATCAAATAAGCATACTTGTTTGAGATGTAATGCTAACGCTAATCAAAACACCATATATACATTAATACCACAAAACATCAAAACTCAAACAGCTATGCATAAAGTGCAGCACAAATGCAATGATAACATACTCCATATCAGTGCATGATATGCAATGCACATGTAAAGCACAAGCTCCCCCTTACTGCAAACTCACGTGAAGTTAAAACAGTAGGCAAACAGTATCTATGGCTCTCCCCAACGACCCCAAATGACATAAGACATAAGTATAAATGTCGTATCAATGAAAATCAAGTCAAATGTCAAACAACATCTATGTCTCTCCCCAATGACCTCAACTGACATATATCAAAAGCATGCATAAGAATAAGTAACCAATTATCTGAGTCTCACCCCCAACGACCCCAAAAGTCAAGCATGCAAAAGACAATGTAGCTGCTCAAAATCAAATAAGTCTCCTTCTCACTATAAAATCTCTTCCCTTTTTTTCACAAATGCTGAAGGAAAAAGCTAACCAAAGCAACGCAACGTGAGATAAAAAATAAAGCACAAAGCGTAAAGAGCAGCTCAAAGAGATGAAACAAAATCAATATATAAATAACTAGAGTTTAGTATAAAATGAGTGAATACATCAATAGCCTACCACAACTCTAGGAAGAAAGAAAATCTACTACTAGATATCTAGCCCTAAACTATAAAGTCGGAGCGTCGTCCTCAGCAGTAGCATCTGAATCATCACTCCCTGCATCCTAATGATCATGCATCCATCGTACATGATGCTGAAGATATGCCACAGCTCCCCGTAAGTCAGTGACATCAACCTGAGTCTGAGTCACCTCGGCTAGTAACCGAGCCTGCTGGCTGACCAAAATAGACATCTGGCCCATCAAGGCGGCCGTGGAGTCAACCGAAGCAGAGGCAGGAGCAAAAGAAGATTATGGGATATCAGAAGGAGGGACGGTCGAAGGACCCCCGAGAAGATCATCGAAGTGATCAACTGGCTCTGCAGGATCAGTAGGCTCAGCTAGAGCAGAAGCAGAAGGAGCATGAGATTGACTCTGTGACATGATCACATGACCAATAGGACGACCTATGTGGCATGAAGGACCCTCCGAAAAAGTGACACCAAGGGCCGTGACCAACCGGTGAATAAGACAAGCATAAGGTAAACCTATCATACGGCCAGGGACGTAAAAAGAACGCAGAATATGCTGGCAAAGAAAGGTAGGAAGGTCAATGTAATCATCATGCACAAGGCCATAGAGAAATCTAGCCCGATCGGACGGTAGTAAAGAAGTATGTCCGACTGGCCATAGGTTCGAGCACATAATGCGCAACAGAACCAGGCTATCAGTAGGCAGTGATCCAGTGTGGACCGCAGTAGACCCCTACATAGGGAATGTCAAAAAGAGTGGAATAAATGACAGTCTCAGAAGGACCGGTCTCGGATGAAAGATAAGGATAAATGGGGTGGAGAACCCTAGGGATATGCAAAGACTCGGCCACAACATCGGGTGTAATCCTAAGGGTGCAACCTCTAAGGTAGACCCTGAAAGAAGTATCATGGATCTCGTAAATGTTCGCGTAGAACTCATGAACCAAAAGACTCGAAGGGGGACCAACCCGGTCAACAAAGAATCCCAGCCCCGAGAAGTAAAAATCGCGAAAATATCAGAAAAAAGGTGATATGATCCAGGATGCGGAAGTGTCCAATGCAAGCTCAAACAGAGACCCGTTGATTATCGAGGAAAGGCAATGACGCAGTCGACAGAAAAACGAGTCAAAGAGGCGTTGGGGATGCTCGTCAAAGCCACTATTGATGAAACTATGTTCAAGACGCAAAATGGAGCAAGTGTCATGTTGGGGTCGAAGTCGGGAACTAATTGGATCAACACGATACAAGCAACCAAAGTAAAAAGTCTGTCGGAGCAACCAAGCGACTGCTTGGAGTAAAATGGCCAGCGGTCACTCAGCCCGTACCGAAACTCACAGGGCATCAAAGTGGTCTTCCAAGCGACCGCTTGGTTATAAATTTCAGCGAGTTTTTTTAATTTTGGCAAGAGATCACGTTTCCTAAGAATTCTATTTCCTTTCCATATTTCGACATTAATTGCTGTCTTATGTACATTTTTTACTAGATTTAGGGCTCTAGTATAAATACCTAAACACTTTGTTATTTTACAACTTTTGACATGTTGAATTAAACTGAAAACTTTGCTTTTTCCTCTGTTCTTCATTGAACAACAAATCGAACTTTCAAGATCAATTCTTGTGTGTTCAACATCGGTACGAAAGTTCTTCATTTATGTAATCAAGAGGTTTAGCACATCTTGCTATCGTTGAGTTTTTTGGTTCACTTGTTGGGTTTAAGTCCAACCTGATTTTATTGGCGTTCTTGGTTCCGCATCAATCTAGTTTCAAAAGGTCAGCAAGAAGCACCTCACGCTCCACTAAGATAGGCCGGCGTGAGAACTTGGAAGTGAATACCTCAAAAGTAGTAGAGGATATAAATCGGGCTCGGCTGAAGGAGAATGAACCACTGGCCTACTACGTTGCGGTCCTAGATCTCTTCGGCGGCATCTATGACATGGTTACAGAACAAACACGTTAAGATATGCGACAAAGAAGGAGATAGACCACGAAAAAAGCAATGCACCCAAATGCAAGGAAATGCGTGAAAGGATGCACCATGGAGGTATGCACGCAAAACTATGCAAAAATAAGCTGAAGCAAGAAAACTAATGCAGAAGGATGTCAATCACACGCAAAAATATGCCAAAAATGCACAAGAGACGCAAAACGATGCATTAAGGCACATGGCATGCAAAACGAGGCAAAAACACATCCAAGCGCAGAAAACGATTCACGACCGAACTAATGCACCCAAATCAATGCAAAAGTCTCAAATATGCCATGAAATGACCAAAATGTGCAAGACGTGACGTGGTGTAGTGGCGTCAAGGCATGATGCAGCGACGTCAAGGCATGGAGCAGTGACGTCAGGGTACCGCGATGCGGTGTGACTTACATATCACGATGCAAAATTCAATGCAAATACACTCACAACCTAGGCATGAGAGTACAAACATGATCATGGCATGAAGTGTGACGCGTGTGTGCAAAGAAGTTGCCAAAATCACACGAGAATCCTAATGAGGCATTTTATCGAACATGTGGCGGGCACTATAAAAACGCGATGTACTATGCAATGTAAGCCCAATCAAGCCAAACCGACCACACACAATGCAAAACCTATATCCCAACATCGAATTTGATAATAAAAATCACCAAAAACGAACAAAAATAGGCACCAAATTCAAGCCCAAAAGAGACAACTCGAAAAACAAAAATAAGCCAAAATCGAACTCAAATATGTTATAAACGATGCAAACACGTCCAAGACACATTAACAAGTTCACAATGCATGAATTCATGTGAAAAAATCAAGCCGAAATCAAACCAAACATGAAAAGCCCCAAAATTTGGTTTTGCCAAATTACCGTCTAAATTCGTCGAATTAGATATATAAATTGATGAAGAAGAAGTCCAAATCAAGTGCCAATGTAGTGGGTTGCACGATTGTGATGAAAGAAACCAGAAGACTTGAGAGAAAATCAAG
Organism: Osmanthus fragrans; assembly: GCA_019395295.1. NCBI lineage: Eukaryota > Viridiplantae > Streptophyta > Magnoliopsida > Lamiales > Oleaceae > Osmanthus > Osmanthus fragrans. The sequence continues at coordinate 6,305,319 of CM033363.1, read as the reverse complement.
TGAGAGACGCGAAAAATATGGAAAAATAGGCCTAGTCGCGTATTTTAACCCACTGTCGGTCGAGCGAACATCGAGCGAAAACTTTCTGTAACGGTCGCTCGAGCGACATTCAAGCGAACATCGAGCAAAATCCCAAATGTTAAAAATAGCACCAGAATTTTGAAAAATTCATTTTGAAGCACAGTTTTCAAATATTGACAAATATAGCACCTTTTTAAAGATTTTCAAAACAAGCACCACTCGTTTTTTTTAACCTGTGGCACGCACTTCAACATGTTGGTCAACGAGAAAACACAGTTGATCACAAATATGACAAATTTAAGAACGCAGTGCTGTCCCCCGCACACAGACAACAAATTTAAATGGAGAAAATTGTACATGTGACTCAAGTGCGTAATGTGTCACTATTTTCAAGTAAAACAGACTCCAAACCTTAAATTTGTGAGAAGAGATAGACAAAATAACTAGCAATAAGTCTATTTCCCTACTAATGAAAGTCAAACTTTTAAGCACATTAGGACCTATATATGAAGTTCGTTTGCTATATGTCAATGTTTACCCCCCCTATCTTTTGAGCATATACATGTTTTGATATTTCAATTTTGAACAAGTTCAGAATTTATTTCTTTTCAATAACTCATATATTTTTTTCATCTTAAGTGCAGGTTCTAATTCATTGAGCAACTAAGATGACCCTTGTAGCGAGCTTTAGGTCGGCTATCCCAAGTCAAATGATTATAGACACCAGGTATAGAGATACCCTTCAGACTTAATTGCTCTAGTCAAATAGTCTCGAAGAAGAACATTAAGATATGAGTAACAATTTTACAAATAGGGGAGTTTGAATATGAACTAAGGTCTAACCAAATAGTCAATTCATGTTCAGAGTCATCCTATCAACAGGTGACACCCATCTCAAATCTCACACATGCGGTCTAGACCTACTTACATGGTCATAGTATGTGCAGTGCAAGATGTACATGACGACACATGTACCAAGTACTCGACAAAAATTCAAATCATGTGATAGGGATTGGACTATTCATCTAATCAATGCATATTTGATCACAATGTGCATTAACTAGTATAACACACATGATGCAGTAGTCCACACAAATACTGACAAATATTTTTGTTTTTCAAGATTTTTTTTAAATGTTTTTGGATTTTTTATATATCAAAAAGTAAGAAAAACACAAAACACAGAGAAAAAAATGTCAAGCACACACAAACGAAAGAAAAAAACAAAACACACAAAAGCAATTAAATCACGCATGATGTAAGATTAATGCAACAATGCATATATGACATGCTTAATGCGTGCAGGTTCCTAAGAGCGGGATCAGTGGGGTGCATAGGCACCAGTGGCGTATCCACGATCGGGAATACATTTCTTGACCCACGTCTTCCTAGTATTCGAGGTAGAATTAGTCAATTTAGAGATCATCTCAGTCAATTGAACAATCTGACTGGAAAGATGATTGACCTGACTAGGAATATCTTGATTTCTCTCTCTACGCACAAACTGACGACACATCGGCTTAATGTGACCCAAAGCTCCACAATGATGGCATGTGGGTACAAACCTAGGTCCAAACATGTGAGGTGACTGATAATGATTTTGAGGACCAGAATTTCTACGAGACCTACGAGCCCTCTGTCCTACGATGAGCTTACCTTTAAGATCAGGATTTTTAGCAAAGTGTGGCTGAGTGGAAGCCGGAACGAACGAAGTCCTAGAGGTACTAGCAGCATGAGATTTGTTCTTATCATAGCCTAGACCTTGTCTATCCCCTACAGACTTATTCATACCTAAGATGCTATCAAGTTTCTTAGTTCCACTAGAGAAAGCCTCGAGTTATGAGTTGAATTTTTCTAGATCACTCGTGAGGGTCTTAAAAGTCTCTTCTAACCTCTCATTCTTACACATCAACTCACTCAAGTTTTTGGCAGAGTCTTGAAGTTCAGTGGCTAACTTCTCTTTCTCTCGCTCTAACCAATCAAGTTTTTTAAGAAGGGCAATGTTTGACTTCTTAATTTTGAGGCTCTCCTCATATAACTCCTGATATACTGCTCGAATGTCACTCTCCACATTCGAGTCGTCAGTACAGCTCTCACTAGAGTCCTCAGACACAACCTGCTCATTAGACTTATCAGATCCACTCTCTACCTGAGATACGAAGGCCATGTACTTTCCTACTTTTTCACCATCTGACTGCACACTAGGATCACTCTCACTAGAATCATCATCAGACAGTGCAGCAACTAAGGCTTTACTTCTATCTCTCGTGGAGCTCCTCTTAAGATTAGGACATTCATTCCTATAGTGCTCAATCCCCTGACACTCACGACATCTAATAGACTGGAGCTCACTACAAGACACTTTACCACCACTTCTATCATGTCTCTCTCTCTCTGGAACTTCCTAGGTGGACCTCTCTGGAACTTCCTAGGCTGTGGTTTCTGTCTATTTCTAAAGGCTTGATTAAACTTCTTAACAAAATAGGCTACTTCCTCACCTTTAAGGGGTTCACCATCACTAGACTCTTAACCTTCTTCCCTATGGGTGTTTAAGGCAATAGACGTTTGTTTCTTAGGCTGTGCTAAGGTTAATTCATAGGTTTGAAGGGATCCTACGAGTTCTTCTATCTTAATATTATCAAGGTCCTTGCTTTCTTCAATAGCAGTTACCTTAGGCATAAACCTTTCAGGTAGGGATCTCAGAACCTTACGAACGATTTTCACCTTAGGGATCCTTTTACCTAGATTAAAGCTAGAGTTCACAATATCGTTCAACTTAGCATAGAACTCATCAAACCTCTCATCATCATTCATCTTAAGTTCCTCAAACCTAGATGTCAACATTTGTAATTTGGAACTTTTCACAGTTTTAGTACCCTTATGGGTTGTCTCCAAAATATCCCAAACTTCCTTAGCAGTTTCACACATAGACACTCTCCTAAACTCCTCAGGAGACACAGTCATAAACATAGCACGCAGACACTTACAGTTCCAATTACAATCAGACAATTCCTCTTTGGTCCAAAGGGAAATATCAGTAGGAGTAACAACTCCTGACACAGTATTAGAGGGTGCAGACCAACCATTTTGCTCACAAAGCCAAACACACTCATCTAGAGACTAAAAGAAGGCTCTCATCCTAATTTTCCAATAAGTGTAATTAGACCCATCAAAGTACGGTGGTATAGAAAGTGATTGACATATCTAGACTAACAATTATGGGTCAGAAATCGAATTTAGGCTCTGATACCACTTGAAAAATCGGAGATTCGACCCAAACTACACCTAGAGGGGGGTGATTAGGTGTAAACGCGGAATTAAAAATTAATTAACATGCATCAAGTCACAAGGTAATTATGTCTAGGTGATTAGTCAAACAATTTAATTTATCCTAACTTGAACTACCGCAGTACTGAAAGCAATAATAAAAGCAGTAAACAACACAAGATTGTTCACGGAGAAACCCAACGTGGGAAAAACTTCGGGCGCTTTACCAATCAAAAATTCACTATAAATTGTATTATAAACTTACAGACTACTAGCAAAGTTGAAGACACAAGGTTTCTAATCTCCTGTCTGAAGTTCGAAGTAGCTCTCCTGGAATGTGCACACGAACACCAATCCTAGCTCTTCTTACAGTTTATCTCCTGTGGATCCACCAAAAACTCCTCGTTCTTGAATTTCTTTCTTGATCTTCGTAGCCAGCTAAGTTGACGAAACAATTTTCCTGACAGATCCAAGTAAAGAATGTGCACTAGTGTGTTTGATTGAAAATGTTGATGTTTTAAATCCAAAGGGCGCATATGAATTGATTGAACTTTGAATGATGTTTAGCTCTTGAGAGAATAAGTGTTTTCTCTTGAATGTATTTGTTCAATCCATTTGTACCGAATGCGCAACGCCCCTTTTTATATGTTGGACGAATATGGTAACTTTGGCCAATTAAAATCTCGTGAAATCGTGAATTATGTCAGACCGTAATACTGTCGCTTCAGCGAGGACCATTGTCGCTCGAGCGAAGGGTCTATCGCTCGAGCGACAGTAGGGCGAAGGTCGAGCGGGGATGTTCCTGTTTCATCCGCTCGAGCTAGACTCTAGCGAGTATCTAGTGAAAATGCGGCGAGAAACCTTTGTGTTCCAAATTTGGACCCCGAACCCTACGCTATACAACCAAATATGAAACTTTACAATTAAATCCCTAAATTTCTAAAATGTTCAAGTTGGTCATTTTGTTCACAAAATAGCCAATTACAATAATCTAACACTAACACTTCGAAACATTGTTTCACTCATTATCACTTGGGCACTATGGAAAGTTAGATGTGAGGCTCGGATGGAGGGCTATCCTATTGTATGGCAAAAAGTCATCTAGCAAATAAAATCTTTATTATCACAAGTGGGAAGCCAAATCACCAAAGTCAGTAAAATATTAGCTCGTGAAGTGCAATGCCTGCGCTCCTTGAACTGCACTGTATCTATTGTCAAACAATTAAAAATTCAGATGATCAGTTGGAAAAAGCTACGGGGAAATCAACTAAAACTGAATGTAGACGGGGCCTCCAAAGGAAATCGCGGATTGGCCGGTGGAGGAGGCTTGATTCGGGACTCACACGGAAACTGTCTTGCCGATTTTTCCCACTACTACGGGTCAGGTACAAACATGTTGGCTGAAACTCGCGCCCTCCTTGATGGTCTTCGCATCTATAGGGACCTGGGAATTGCTTATACCATGGTTGAAATAGATTCAAAGGTGCTGGTTGATTGGATAAATAAAGGTGCTTGCTCCTTATGGTGGCTTTGGGACTATTGGGAAGAAATCGTGGACCTAATTCGGCTACTTCGCGCTAAGGTAAATCATGTGTTTCGAGAGGCTAACATGGCGGCTGACTTCCTAGCCAGAACAACATGTGAAGACACATTGACTAAAGTAATTGCAAGTGAAGGCTCATTACATATTTTTTGAATGGCGTAGTGGAATTTTGCGCACAAACCGACGGGAAATACCGTACCTTAAACACTAAGGCAAGTTATTTTGGATGCAAATTTAGTAGTTTTTCTTTTCTTTTTTGTGGTAAAAGCATTCGCTTCATTGTAAGGGAAGTAGTCTTCCTCATTCATAGCTTTTATTATTTTTCTAAAGATATAACCACGATTTTCCTATGCAACAAGTGAGGGCAAATTAATAAACTCTTAGAGGTACCGCCCTACTTCAAATAAAAAAAAAGTAGAATATAAATCAGTTTAATATATCAAGTTTATACTTATTCAAGAGCAATAATATGATATTATTTGAGAATATTGGAACACAAAATATTATGTTCTTCAGGAGCAATAATTAATATTCTTCGAAAATAAATAATGTAGAATTTTCTTCAAAATTTATAACTCAACATTGAGTTGTTTAATTTGTGCATCTCCAGAAGCAACTTAAAACATTTTCTAGATGAATGGTAAATTAAAATATTATTGGATTTACAAAATTTCTCAAATCATGAAACATATTAAATCTTATAAAATCCGTTATCTGAGAGCAAGCAATATTTCATTGAAATTTGAACTAATATTTGACTGTCGAAATTTGGGGTTCTTCAAGAATAATAAAATATTCTTCAAGAGAAAAAAATATAATACATATATCAATTTAGAAATATAAAAGAGCATCTAAAAATTGAATGGGCTCATAAACGACGAACATTAATTTAATATAATAATTGATGAAATAGTTTAATAGATATAATTTAATATAGTTTAACAATGTTCAACATTACTTAAACTATATGTAACTGATTATTTATACAATAATCAATGGCGAATTTATACAATAAAAAATAAATTAGAGTTAAAACTGATGTTGATGGCTTAGCAGATTAGAGTTAAATGACGAATAACAAAAAAGGGATCATACAATCATAAATGACTTGCATGGGCCATCATTATTAATATAAAAGAAAATTGATTCACATGTGATCAAATTTAATTTTAGTACACGTAAAAATGATTATGCTTATATAAAAAATATTACCTTCTGTTGAATTTGTTTTTAATATGAAGATGAATTGAAATTAAAATTTCTTTTGGATACAGATAAAGTAATGTCACATTCATTTTTCTTACAAGAAATTATTTTTCCCACCTCAACTTGGTTAAAGATTTGTGAGTAAAAAGATAAATAGATTTTGCTAACCGAATTATTAGAATTTTGTAATGATAATATGTTATAAAATAGAAAGTAAAAAAGAAAAAAGTAGTAGATAATGATAACTACGTTACTTCTTTTACTATAAAAGCTCACACTTAATATCATTTGAAGGTAATACAACTTTACACATTCAATAGTAATATTCCTCACTCTAAATTTAAATATATAAGTCGACTGATTTGATCATAGGAGTGTTTGTGATCGACTCTCCTACCACTAGAGAAAGTCACTTGCTTCTAATGACTTGCCCTAGTGTACGAGAGCCTTACGTGTGGACGTAAATGGAGTCGAGATCTATTGACTAGATCACTGGTTAGAAATCGAGATCAACATATTCTGTTGAATTTCTTACATGAAGAAACTCGGTATATATAGAAGAAACTTTTGAACTTCTATTTATTATTTTTACTATTAATTCATTTTCTTTTGTTAACACGTGTATGTTTGTGTGTGTAAATATAAGACAATAATATTAGAATGTGTAGAGTTGCACGTCAATTGCTATGAATTCATGTATCTTTGTAGTAAAAAAGTTTCAATTCTTTTTTTTATAGATATATATGCAAATTTGTTTTGTATTATTTCTTCATTAGTTGCTGGACAAATACTTTCACCACAACGAATTCTTTAGAAATATCATAGTAATCATTAAATGTTCATACGTGGTTGTGAACAAGTTTGAAAAGTTTCCTTTTAGCAAATATATAGTTGTTGAAATCTTATCACATGCGAAAAAGTTTTCACCCTAATTGTTGAAGTATCGACAAACAAAGATCTCAAATCCACAAATGTTGTCAAATAGCTCATTTGCAAATGGCTGAGTCTGAAATTTATGTGCTTCATTTTTAAAATTTTGAACATTGCCTAATGGTTCATTTTTATAATATAAACTTGCTTTGAGTTTCAGATGAAGAATACATCAAGACAAAAAAAATAGATAACGTAGTAGACTATTTTGTGAGAGATTTCTATGAATGAATTGAAAATTTATATCTATCTAGTAAGAGAAATTTTGCGAGCTCAAAGTCTAATGGTTGTACTATATATACATCATAATTTATAGATTTGTTTACTAATAGATAATGTTACGAGATTTGATTGAGTCAAAATCTTATCAACTAAATAAATTTTGTTCTCACTGTTCTTTTTGCCATCTCATCTTCCTATAAAAGAATCTGTATCATGTACAACAAACATTTTTCTGAGTTGCAAGAATTGCATGCCAGATGTAGTATTCAAAGTGTGGTATGTAAGTATGAGTTTTAGTAGAGCAACAGGACATGGCCTGTTGACATGCGCCCCCTATTAGAGGGGGCGTCGGCCCACCGACGCGGGCTCGACGTCAACAAATCCTGTTCCAAGCCTGTTGCTTTACCACCACTCATGTAAATATTTTGTCAACTAATTTCCAACCAATTAAAAGAAAATGGAATTTGTTGTTGAGTTAATCCACAAACATATTATGGGAGTAAATGTAGAATCAGATTGACAGTGTTGAACCATTATACAGCTTTCATTATCTCCCCTACTGTTCCTTCTATTACTCACTCATTTGTTTTTATAAATTGATAATTTGTCTTGGAAGATGTGTTTTAAATTTTTTTTTTGGCATAAATAATATTTTTTTTTATTATTATAAAAATCTAATGCTCTGGTATTTGAAGATTTTATTTAAAAAAAAAAAAACCTACTTTTAAAGTTTAAAAAATAATAAACAGATCGGGCCTAAAGGCCGGGTAGGGCCTTAATTTTAAATAGGGCCGAACTACCGGTAGATGGACCAGACTGAGCCTGGGTTTGAAGGATCAGGACTGGGCACCGGTGTACACCTACGTAGACACACGTCAATTCAGTATGCAATACAGAAAATACCAAACCAGAGAAGAAAGAAATCAATAAACTTCGTGACGCTTCCCTGAATGATTACAAAGAAATTCGTCATCGTTGCTACCTAAAATCTCACAACTCCGTCGCTAAAATAGTGCCAGGCGATTCCTCCAAGCTTCTTTGAAATGGAAACGCTTTGTTTTCACGACGGCAACATCACTGACTTGATTAATCGTCGCGCTCTCAACGTTCATAATGTATGAAAATACTCTCACTTTCATTTTCTGCGTTGAATTATAATTTGAATTGGATTAAGTAGGGATATGGGATTCCATTGTTTTTATTTTTTGGTGCGTAGGAATTGAGGGTTTGGTTGCTGTTTTGAATTGCGATTGATTTAGTAATATTTTCAGTTCTTGAAGTTTTCAATCTGTAACTGTTTTTGGGAAATATAATTGTTGTAATTGGAAATGGAGGAACTTAAATGAGAAAGGTTTTTGAGTTCGTTGTTAAGAATACTAGAAATTCTTGCCTTCTCAGGCATGCTAGAATCAGGAATTTATAGGATGAAAATATTTGGGCTGATACTATAAATCTCCAGCTAGAGAAGGTTTGGAAAAAGAGGCTATCTTATTAACTTCTAAATCATTAGAGTAGGTTTATAGTCAATTTGAAAATGTGTCCACCAAGGTATATATGACAGAAAAATAAGTAAATGATGATTGTGTTCCTTGGAATGAAGTGTTGTCTGTGTTGAATTTTCTATCTCCTTTCTGGAGATGTCACAACTCTGACATGACTTTTCCAAACGTCTTCTAAAATCCTGAGATGTGGAGCATCTCAACTTGAGCTAGGCATATGTGCAGCAAGAGATATGGGAATATGGTCTTAAGTTTTCTATAAATGGGCAGTAAATGTTTTGAGTTTGTGTTCAGTCAAATGTGAAGATCTGATTTCCACTTTCATAATTATTGTGCTGAGACGATAGTGCACTTGCTTTATACTTTTATGTACAGGATTCAAATAGTGTTTTGCAAATGCACTCTTCACTTGTGCAAAGGCTCTCCTTGGAAAGAGAACTTGAGGTGATTATATCTCTGTTATCCTTATGCTTGCAGTTTTGAAAAACATGCTTATTATTTACCTCAGAATCTTTACATTCTTTTGGTGCACTGAATGAGGTAAAGCTTGTAGTGAAGTATGTAAATCTCAAGCACAGTGCCTTGAACCATCATATGTTTGTTAATTGCCCTATTGCCTTAAACCATCATATGCTTGTTTATTGCTCTATTGATATTCAGCGAGTTGATGGTTTGTGGAATCGTGTCATTGCTTGCATTTACTTAGACTGACCTTTCTCCAACAAATAGAATACACCACCAGTCAAGGCCTGCCACCATATATATATGTGTGTGTGTGTGAATAAGTATAGTGGGCAAGCACGTAGATAGACTAGGGGAGACGATTTTCTTGGAGAATCTGTAGCTGGTCACCAAAAGGCATTATGGATGCGGCATGTATCACCTGTCCAATTTACACCCATTTATTAAATGGGTGGTTTTGTGTAGGAGACTTTTCAACACCCATCTCCATCCATTTAAAACTATTTATCCAACTTTCCAATTCTGGAGGTGGGTGGGTGAATGCTCATTTGTCAGCTATTTACGTACTATTTATTCCTAATCCACCAGATTTCCACCTCTACCACGGATTATGAGATTGATACCTTAACTTTTAGCTACAAAATTTACGTGATTTGACGTGTGGTTTGCAGCATGGCCCTAGATATTTTTTACATTGTGAATTTTGAAGGTCTTGAACAAGAATATAAATTTCATATCGTGAAGAACTATACTGATTCTGTAGTAGTTTACAGATAGCAGCTGTTCACTTTTAATTACTAATCCTCAAGCCGAAGATCGTCTTTTTTCTGTATGGATATAATAGGAATAAGAAATCTCTTTGGAAATAGTTTCATGGATGTTGTTTTGTGACTTCATATAAACATGATTTACTCTTGGTCCAAAGTTTGCAGTTTTGTTTAACTTTGCAGAGTTTCAGTCAGACCACTCAAAATGTTGATACTAATTTTTTTATTGGTCAATATAGTTTTCTATCTATTTTTATGCCGGTATGTGATTGTTGCTAGTTGGCATTGTCTCATGTCCACTATACACGTGCATATGCATATCAGCGAATAGTGATTGATGTATATGCAAAGCTTGGGGTTATTCATTGTTTTACAGGGGCATCATGGTTGCGTAAATTCAGTGGCTTGGAACTCAACAGGCTCTCTCCTGTTATCAGGGTCTGATGATACACGGGTATGATACTGACATTAAACCAATGGAAGACCTTGGGCCATGGTTCTATGTGTTTAAGCTTCTTGATATGTGTATACTACAATGATTGATGAGCCTAACATGGAAGTTTGCATATGTCTGCTGCTGTTTTATAACATTTTTTAGCTAAACTGAGGAACACAGAAAGTTTAAAAAACAATGCAGGCTGTCATGTATAAAACATTTAGCCCCCCTGCTTGGTTTAGATAAAAATCAGATTTTTAGTAAATTTTGATAAAAGTTGATGGAATGTGTGGTTGAAAGGTTGTTTTATAAAATGTGTGGTTAAATTAAGTATTGACTTCGAATTGGATTTTGACCACGTTTTTAGTGAAATCAAACAGGAGATTAATAATAATGCTCTTCCATGAGCGTGTTAACCTTTAAAATCGTTATATCATTCCAGAAAAAAAGACTTCTATCAATTCGATTGTTGCAGAGATGGTTCTACAAAATGTTTATATTGAACGCAAATAAGGAGAACATGAAATTGGTGTGACATAGGATTATGAGTGCCTAACTTTAAGCAGTAAGCTTAAAAATTATTATTTGAAGTCTTTGTATAGGTTACATATTCAATGGTCAATGTTCATCCATGGAAGAAATATATGGGGATGGGGGGTACTTTGAATTTGGTAAGGGATATTTCAACAACTGGAGATCAGTAAGTAGAAACAAAATCATGATATTAACAATTGCGTTAGGGAGGAGCATGACAATCAGAGGCAAAAAGGAGATGAATTAAACAGCTTAAAGCAGAAAAAAACTAGCTAAACAAAGAAAACATGAATTTTTTGGAAGTACGAAATAAGAACTAAAATGCCCAAATTTCCTGGAAGCCTAACTCCTTATTCCAGCTTAGGGACTTTATTGTTATAATCAATTGCATTTAATCTACAAGTTTTCCTTTTGGCACCTGAGCTGATTTGAGAATCATCTTTTTTTACGAGCAGGTTCTTCCCTTAATATTCTTTTATCCTTCTGACAGAAGGTTTCAGTTGGGGCTTGATTAATTGATGTAACTGATGCTTAGAGTGTATATAACTGGATTTAAGTTGAGAAATGGTCCATATTTTTTGCAGCTTAATGTTTGGTCATATTCAAGCCGCAAACTTTTGCACTCCATTGAGACTGGTCATTCCACCAACATATTTTGTACAAAATTCATCCCTGAAACTTCAGATGAACTAGTTGTTTCTGGAGCAGGAGATGCTGAGGTAATGTTTGATGGCTGATTCAAAATTCCATCTGAGCCGTTAATTCGGTTCACTGGTTTCTATATATTGTGTACTTAGAGCTGGCTTCATATTTTGCAGGTCCGCCTCTTTAATTTGTCACGTCTATATGGGAGAGGATTGGAGGAGAATGTTATTAGTCCATTTGCACTTTTTCAATGTCACACCAATAGGGTCAAAAAATTAGCTGTAAACTCTTCTCTTTGTGTCTTAGGAGTGGGTATAACTTTTATTTCATTGGCTATTAATAATGACTTCCATTTCTATTCCGCTTTTAGGTGGAAGTTGGTAACCCTAATGTGGTGTGGAGTGCCAGTGAAGATGGGACACTGAGGCAGCATGATCTCCGTGAGGGTCTTTCATGTCCTCCTGCTGGGTCCTCTCACCAAGAATGTCGTAATATTCTTGTCAGTTCTAAGTCCTCGTATATTTCCATTTTCTTCCTTTGCTTTCTTCCCCAGGCTCATTGAAATAAAGAAGGGGCATGTCACTCTATGGCCTCCTAAACATTTTCATATTGTTTTGAGCATTACATGAATAAATTGTATCGAGTGGTGCTGCTGTTAGAGGATTTCAAGACTCAAATCTTACGATAGCATAGCCCAATTTTTTTGTGGTTTGTCCCCAAATGTAAACCAAGAAAGAGCAAGTTGTTGGGAAAAAACTCAAAGCATTCAACCCAAAGGAGTCGTTTTTCTTATAGCTCGGCCAAGTTTCCCAAGTCCGTGGTAAATGACTATGGCCCAGATTTCTGTTTATTTTTTCTTTTTGCATCTGGAATCAACTATCATTCTCAGATACACGTCTCTCTTTCTCTGTTCTATAAGGCAGTATCAACCACTTTTCTTTCAACCTTATCCGTGTATATAATCACCATTTCTTTACCAACACCGTTTAATAACCTCAAGCTGCAGCCATGGATTTCACATCCAACAACAGTTTGGGCTATGCTATCATAAGATTTGAGTCTAAGGTCATAAGTGAACATAGTCCGCCATTTGTTGTCAGTATTGTAGCTTAAATCCAAAGAAATAAAATTCATATAAGATGTGTTATTGGTTAATGGAATGACTTGGAGTAACAATTTGTTGGTTTGTTGATAAAATTGACTGCCATCTCCATGAAAACTAGAGAGCGATAGAGGAAGACATTTCAGTTGATGCTGAGATTGAAACATTCGGGAAGGTATCAGGAAAGTCGCCCTGTATGAAGGACTTTGATCTTAATGAACCGAATAACTACATTTTTTCCATGGACGAGATGTATTAGAAAAATTGGACTCAATGCTATTACACTAATTTCCATTTACTAGGATAGAGAGCGCCCATCCATCCACATGCCCCGAACAGATACACATTTTCTTTCAAGATGATTTGATTTCTCCGGGACTCTTGGCTTATTTTGAGCATGATCTGCAGTGGTGGCGGCTTTAGTGTTTTCTTTATATTGGTTAAACAAAAATTGAATTTTCTTCTCCTGCTGTCTTTTTTATTTACATCAAGGCCGTTATAAAATTGTTAGTGTATACATATATTGAAAATCTTTATTAGGATTGCATGTTAAAAATGTTTTACTCCTTGATTGCAGCTTGATTTACGTTGTGGAGCTAAAAAATCATTGGCAGATCCTCCTAAGCAGTCACTTGCTCTGAAGTCTTGTGACATCAGTCCTACTAGGCCTCATTTGCTCCTTGTTGGTGGGAGGTACACCGTGATTAACTCACTTGCACAGCAATTATTTGTTGTTCCAACTAATCACTGTGGATAATGCTTGCAGTGATGCATTTGCTCGTCTGTATGATAGACGAATGCTGCCACCACTGTCATCTAGTCAGAAAATGTTGCCGCCACCTCCTTGTGTTAACTACTTTTGCCCAATGCATCTTTCTGACTGTGTTAGTCCACAATTATCTTGCATTTGAGCACTCTGTAATTTGTTATAAAATGCATCTTTACGTTTTTGCTTTATATTTATTGTTTTCTATCAGTTAATAGATGCATCATAATCTTCCAATTGTAAGAACATGGCCTTGATGTGTTGGATGTGGAACCTTTTTAAGCAAATTATGCCAGTGGAAGTGCATGTTTAACATATGTTTCCACATGAAAGTTCTTATATATAAAAGGTGGCTTTTCCCATTTTTTTGTTCTCTCTTTTGGGAGATCATATGGCCCTTTAAGTCTGTGTATATTGCAAAAGAACAATGACAAAGGTATAAGTTTGACCTTTTTGAAAATCCTTTTACCTAAAATATTTAGTTCTCTATGAGTTAGGCCAATGTACTACCCAATGATTTTGAATGTTGGATCAAGAAAAGTAATTTTGGACAGGCTACTCTCAGAGTAGCATTGACATCAGAGAGAACAACAATCATTTTCTGTAATATCAGATCATGAGTATCATTTTTAATCTTGGTCAAGATATTGGAAAAGAATGCTGACCAATGAATTTATAATCATGCTAGATTTATCAACATGGTGACAATCTACAGATTCTGTCTCTCCCCCATGCTCACACGCTGCACGCACACAAAATCTATGTTGCCTTCAAGTGAATATATATTGTCACTTTTAATAATTGGAATTCCAGTAGCAATATATTATCTCATCCTTCTTTCAGGGACATTCGAGCTTGCATCTTACTCACGTCACTTTCAGTACTAACAGAGAGGAGGTTCTTATTAGTTACAGTGGGGAGCATGTGTACCTGATGGATGTTAATCCTAGTAAGTGATTGAATCCTGAGTTCTCATAAATTGGAAAATATGAAGCATTAAGCTTTGTCTCAACACTTCCCATGCCTTCGAAGATCTCCAGTCTAGTTATGTTGCAAATAACAATTTTGGTTATTTTAGATGGATGATCTGGAGCATTAAAATATATATATATATATATATATATATATATATATATATATATATTTGTACTGATGTATTCTGATAAATGAACTTTATTGATAAATTACCAATTGACCGTAGAATGTATTTTTGAAATGTGGATATCGCTTCTTGATTGTAACATTCGTAATATTTCTTTTGTAGACAAATCTTTTTGTTTTTTCTTTTTCTTGATGTTGTTATGTTGGCTTATCCGTGCTTCTCCACCCACCATTCAAAGATCTGAATTAAGCTTTTTGCAAAGCTAATATTTTGACTCTGACTATATTATCTTATTAGACACGTGGATTACTAATTTCGTAAGTACTTTTTTCCCAGTAGCTCCTGGAAGTGAAATGAGGTATACCTCAGGGGATGTCTCAAAGATTATGAGCTTTAATCCCATGATCAGCAGAGTAGGATTGCTCTCATCTGTTTCTGGTGTATTTTTCAATGGTTTTCCTTTAAGAAACCGAGTGGCTGCCAAGGTGTGGATCCTCATTCTACTCGAAGTCATTATGCCCTCTCAGGTTCTGGTTTCTGAATTAATTTGGATTTCTGTTTTCCCAGCTTGACAAATGCAGAAAGTTGGTTCAGATTGCAGAAAAATCCTTAAAAGAAGGAACAAATTTTTACTATGGAGTTGAGGCTTGTAACGAAGTTTTGGATGGTCATGGTCATGAGATTGGGCCTACTCTAGTACATGAGTGTTTGTGTATACGTGCAGCCTTGTTGCTCAAGGTTCTTCAAGAACTACACGCCTCCTATGAATAATGTCTAGCTATGTTCTGTCACTGTTCCTCTACTTAACTGATTAACCCTTCCCCTTTTACAGCGGAAGTGGAAAAATGATGGATACTTGGCTGTCAGGGACTGTCATAGAGCTCGGAAAATTAATCCTTCTTCATTTAGAGCATTGATTTGTATGTCTGAGGCATTATCACAGGTAAGTTAATGATATTCATGAAACTTTTAGGACTTGGTCTTGAATCAAAAGTTCTAGCCTCTAGGAGAGTTTTCAGATATGGGTGGTTTTGACTGTGCACTGATATTGCATTGCATCCATCCATTTGTAGTCCTTCCCAGATCACATGTATTACTTTTGTGCTTTTGGAGATTCTGTTGGTGGTTCCTTGTATCGCCTTGAAACATGTTCTGTAGAATTTGGAAGAGATTGTTTGGATAGAAGTTTATCAGATAGTGTAAATAATGATATTTTTTCCACTTATGGCCTCTGTGTAGATCATTTTATAGCCTTATCAATTTTGATATTTAATTAATTAATTATTTATTATTATTATTTTTTGCATATAATCAATGATGACACTTGATAATTCTTGATCTAAGATTATATATGGCACCGGTATGCTTCATATTTGAATGATGTAATTTTCTGTATCTGAATCTGGTGTTGCTGGCTCTGGTCTTCTGCTTCATTGCAGCTGGGGAAACATGATGCAGCTTTGGAATTTGCTGATGCAGCAAGATCTCTGGCTCCATCTGATTTTGAAGTCGGAGAAAAGGTGGACAACATAAAAAAGCATATCGCTGCAGGTTCACCGTGCTTCTGCTATATTGATATAAAAAATGTCTTTCTGATGGTCATGAATGTGATAACAATCTCTCTCACACACACACACACACACACACACACACACATATATATATATATATATATATATATATATATGTGGGTTAGGGGGTTTCTTCTGGCAAGTTGGTCTTGGTTATCTAATAACAATTATTGCTAATTAAGGAAAATGATTCGGGTAAAGACAAGATACACTTGGGCCAGAAAAACCCGTGCTCAATACTAAAACACTTTACAATTCAATGCACATCCCCATCTTTAATTATCTGTACTGAATAAAAGTATAAAAATAAAATAAAAGGTCTGAAAATCCTTCCAGAGGATAAAGGCTGATTGGTTGAAGTAACTTGGTGAATGTCTTAAAACAGCGACTCCACAACTTCATGAACGTGTTTATTTTATTTCTCTCTCTGCCTTCACTCAAAAAGGGAGAAAGGATTTCTCTCTTTCCCTGGCTTGGGTTACCTGTCGGGCTTGAAGAAAATGCCTGCTATTTCTATATTCTTGAAATCTCTTCCTGCAAGGTTCATCGACTACCATATTTATCTGACCTGCACATGATGCATACACCTTTGTAAAAGCTTTTTCCCTAGTTCTACTAGGTGCATTGATAACATTCTGCTGTTTCTGTTCGATGGCCGATATTATATCTATCTTTTATAATTGATTGGTAATCCTAATTCTCTCTTGTAGTTGTCATGTAAAGTTTCAACTGTCAAATGTTACAGTTGTGCCACTGAGGAGAAATGAGAGTTAATATTTTCAAGAGAATATAAAATATGTATTTTCTTTCATTGATTGGTAATCCTAATCCTCTCTGGTAGTTGTCATGTCAAGTTTCAACTGTCAAATGTTGCAGATTGTGCTATTGAGGAGAAATGAGAGTTAATATTTTCACGAATATTGCAGAAACATATACAAGTTATCGATATTTCTGGTTATGTACTTCTATTATTGACTAAAAATACACTTAATAGCAGAAGTTGAGAAAGCTAAAAAGGAAAATGATAGAGGATCTAAGTCCGTATATCGAGCAGGAAGTGTACTATCTATGAGTGATATAATCTATCGTCCCGAGGGAAATGGCGATGCTTCACAAGATGGCCCTGAAAGAGAAGATTCTGACTTAGATGAAGAATTGGAATTTGATTTTGAAACATCAGTATCTGATGAAGGACATGATTTGGACTCTAATGTTCTTCATGGAAGTTTAAATTTTAGAATCCACATGAGAGGTGACTCAGCAACAGAAACTGGAAGACCAAATGGTGCTTCTGGGTTGCCTACATCGTCATGTCAAAGTGACAAAGTACCTTACCAGGTTCTGATTCTGCTCTTCACTTCTTAAAAATTTGTTTTCAAATTCTTGTCAAACCTATTTATATTTTTGCATCAACATTCTTTTAGGTATAAGTGAAAGTTTATCATTAAAAAATGTAACATGTCTACAAATCTTCTGTAATTTTTCATATTATTTCTACGCATGAGTTTTTCTTTGATTATGTGGATTATACTTGGAGTGTTTTTGAGATCCTCACTAGTTCCATCAGCAACAGTTAAATTCCTTCTTACATGCGATCGTACTTTCTCTCTTTTCCAAATGCGACATTCTCTCTGTGTCTTGTTTCATTGATTTATTATGAATACAATGTCCAATGTTACTCAAAATGCTTGGTTTAAGTTTGATGACTTATTTGTTCTTCACATTAGGATATGTAATATTTTCTTTAGCTACTATTTCATTTTATTTATATATTATATCTGAGTTTTGTTAATTAAATTCTGTTCATTTTGCAGCCTGAGACTGTGACAGATATGAAACAAATATATGTTGGCCATTGCAACATAGGCACTGACATAAAACAGGCTAGTTTTCTTGGTCAAAAAGGTATGTTTGAGATTTTTCTATATCATGCGTGTGTGAAGAGATAAACTACTTGTGAAAAAAGGAATATGTGCTCTTATGGTTGCCAATTTTACCTTGTGCTCTAGGGTAGGTTTTCTTTTAGTGCATTCTCTGGAGACGAAGCAAGGCAGAAACCATATTTGCCAGAACATCAGAACTTATGCATATAACTCTTATACTAGTACATTTATTGTTTTTAACCATTCGTTTCAATGAACCCTCTTTTTAAGTAATCAAGATGGTGTTGGTACTGAAAGACAACTTAAACGTGTCATGGGAGCCTTTCCATATATTTTACAAATATAACATGCAGGAAATGATTTCTTTGGGCACCTGCCTGTACAATCTGGTGTTTGTTGTTACCATAATGTTTCACATTAGATATTATAGACAATGCTCTCAAGTATTAAAGTGTTTCAGGGTGGTTTTAGTTGTGGAATTGCTTGACCAATGCTAAATGATGGCACTATTTCTGCAGCTGCTGCAGTAGTGTAGTTTTTCAACTCCTTATATCTGTAGCAAATGAAGGCATTTTTTTTTCTTTGTTTCCAGAATCAGCTTATCTTAATGCATTTTTGTTTCCAGAATTAGCTTATCTTAATGCATTGAGTATGAGGCAGTAGGTTATTTTGTCTTAACTGTGATGAAGGCCTTATAGTTCCTGTTTTGGAATTCCATTGATAATTACAGAAGGGATGATAACATCTCTTTGAATTCCTATACTGACACGACCCGTCCCGAATCACCTTAGTGGACTCGACACGTATCATGCAACGATGGTAGATACTAGCTAAGTGTCAGACCCACCACCAATGCAACATTGACTGGCTTGACCGTGACGTAATTTAATAAAAATTTTGACAGAGTTTTCTTTGAAATATGAACTATTCTCAATCTTGTAACCATAAAAATTTTCCCAAACACCAAAATACCAACATCATTACATCAATTACTCGAACCACCAAAAACATTTACATCACTATGCATCATAACTACTTCTCAAAAAGATAATAGTAAAGCAGTTTAGTTTACAATATTTCATCGTGATCACTGGTACATATAAGTACAAAATCCCCCAAATATAATGCAAATGTGTCACTTGATGATTACACAGTTTTCAAAAGAACCTACAATTGGTGGTGGTAGTGGCTGCAAAATTATCAATATAACCTTCACCATGTTTCAATCAACTGCCTCCTAAGGAAAAAGTTAAGAAAATATATGAGATGATAATCCCAGTGAGTAGAGTATTTAAAAGATGGTTATACTATCCTTTATGTATTTATATATATTTATATACTAATGAAATTGATATTTTACTTATTCTGATATACTCTTTATTCTTGATATTCGTGTTATAACATCGTATAAAATCAAAATACTGACGCTAAATCATAAATGAGACTCAAGCTGATATCTAAAAATGATAATAATTGATACAACCAGATGAGTAGGTACACTGGTCAAATTCAGGAAGCTAAAACCAAAATCTGAAGTCAATAAGCTGAACTGTAAGTTGAGAAATGTAAGCTGAAAGCTACTAATCCACTATATACTGCATAATCATGTCAAAATATACCCCATGTAGTCATCTGCTGATGATCTTAAAGCTATAATGTCATATGCACATAAATTGTCTGATGAATACTTTTGTACACGGCCGTAGCCCCTCAGTGGATAAGAGTTATATTTACACACGGCTGTAGTCCCTCAGTGTATAGGAGTCAAATACTCGACTCTAGTACACGGTCATAGCCCCTCAGCGCACTAGAGTAAGATAACTACATTGGGTATTTTCTGATGGTTTCAAAGTAATCGTGCTCATTTACGAATTTCTCAAAAATGAGACATTTCATGTAATTAATATGCTTCTCAAATGAAATTGAAAATCATGTCAACAATCATATTAAATAAACATGATTATAAGCTTATAAATTAAAATTCTTCTTTTTGAAAAAGTAGGTTCTCCATTCACAGATATAGACTGGACTAACGGGGCTGGTATGCTGTCCCCACGTCCAAATCCCCTCCTGAAATGATCACATACAAGCCATATAAATTCCATCCATATTAAGTTGCAAGGGAATTCTCAATAATAACTCATACCTAACTTCAAAGAGAAATATATATCCCTCAATAATCAAGAAGTCGAGACTTAATATTTTTTATCTCATTTGGCTAACCCAAACATACATTCACTTGATCTTTTGAATTACTCTATTTCCTTGATTCGTTAATACTAACTTTTTCCCGACCATCCCGACAAGATTCAATAAGATTTTTATGACAATACATGACCACATTCCTCATTTCAGATTTCTTTTAACTAAATACACAAATCTTATCAAAAACTCCTTTCTTGAAATCTCAATATTCATCCAAACTAAGAACTCTAATAGCAATCACAAAGAAAAATAGCAAGAATGCTAATTTTTCCCCAATTTTCGAATTAATACATATATATCAAAACCCTAACATCCAAATATCATTTCTTCCAACCAACTAGAATAAAAAGCTCAAAATGCTCAAATAATTAGCTTCCTTATCATATTTTCCAAGTATAAACTATAAATTATAAACCCTAAATTTTTACTACAAAACTCAACCAAAATATATATTTCGAATTTACCTCAAATAGAAGAAGAAATTGAAAACCCAACTTCCAAACTCGTTGGTGGCTTCTTCTTTTTTTTTTTTTTTTTTTTTTCTTTTCCTTTTTCTTTCTTCTCCTCTTTTTCTTCTCTTTTCCCCCTTTTTCTCCTCTACCCGTTTCTGCTATTTACTCTGTGTGTGTGTGAAATGAAATGGAAAGTGGGTTTTAAAATGTCAAAATAGTGGACTTTTGCACCAGAGGTCCCTCATCTTCAATTTAACATATCATTTGATCCTTTTAACTTTCATTATTAGGAATATAAATCCCCGACTTCAAATGTATCCAATTAAACCGTCAAATATAGCAAGTTTATAAAATAAACCCCAATAAAATAATTTATTTTAATTTAGTCCTTATTTGACGTTGACAATTCTACTTTTGACTTTTGACTAGAAAAATTGGGTTGTAACATATACTACTACTAATCTTTGTGGTGGTCCTAATATTGTATTTTTTTATTCATTTCATTAATTAGTTTTCGTTGTAATCAAACATTTTGAGGCTGTTATAGGTCAGTAAGTTCCACAGGATGCTGTTAATGGAGTAATTTTTATTTTTTTCTTTCAATATAAGAGATGCTTGATAAGGCCTTGGGGTTTTAGGTGTGACGGCCCAAAACTTAACGATCCGAGTGCCACTAAATCATATACTAAAACTAATTTAAAGAGTATTTAACACAATTATATAAATTATTAAAGCACTTATCAAAATAAAAATAATGTAATGAGTTTAATAAATTAATTTGAAATGAGAAATATCTTAAAATATTTAAAATCAAATGAAATAACAATAATTTGACAACATAATAAACTTATTATTGAAATTTTTGCCACCATAAGCCATGTCCTTGTTGACTGCTCCGAATCATCAATTATTTGAAAGTAGAGACATAAAAGAATGAGAATAATTCTCAATAAGTGTGTGTGGATAATGAATTTATATATATTTCTACGGGAAATTCATAACTTGCATAAAGAGACACAAAAACTAGATCGAACGTATATGGTGCTAAATTCTCGTGCATAGCGCTACTCCGGTCCATTCCGAATAGTACATAATATGGACCAAAACATAAAGCATAGTCGTAGAAATATTACATACATAAATATTAGCCACACTAAACATAAAGCACAACATACTTTTCATTGAACAATTTAAAATGATAAAAGGAGTGATTGTAGTAAAGATCATTGAGCCGTGTGTGTGGTTGATTATTCACGCGTGATTGTGTAAGTTTACTACTATATTTAATATAAAAAGGGCAAGAGAAAGTAAAGGTAGAGAGACACTAATAGAGGTTGTGAGGTAGTGTGTAAATAGTTGGTGAGGGATTGTCTAGTGTTGAGTTTGTCTCATATTTATAGTGTAAATTCTTGATTATGTATAGAAAAATGAAAGGAAATAGCTAGAGTTAAGCATGGTCAATGCATAAATGATATTGTCATGGAATGATCAAATCAATATTTTTAATCATGTGGTCAAACGAATTCACTTGGCTTAAAATTAGGTGTAAATAATACACGTGGTCAAATTAATTTCCTGTATTTATGTGGTTAAATTAATATTGGCTTGAAATGTGGTAAATAATGCATATGGTCAAATTATTTTTGATCAAGACCAATTAACTTATTTACATATATTTTACGCATGGTTTCATCTAACTTCCAAATTAACTCTCCATTTAGGTCATCAAACTATTGGTCAATAACCAATAAGGTCATAGACTTTAATAATAGTGCACTTAAGACCTAAATTTAAATTTAACTAATGGTAAAAATTTGGGACGTTACCAACTACTCCCCTTAAAGTAAATTGTGTAGCTTGGAATTCCTCCAAGTGTTGTGGGTACTTGTCTTCCATTTCCAATTCTTGCTCTCAAATAGCATCTTCAACTGAGTGATTACATTATTGTACTTTTACTAAATGTATATCACCTTGTTTCTAAGCGCTTGAAATTTCTGATTGATAATTTCGACAAGTACTTCATAACTTAAAATGCTTTGTTAACTTGATTGATGATTTACTACATGGCTCGGATCAGGTGAAAATGGCGTGGATTAAACCCATAAACAATTTTCAAAGGTGTTAGTGGATTAAACCCATAAACAATTTCAAACGGTGAAAACGAAGTAGGAGAGTGTACATCTCTATTATAAACAAATTCAATAAAGGGTAAACACTCTTTCCAACTTTTCAAATTCTTATTTATTACCGTACGAAGCAGTTGAGCCATGGTTCTATTGACTACTTCAGTTTGCTCATCGGTTTGTGGATGACAAGTTGTAGAAAACAACAATTTAATGCCTAACTTATTCCACAAAATACTCCAAAAATGACTTAAAAACTTAACATCTCGATCTGACACTATGTTCTTAGGGACCCCATGCAAACTTACTATCTCCCTAAATAACAAATCTGCAATATTGGTGGCATCATCGATTTTGTGACATGGTATAAAGTGTGTCATTTTACTAAATTTATCCGCCACAACAAATATTGAATCTTGACCGCTTTTGTCCTAGGTAAACCTAACACGAAATTCATTGAAATATCCACCCAAGGTTCACTAGGTACATGCAAATGAGTATACAAACCATGAGGTAAACCTTAGACTTGGCATTTTTACAAGTATACATTTACCACAAACTCGTTTTACATTACTTCTCATTTTAGACCAATAAAAATGTTCCCCTAATATGTCTAAAGTCTTTTGTACCCCAAAATGAGCCATCAAACCCCCACCGTGTGCTTACTTTACCAACAATTCACGTATAGAACAATTAGGAATACACAACTTATTTTTTTCTAAACAAATACCCCTCATGCTTATAAAATTTATAAAGTCTCCTTATTGCATGCTTCATAAATCTCAGAGAAATCAAGATCGCTTACATACATACTTTTAATGTGTTCAAAGTCAAGTGACCGTGCATTTAAAGAATTTAGAAGTACCTTCGAGACAATGCGTCCGCTACCACATTTTCCTTATCTTGTTTATACCGGATGACGTAGGAAAATGATTTTATAAATTTCATCCACCTTGCGTGCCTTTTGTTCAACTTATTTAGACCCTGCAAGTACTTCAACGACTTGTGATTAATGTGTATCACGAACTCCTTAGGTCACAAGTAGTGCTGCCAAGTTTTCAACGCCCGAACAAGTGAGTACGGCTCCTTGTCATATGTAGGATAGTTCAAAGTAGCTCCATTCAGTTTTTCACTGAAGTAAGCTATAAGCTTGCGATCTTGCATCAACACTGCTCTAATACCTATTTTTGATGCATCACACTCAATCTCGAAGGTTTTGTCAAAGTTAGATAATGCCAAAATAGGTGTCTTACACAATGTCCTTAATAGTATTAAATGCATGTTCTTGTATATCACCCCAATGAAAACCTAAGCTCTTCTTAACAATTTCAACGAGTGATGTAGTTATTGTACTAAAATCCTTTACAAAGCGCCTATAAAAACTAGCCAATCCATGGAAAATCCTAACTTCAGTTATGTTCTTAGGTGTTGGCCGATCCTTAGGAGCTTTAATTTTTTCTTCATCCACTTCTACTCCATTAGCATCAACCACAAATCCTAGAAAGACAACATTTTTCACGCAAAATGTACATTTCTTGAAATTAGCATACATTTGTTCTTTCCACAGCACCACAAGTATACAATTCAAATGTTCCAAATGCTCATCTAGGGTTTTGTTATAGATTAAGATGTCATCAAAATATATTACAACAAATTTTTCTATAAAAGCATGCAAAATATGATTCATCAATCGCATAAAAGTGCTTGGTGTATTAGTGAGACCAAACGGCATAACCAACCACTCATACAATCCATATTTAGTTTTAAACGCCGTTTTCCACTCATCACCCTCCCGCATATGAATTTGATGGTACCCACTTTTAAGATTAATCTTACTAAAAATACAAGCACCATGTAATTCATCTAGCATATCATCTAACCTAGGTATGGAGTGACGATATTTTACCGTTATATTGATAGCCCTGCAGTCCACACACATCCTCCACGTCCAATCCTTCTTTGGTACTAATAGGACAGATACAACACATGGGCTCATGCTCTTCCTTACATGACCTTTGTTCATCAACTTCTCCACTTTTGAATTTCTTTTGTCTCCTCGGGATTGCTTCAGTAAGTTGGTCGGTTTGGAATGATAGCTCCAAGTATGAAGTCGATTTGGTGCTTGATGCTTCGAATTGGGGGCAATCTACTTGGCACGCCCTCCAGAAACACGTCTTCAAATTCCTGCGACAAAGACTTAACAAAACTAGGGAGGGGTGCGTGAGATTCCTCAGAGCTGAGGAGTGACTCCTATATATCAACAACATATTTTTTTTTTATCAACTATAGCTTTTTTCAATTCACTCTCCTTATAAAGAAGTTCACTTTCGACTTTTCTCTCCTCTCAACTGACTATTTTTTCTCCTCTCAGGTGGCCTCTTTTTTTCCCACTCTCGGCTACCGCACCATTTTCTCTCTTACTCATTAGCTCACTGTTTTCTCTCTTACTCACTAGCTTGCTGTTTTCTCTCCTCTCTCCAGACTCTCTTGCTCTTCTTTCTTCCTCATTTCTTAATTTAATTTGGTCTTCATAAACTTATGCCCTTGTTGATGGCGCAAGAGTAATAGACATTCCCTCTTTGATAAAGGTTTACCGGCTCCTGTACCCATCATGAGTAACTTTTCTATCATACTGCCATGGTTTTCCCAACAAGATATGACCCGCTTGCATATGCACCACATTGTATACAACAGTCACTATAATCCCCAATCGAGAAAGTAATCATCACTTGTTTATTCACCATAACTTCTCTACTTTCATTTAACCATTGTAATTTATAAGGCCTAGGGTGTTTAAATAATAAAAATCTCAATTTCTCAACTAAGGCCGTACTAGCTACATTTGTGCAACTACCTCCATCAATTATCATACTACATACATTATCGTTGATGTGGCATCGTGTATGGAATATGTTCTCCCGATGTTGTTTCGTATCATCCGCCTTGACTTGAGTGTTAAGAGCTCTCATTGTGACCAGCAGTTCCCCAACAAATTCCACTGTGTCTATTTGATCACTAACCTCTTCCAACGCCGGCATGCCTTCAAATTCATCCTCAGTGTCGGTCACCACCTCTCCATTGCGCAAAATAATTGTCCTTTTGTTTGGACATTGAGAAGAGACGTGTCCTTTCCCTAAACACCTAATAATGAGATCCCGGGTAGGGGAATCGCATAGAACTCGCGGAATTAGTTTGAAAAGACCGGAAAAGCCCAAATTCGGGTTGTAGACGATAGGATCTCGATCCGAGTCTCACGAACCAATAACTTAAGGTATATTAAATCTTACACCGGTTGATGTGCGAAAACATGAACCTCGATTTGCGAACGCCATAAATGGTGTCTAATCCTTTGATAAGTTCTAAGGATTGAACATCACAAATATAACAATATATTTGATAAGTTTGAAAAATTCATTCAAAAATCAACAGAGAGAAAATCTCAATACATCATAATAAAAATCTTGTTCATACAATGAGAATAAAATTTGTATTTATAATAAATCTGGGAAATATAGAAATAACGGAATTAAATAGTTCTAAAATATAAAAAGTTTCAAAAAACAAGAATTCTAGCCAAAATAAAATATTTCATGAAAAAAGAAAGTTTCTTTCGATTATGGCCTATGCCAGATCATATCACCTAAAGCACTGGATATCTCGATTTCTGGCTGTCTGTGATTCTGCCTTTAGTGCTGTCCTACTAGCATTTTCATCCTTACCCTTTGACACTTTAGCTCTCCCTTTCGGATCAGCCCCATCTCCCTTGTTATCCCACCTCGGTTTCCAATTTAAGTTAGACCCGAAGTACCCAATGGTTGCCTAGCTGTTCCCTTCCTCTTCAACTATTTCTCAACCTTCATGGTCACATGCAACATGTCTTCCAATTCCACATAATGCTACAATTCCACCACATTAGCAATCTCCTTGTTCAACCCATTCAAGAATCTAGCCATTGTAGCTCTCGATCTTCCTCTACATTTGTCCTAATCATTAAAATCTCCATCTCCTTATAATAGTCTTCTACACTCTTCGACCTTTGATACAAACTCTGCAGTTTTTGATGGAGTTTCCTATAGTAATGACTAGGTACAAACCGTTTTCTCATCACCGCCTTTAATTCATCGCAAGTATTGATAGGCCTCTCCCGGTTCCGACGCCGTGAAGTAACCACTTGATCCCACCAAGTGATGACGTAATCAGTGAATTCCAACATCGCAATCTTCACCTTCTTATCCTCCGAATAGTTATGGCAATCAAAAATCAACTTCACCTTCTTCTCACAATCTAAATATGTCTTAGGATCACTTCTACCCTTAAATTGTGGAATCGTTATTTTTACATTACCCAAATTACCATCAACTTCACCTCTATGATTATTTCTACCCCGTCGTTCAAACCTATCTCCTCTATGCCACATCCGTCCTATCTCAATCCTTTCATACTCATCTTCACCCCATTCATCACTGATCTCATGCTCATCCATACTTGGAACTTGCCTACCCGTTCCCCTATCGTGAGGTACATCTACCGGTTGTCCTTTGCTAATATTTGTCATCGAAGTACTCAATTTCTCCATCTTTTCTCCCATATCCATCAATAACCGCTCAAACTAATCTATCCTATCATTCTGCCTGTTAGACTGATTACCGTATCGGCTAGAATTTGAGCCTTTCATATCGGACATTCTCTCAATTTCTGCCAAACCAAGTTCGCTTGGAATCACTCAATTGACTTTTACCCTCTAATAATCTCACCCTCTACCTTTTACCACTCAATACCTTCACCAAGTGCTTCCAAAGACAACAATGAACTTATCGGATCAAACTTAAGAATTCAAAAACCGAATATGATAAGGAATGTGACTCAAGAGGATTATAGAAATTTTGGAATGACAAATTTAAGTAACCCCAGAAAAATTCAACTTTGAGTTTTGATACAACTTGTGTGACAAGATCTAAATGGTGACCCAAAGTTTGTTGAAATATTCGTAGCAAATCAAACAAAATTTAATTTTCTTTTACTGTATGGATGAACAGTACCGTACGTGAATAGTAATTTTTTTTTTATGAACAATAACTTTTTTAACATAAGATTGTACTACCAAACAAAGAAAAATACGGATCTAGGAACCCAAAATGAAGAACGACTCAAAAATAAAAAAGAAACTAAGGAAAAAGAAATTTAGAGACTCGACAAGGAAAATAAGGGATATAACCTTATTAAATTGGAACCTGGCTCTGATATCAACTGATGCGAACCCCGTAGCAACGGTGACTACGAAACCTACAAGAGATTGATGCGGAATTCAAGAACGTCAACTAATAACCCGGTTTTGGATTTGAACCTAACGAAGTGAACCAAAAAATCCAACGATAACGAAGATGCACTGAACTCCTTGATTACACAATGAAGAGCTCACGATCCGATACTTGAACGTCACAAGAAATTGATCTTGATTAGTTCGTTTTGTTGTTCAAGGAAGAACAAAGAATAAGCAATAGTGTTTCAATTAATTATTGTCAAAAGTTCTTAATGCAATGAAAGATGTAAGTATTTATACTAAACTCTTAAACCAAGTAAAAAAATGAGCATAATGCATAAAATCTCGCAAAATATGGAAAGGAAATATAATTCTAGTCAAATAGAAAGAAAACGCGGAAAAACGGCTTTTACCAGACGAATTAATTCCTTTAATGATGTGGTCGAATTCACTTGGCTTACAACTTGGTGTAAATAATGCATGTGGTCAAATCAATTTCCTTTATTTATGTAGTCAAATCAATTACATTGACTTGAAATGTGGTGTGAATAATGCATATAATCATTAAATCATCTTTAATCAAGACCAATTGTCATATTTACATATATTTTACACATGATTTCATCTAATTTCCAAAATAACTCTCCATTTAGGTCCTTAAACTATTGGTCAATGACTAATAAGGTCATTAGACTTTAATAATAGCGCACTTAAGTCCTAAATTTAAATCTAACAGCTAGTAGTAAAAATTTGGGACGTTACATTAGGTGTTCGAGATTGAAAGACTGGTTTGTGAAAATTTGTGCTACTGAATATCGAATAAAGGAGAAGAGAAGTAAAAGAACTCTAGAAATATCTCTTTGAATCCCTTAGCACCACATCTAGTGTTGGATTAAATCCCATGTACCATGTAAGAACATGATAGTTGATTTTCATTGAGTTGTAGAGTACATGTCTTTGTGTAACCTACAAAATATTTCCTATTTTAGTCAGGCTTGAGAGCAAATCCAACTAAAACATCCTTTTACAACTCCAAATTTATAATACCAAAACAAGACACTAAGTCATATTACACAAATAGTTTGCAATTATCAGAATTTCTATGAAACCTTGAGTTGAGTAAATTAATGAAAACAACAAACTAAAATAAGAGCTAATAAGATCCATTTAAAATCAAATTGGAACTTTATTAAAGCGAAGTACATCTTTTCTTTTCGGGACAACTAAGTTGGTCGGATAGAGGGAAAGACTCCACATACAAAACACATGCACATGCTTAAGCTGGCGCCTACATCATAAAAGTACGCCTAATATTCTATACAGATAGAGACTTTTACTGAAAATTAAAAAGAGACAAAATGTTTTTAATTCTCTGATCCACGTCATGGAAGGCCTAAGGCATATTTTCTCTACCTTTGTATTTCTTTCTCTTGATAAATGAATGTACGGTATCAACAAGTACACTGCTTCAAATGGCCGAAAAATTTCTAAGGATAAAATTACTTGAGGTGAATCCTGATAAGCTACAATTTGTGATTTCAACATTTGTATTTTAAAACTATTAATGATGACAGATAAAAGTTTTAAAGCTTAGGAATCAAATCTTGAAATTTGTTCGTGTCTTTTAACTTCATTTGATTTTTCTCGTCTCTGTTTTAGTCTGGAGAGGAAGTTGTATAATTTGAGCAATAGTACTTCCAAAGGAACACTTTTTAAGTTATTTTGCCAATGGTTAAACATTGGAGAAACACCCTGACGTAGAACGTGACCAGAAACAGAAATAGGGAAGAGATAGAGAGAAGAAATGGAGAAACATAAAGAAGTTTTTGGGGAAGAAATAATAAATATTCAAGTCTGCTTACAAATGAACCGAAGTCGCATATACAGGGAAAATAAGTTAAAATTAAATGAATTTACAATAAACGAAAAGCTTAAAAAAATATTGTAACTAATTAAAGTCAATCTAATTAAACATAACTTAAATCAATCTCCACTTTGAAATCCTATATTTATTCTTATCTTCATTCCCCATCATACCCATTTGTCAATTTCTAGGCACGTTGATGACATGAGACTTCTATAAAAGTTGCATTTGACAAGCATTTGAAGTAGATTCTGATGACAGTTTAAGTAATGTCATTGTGCATTCTTCTCTTTCTCAGGTGAATACATTGCTAGTGGAAGTGACGATGGTAGATGGTTTATTTGGGAAAAAAGAACTGGCAGATTATTAAAGATGCTGCATGGGGATGAAGCTGGTAATGTTCCCCCCTCTCTCCCCTTCGGCCTAAATTTTTAAATTTTCTATACCATATCATCAAACTAATGAGCTGCTTTTTACTCGTCAAGCTCCATAATTGGATATGGAATTTATGTATTGGTCGACTTCTAGAAATGGTTCTACAAATGTCTAGTCTAGCCAACCTTCACTAAATCACCAGCCTTTGCAATGATGTAGTTATATGTTATTCAATGCAAAAAGATTGACGAAAGGTACTCAACTCAGCTGAAAGAAATTTTAATGACAAAAGTTTCAACTCCGTGTCATTTTACCTCATTTCAAATGATTTTTGTCGATTCCTTCCTAAATCATAGTTCTAGTCACTCTTAATGGGTGCAAATAGCGGTTTGCTAGGACAAGTGATGGTACTATTGCTAATATAAACCTAGAGGAATATGAGCTAATATAATGAAAGATTTATCTTTTAAAGATATTCAACGACAACTGCATACACTTGGGATATCTTGAAGTCTCATGAAGTATTTATCTATCTAAGATGTCTGTTTGGCCTGATGACTTGGAGGAAAATCTTATCCAGTATTTGTTGGAAGACTTTTACAAATCTTTGAATGGGGCTGCCCAATCAGACCTCTATTCTGTTCAGTGGGGGACAGTTAAGTTATCTGCACTTGAGGTAAGGCTGGAGAAGAATAAAATTTTTGATTTTCTGAAATTGTGGGAAGTCCTTACCTGCTTGAGGCTGAAATGAAGAAGCATAATTGTGTGGGAACAAAGATTCATTGTCAGGGTTTAAATGTATGGTTCTGCTATCCTGGGTTGCATCTTGGAAGAAGAAATGTTGTAATAGGACATGGTATTGTGGTTTGGTTGGAGATGAAAAGGAGGGGATTTCAGAGCATGCATAGAAAAGTCTCTGTGATTCTGGTGAATAGAACTCTAAGATGTAACCAGAGATGAAGCACACTTATCAGGTAAGCAGGAAATCCTTCGCCAAGGCTGTTCATGGCCTGAGGAGATGCAATTTTTCACCCTGAATATGTGATTTTAGTGAAAACCTATATGAACCAAGGACATTAGGGTGCTTTAAGAAAGATAAGGTTTTGTGTTGATATTAATGGAATAGCTACGGTTTCTATAAGACTTCTGATTGCTACTATGTCAAGAATAATTTTAGCAAGTTGAATTGACTTGAAAAAACTTCTATGGATTGTCTCTTCAATAAAGAGAGGGCTATTTGATGGTTGGCACATTAGGCACCTCCTTCCCCTCTTTCTCCATTTTTCTTTTGAAGTGGTGTAATAACTTTGCCCTTTTCCTGTACAGTTGTGAACTGCATTCAGTGCCATCCATTTGATTGTGTTGTTGCAACTAGTGGGATTGATAGCACCATAAAGGTAAGATACAATAAGGATTTTAGATGGTTATAACTATTAAAAGGTATAATATCTAATTCATTAATAACTGATGCAGATTTGGACTCCAAGTGCTTCAGTCCCATCCATTGTGGCTGGTGGAGCCGTAGGACCAGAAGCTTCAAATGTGTTAGATGCAATGGAAGGCAATCAGCGCAGATTATGCCGCACTCGTGAAACATTTTTGTACGTTTAGTAAATGTTCGAATTGTAGTTGCTGTTACTTTCCTATTTTACTCTGTTACATCACTATCATCATTCATCACCAACGTGACTGACATCGTAGATTGTGCACATTGATGTTCATGCATAAACCGCTGGTCCAATATGATGTCTCTCTTTGCTTGGATTGTTTCATACATGAAGTTGTTAGGATTGATAAGTGAAGCCTTTCATGTTATGTTGGACTGCATGATTAAATCATTTTATAATGTTCTCTTTGTCATTCCAGTGTTAACCACCATGATTTCTCTATAGGAGGTAGAAATTATAAAATGAGACGTTAAAATTTGAATATAGACATGTTCTCCATGCTCAAAAACTAAAAGTAACAATTTCATCTAATAAGATTGGAGAGCCACTCCAGCACCTTTCTAGTGCATTGTCTGTATCTTGTGGCGCTGCACTTTTTGATGGCTATTACATGGTCCTATGCATTAAGGAATTTCGAGAATTTCTGCTTTGCTAACTTATTTTTAAAAATTCCTTAACCTAGAATACATAAAGCAAAATTTAATTACTGTAGTTGGGAGGACCATACCTTGGATTAAGAACATTTATTTTCTTGTTGAAAATTTGGTGATTTACCTGTCTCACGACCATCTTATATGCTTTTTAAAAATAATAAATTTGTAAAATCAATAATTTTCTCTTTATATTTGGTGAGAAAATATGATTGATAAAAAATCTTATTAAAACTTCTGTTCTGCTGCTTCAAAATTGAATTTAATGTTAGATTAAGTTAAACCCTCAAGGTGGTCCTCGATCAAATTCTCTCCCCAGTTAGATGAAGTATGGATAGACGATTGTAATGTTCTGGGAAAATTTAGCTACATTTACTTTGTTATATGAAATCAGTATAACAATGAAGGTCAATAATAGCAGCAGAGTTTTATTTATTTATTTATTTAAAGAAGCTTATTGTATTTACAGCATGATATGGTTTTGGCTTGTTCTGTGTCATGTTGCATCAATTTCTACCGGTTGTAGTTAATTTATTGTTCAATGTCATATTAGGCCCTTTGAGATTTTGGAGCGGTTTCGGATGCATGAGTTTACTGAAGGAAGTTTGCATCCATTTGAGTGCACACAAAGCTGATCTTGTTTCATGCCATTGGTATGGTAAATTTAAACAAACTTGTTTCTCTTTTTTGAATAGTTTTCAAGTGTTTGCTTGGCTAAGCTTTTATGTGCTTAGCGGTTAAAAATGATGATTGACCAACTTATAAACACTTAAAATCAATACCTTAACAATCGCTAAGCAGTTACTGAATAGTTTATAAGTATGTAATCTATCTGAAACTAGATAGTTGAGGGTTTTAACTTTTGAGTTTAAGTTTCTAAAATAAATTGTTTGTTTTGACTTATTTCCAGTATAGCAAATAAGAAAAAAAGAGAGAAAAAAAAAGGAACTCCAGTAGTTATCTGTGTTCTCAATGTTGTGCTACGGAGTGGCAGAGCAGAAAGGATGAATTGAAGTAAGAATCATAAGAGGATTATACTGATAGATGTTTATGATCGGTTTATATTATAATAGATGGAAATGAGTGGTGGATAAGTATATCGTACTTGTGGGTCGTACGAAATGTGTGGATAGGTTTGACCATAAGTGTTAATATATTAAACACCTTCAAACAAGGAGAAATATAGGCAGACATAGATTGATGTTTCTTTTGAGGGTATGAAATTTGCACCTTGTTCGAAATTTTATTAGAGCACAATAATTTAAATTTTATGCATCTGTCTGGAAAAATTATCTTTCATCTTGGTTTCAGCAGGATGGTGAAAAGACGTAGACATGCTGAAGTGCCTATGAGAAACAATGCAATTGTTATACAGAAATGATCCATGTAAAGCTATATTACCTTCTCCTAAAAGATATGTAACAGAGAAATAAAGGGCTGTAAATAATTGTATCCATGTGTTGATGTTGATAGTTTATTTGCTCAATGTCCGTGGTGCTCTTTTTTGTAAGGGAATTTATATATAATATTTTCTTCTTTGAGTTAGCTGATGTATTCATGAGCATCAGTGCAATGTGGATTCCAGGCTTGAGTATCCATTGGAGTAATTTAACCTTCAATAGTAATGAACCAAGAGTTTGTTCCCGGTGAAGAGGAAGTGTTAAAAGAGATGTGAATTGGAGGGATTTGTACTATTGTGAGGTCTATGTTGAAAGGAATTCTAATAGCCATGCTAAGGTCTGCTTTCAACCGGGATACATATTTTAAAAAGAGACGACACTAAACACTCAGTTACATACTCTTTTTAACATCCCCCCCCCCCCCCCCCCCCCCCCCCCCCCCCCCCCCCCCCCCCCCCCCCCCCCCACCCCCCCCCCCCCTTTTTCAGAATGGCTAGACTTCATTCATAAAAAAATAATTTTTACACTCAGCTACGCTCTTTTTAACATTTTCCCCCCTTTTAGAATGGCTAGACCTCATTCATAAAAAAATAATTTGTTTCATTTAACTTTCCCGACTTTGAGTTGGATCCTTCAGACATGCTCTATTTTCTGAAAGATCGCAAGCCTTGACCACAAACCATATTCCAATTTTCATCCAACAATAACTTTAGCAAGAGTAGAAATTCATCCTCAAATTGTGCAACATAATTTCAATCTGAATCATATTACATGTACATTTAGATTGACACTTGGTTTCACATCCATGTAGCATGATTCTAATGGATGATAAAGATTTTATTAAATATGAATCATGTTTCATGTACATCGAGATTGACACCAATATATAATGATTCTAACGATTTAAAGTCTTATTTTCGGTAAAGTAATTAGGTTTTTGTTTTATAGATTTTTTTAGTATTTTATATTATTCCTTCACTTTTTCTTAAATTCAGTTCCTAGAAATACTTTATATAAAGAGAATTTATACAGTCTAATAGTTAGACTTAAATATTGGATACGTTTATAGTTTCACAATTTTTCTCTCTATTCTTCTCTCCTTTCCCCTTCTCATCTCTTCTCTCCTCTCTCTTCATTCATAATTTGTGTTCTAGTTCTTGTATTTTATGTCAATTTGATATCTAAGCAAGTTATTTACCTTTACTCAAATAAATTTCGTGAAGTTTTTAATGGGCATTCAAGTTCAAAAAATTCACTACAGCAATAATAACAAAAAATTCAAAATACACTGACCAACATTTTCTACACCCATCACTGCCTTTATCCATCGAAAAACTTTGAACCACAAATTTAAAGCTGGTATGCCTCATCTGATGAGTCTTCAAACACGGACCACATGACAAACTGCTAAGCAAACCCGCACAAACCCACACTTCATGCTACTATCCTACGTGGTCCATTTACTTCCACATTCAAATGAAGAATCCTTTGATTCTTCTTTTCTATTTTTTAACATTTAGGATGTAGCAAGCATTATTTACAGTTTCAACCCATAATTTAACAGGTAAATTTTTAGTGTTCAACATCACCTTAGCCATCTCTTGTGAGGACCTATTCTTTATTTTCAAGATAGTGAGAGATAGCAAGAAACCGAATTCTATCATTAGAATTCGGCTTTAAAATGCAAGCTATCAAATTAACTCATTTTGTGTGATGTATTTTTTGTGATAAACGGTAAAGTGAATCATGTCCATACCAACCATAAAAAGTACATCTGACAGTGTGTTATGACTTACCTATCTAGTTGTGAGAGTGAAGCTTTACCTAATTACCTAATGGCATGATTTTAATTAGAAAAATGCTACTTTGCCCACTTAGTTGACACCCCCTCGCATGAGTGTGTGGGTCCCGCGTGATTTAAATAATATTTTCTCCCTAATATGAGGGGATATATCAACCAAGTGGGCAAAATAACATTTTTCTAATTAGTAGAGAGTCAGCGTTGATCATACTATCCTATTGTTAAAGGTTCTGTCTGATACTTTTGCTATAGTTTTAGGCGTCTAACCTGGGGGTTTATCAGATCCAGCTACTTTGACAAACTTCAACTGGGTGGATTTTTTTCTCTTTTCCTTTTCCTTCATGACCTAAGCCTTCTTTGGTGTTTGAGGTTCTTCCATAGCTGAGAACTTCATTTAAGCAGGTGGATTTGCTGGTCAACTATTCTCTCTTTGGTGTAGTCCAAGTCAGCTAACAGCTCCAAGTTTTGATTTTCTTTTTCTTTCGAAACTTTTGTTGAGAAATTGGTTGTTCAAAACCAACAAAGGAAGAAGTGAAAAATAGCTAACAACTTCAGTCGACCGAATTGAACTGCAGTCGATCGAAACTCTGCAGGATTTCAACCAAGAAGCTGCAGGAGGTTTCAGTTGACCATTCAGTCGACCGAAATGGAGGTTCGGTTGACCATTTGGTCGACCGAAAAAGTTCGGTTGACCAACCGGTCGACCGAAATCTGTGACCATTGGACGGTTTTTTGCCGTTGGGAATTCATTTTTGGAGGCTTTTCACTTGATTTTTGGCACCATTTCGTGAATATGAACTAGGCCTATATATAGTGGGGTCTTGTTCAATGAATAAACACATTGATAGTATTACAATCTCCATAGACAAGATCAAACTATTTCTTACTCATATTCTTACATTTTATTGTGTTTCTCAAGTTTTGTTGGTAGATATACTTTGTGCTTTATATTTCTACTACAAGGCTTTATCAATCCTTCAAATCATTTGTCGGAAAACCTTTAGCATCTCGAATTTACCGGAGAAAGGGCAAATATTGTTTGAGGACAGCGATCACGCGGTTGAGCCTTTGCAGTAAAGTTCTTGTTCTTGAATCCTTGTTGCTATTTCGGTTTGTTTATTCTCCTACTCGAAGGTATTATTTCCAACCATCTCAAACAATATTCCTGCGATGGAGAGGGAAACAACAATGACTACTATAAAGTTGATGAATCAAGACTTGGTTCGTTTGGATCGCTTTGATGGCACAAACTTCACAAGATGGCAAGATAAGTTGAAATTCCTTCTTACGGCGTTGAAGATTTTTTATGTGCTTGATCCGAACTTAGAAGATCTACCCGAATCATCCGACAAAGACACCGATGAATCAAGAGTGAATAGAAAGAAGCGTGAAGAGGATGAATTGATATGCCGCGGTCATATTCTCAACTCCTTGTCGGATCGATTGTATGATCTATACACCAACACAACGTCGCCAAAAGAAATTTGGGATGCATTAGAAAGTAAGTACAAAGCGGAGGAAGAAGGTGCCAAGAAATTTTTAATTTCTAAGTACTTTGATTTTAAGTTTCTCGAAAATATCCCCTTGCTTCCCCAAATTCATGAATTGCAAGTACTAGTCAACAAGTTGAAGGCGGTGAAGATTGAAATCCCGGAGACCTTTCAAGTGGGGGCAATTATTGCTAAACTCCCCGGTACTTGGAAAGGATACCGGAAGAAAATTATGCATAGTTCCGAGGATCACTCCTTGGAACAATTGCAAAAACATTTGCGAATTGAAGAAGAGTCAAGAATGCGGGATAAGAGTGAAAACTCTTTTGAAGGCACTTCCAAAGCAAATGCAATTGAGAAAACGGAACCGCCAACAAAATCCAACAAAAGGAAGCCTTCAATGAACTTCAACAAGTTCAAGAAGAAGACAAAAGGAGGTTGTTTTGTGTGTGGCAAATCTGGTCATTATGCAAAAGATTGTAGACACCGAAAACAAAACAATTTCGAGGGCAAAGTGAACTCCATCAAAGAAGATAGAATTGTGGCCACCATTTGTGAAATCAATGCAATTAAGGGAAAAGTTCCCGGATGGTGGTATGATACTTGTGCTATAATACATGTATCATATGAAAAATCTTCTTTCAAAACTTATCATGAAGTTGATGGAGATCAAGAGATTCAAATGGGTAATGATGTTCGATCTAAAGTGATTGGAAAGGGAAGTGTGGATATCATCTTCACTTCCGGCAAGACCATTACCTTGACCAATGTACTATATGTTCCCGACATGACTAGAAATTTGGTTAGTGGAAATCTCTTAGGAAAATCGGGTATCAAAAGTGTGTATGAATCCGAAAAACTTGTATTATCCCTAAATGGGAAATTTGTTGGAAAATGCTATTCTAGTGAAGGAATGGTCAAATTATGTACCGTTGACAATTTGAATGAGAATAAAAATAACTTTGCTTATGTTGTTGATTTATTTTCATTATGGCATGCTAGATTAGGATATATTGGAAAAAGTACTATGAAACGTATGATGAAATATGATTTAATTTCATATGATGAAAATGATGTTTTTAAATGCAAAACCTGTGTAGAAGCAAAAATGATTAAAAAGCCTTATCAAAGTGTAAAAAGGACATCTAGTATCTTAGAATTAATTCATACGGATATTTGTGAATTAAATGGCATGTTAACTAGAGGTGGAAATAGGTATTTTATTACCTTTATTGATGATTTTACTAGATACACATATGTTTACTTAATGAAACATAAAAGTGAAGTATTTGATATGTTTAAAATATATAAGAATGAAATTGAAAATCACCTAAACAAGAAAATAAAAACTTTAAGAAGTGATAGAGGTGGTGAATACTTTTCTAGTGATTTCAACAATTTTTGTGAACAACATGACATAATTCACCAATGTTCGGCACCTAGAACACCGAAACAAAATGGTTTGGCTGAAAGAAAAAATAGAATTTTAGTTGAAATGATAAATGCCATGCTTACCTATGCTAAGTTGTCATTTAATTTGTGGGGTGAGGCCTTGTTAAGTGCATGTAGGATATTGAATAGAATTCCTTCTAAACAAACTAAGGTTTCTCCTTATGAATCTTGGAAGGGAAGAAAACCTAACATTGAATACTTCAAAGTGTGGGTTGTCTTGCTTATTGTAAGAACACAAACCCTAATAGGACCAAGTTGGGTCCAAGAGGCATTAAATGTGCCTTTGTTGGATATGCTAGCAATAACAAATCATATAGATTATTAAACTTGGAGACCAATTTGATTATTGAATCAAGTGATGTAGAGTTCTTTGAGGATTCGCTATCTTCGGATAATGAATTGAGGGAAAATCTCTTAGATATCCCTAGCACAAGTGGAACACAAGATGAAACATCTTCTAAAGGTGTTGATGAGTCAAGTGAGCCACGAAGAAGCAAAAGAACTCGAATTGAGAAGTCTTTAGGACCGGATGAAATTGATTCTCAACTCATTTCCTTTTACTTAGTAGAAGGAAATGAATTGAATGTAGTAAGAACAATTCCGTTTGTTCTACATGTTGAAACCGATCCTAAAACTTATAGAGAAGCTATGACTTCTCGTGATAGCATATTTTGGAAAGATGCAATCAAAGATGAAAGGATTCAATAATGTCAAATAATACTTGGGAACTTGTCGATTTACCACCCGGATCCAAACCTATTGGATGTAAATGGGTATTCAGGAGAAAATACGATGTTGATGGTTCTCTAAACACATTTAAGCTAGATTAGTAGCTAAAGGATATCGATAAAGAGAAGGAATAGATTATTTTGATACATATGCACCGGTAGCTAGAATAACATCGATAAGGATATTATTCGCACTAGTTTCGATACATGACTTGCATGTTCACCAAATGGATGTCAAGATGGCATTCTTAAATGGGGATCTCGATCAGGAGGTTTATATGGAGCAACCTGAAGGTTTTGCTCTACCCGAAAATGAACATAAAGTGTGCAAGTTAGCAAAATCGTTATACGGTTTAAAACAGGCACCTAAAAAGTGGCATGAGAAATTTGACTTAGCTATAATTTCGTTTGGTTTTAAACATAACAGCGTAGATAAATGTTTATATTCAAAAGTATGTGATGATTATGTGATATTTATATGCTTATATGTTGATGACATGTTGATTATGAGTGATCACATGGATGGAATAAAAGAAACAAAGAGGTTTCTATCTTCCACATTTAAGATGAAGGATCTTGGACAAGTGGATACCATTTTGGGTATCAAAGTCACAAAGACTAGTGGGGGTTACCATTTAAGTCAATCACATTATGTTGAGAATGTGATAAATAAGTTCAAACACTTGAACATAAAGGAAGCAAGTACCCCAATTGATCCAAGTTCAAAACTTGTAAAGAATGATGGAAGAGCAATTGCTCAATTAGAATATGCAAGTGTCATTGAGAGTCTTATGTATGCAGTTCAATGCACAAGACCCGACATAGCATATGCAATTAGTAAACTTAGTAGGTTTACTAGCAATCCAGACAATGAGCATTGGAAGGCAATTGGAAGGGTTCTTGGGTATTTTAAGAAAACCAAGAACTTAGGTTTACAATATACTAAGTTCCCGGCTGTATTGGAAGGATTTACCGATGCTAGTTGGATATCTAGCACGGGTGAGAATAAATCCACTTCCGGTTGGGTGTTCACTCTTGGAGGAGGAGCTGTTTCTTGGAAATCAAAGAAACAGACATGTATAACGCACTCGACCATGGAATCCGAATTCGTAGCATTATCGGATACCGGGAAAGAAGTTGAGTGGCTTAAGGATCTCTTTTATGAGATACCTTTGGGACCGAAGAATACATCTTCAATATCTATCTTGTGTGATAGTCAAGTCACGTTAGCAAAAGCATACAATGAGGTATACAACGGAAAGTCTAGACATATGAGTTTTAGACATGACTACATAAGGAAATTAATCAAAGATGGAATAATTTCCCTAAATTATGTTAAGTCTATCGAGAATTTAGCGGATCCTCTAACTAAACCTCTAAATCGAGATTTAGTAACATCTACATCGAGTAGGATGTGGTTGAAACTCTTAAAATAGAAAGATTCACCAATGACAGCAACCCTATCTGTCATTACTCAAAAGGTAATCCACGGGTTCAAATGGTAACAACAAGTCATTTGATATGTGGATAGCTTCAACATTATTCAAATCCGCGATAACCCTATCCTAGTTAAATAATGCTGGTTGTTACTGAAATGAGGGTTGAGCTTCAAGCTCTTAATGAAGTTCAGTGCTAAGAGCACAAGCATCTCTAAAAGTAACAAAGATGCTGGAAGAACTTCACCTAGACGAACTTCGAGGTGGTGCCGCCTCAATAGAGAGCTAGAGTTACTCTCTTAAAAGTTTGTCGAAAAGGATGAGCGCAAGGCCATAAAAGCGCTAAGCGAATTTGAGGAACTTGAGAACACGTGGTACTCGTGTGTGTGTTCTTACTGGTATCGTCACATGGAATAACTGGTTTAAAGCTTTGAGCTACCTTTGATTCCGACTTTACTTTGTTAGAATTACACTATGGTTAGATTCAAATCCAAAGATATCTAATCCTTAGGCATGAGTTTCGTTCATGTTGAATATGAGACTTGTTAATTTTGAACAAGTGGGGGATTGTTGAAAAATTGGTTGTTCAAAACCAACAAAGGAAGAAGTGAAAAATAGCTAACAACTTCGGTCGACCGAACTGAACTGCAGTCGACCGAAACTCTGCAAGATTTCAACCAAGAAGCTGCAGGAGGTTTCGGTTGACCATTCGGTCGATCGAAAAGTTCGGTTGACCAACCGGTCGACCGAAATCTGTGACCGTTGGACGGTTTTTGCAGTTGGGAATTCATTTTTGGAGGCTTTTCACTTGGTTTTTGGCACCATTTCGTGAATATGAACTAGGCCTATATATAGTGGGGTCTTGTTCAATGAATAAACACTTTTGATATTATTAAAATCTCCATAAACAAGATCAAACTATTTCTTACTCATATTCTTACATTTTATTGTGTTTCTCAAGTTCTGTTGGTAGAAATACTTTGTGCTTTATATTTCTACTACAAGGCTTTATCAATCCTTCAAACCATTTGTCGGAAAACCTTTAAGCATCTCGAATTTACCGGAGAAGGGGCAAATATTGTTTGAGGACAGCGATCACGCGGTTGAGCCTTTGCATCGAAGTTCTTGTTCTTGAATCCTTGTTGCTATTTCGGTTTGTTTATTCTCCTACTCGAAGGTATTATTTCCAACAACTTTGGATAGAGCTTCTTTGTCAGTTGCAATGATTGACAATCTTTTCTTGTTCTGTTTAACAACTGACCATCTTTTCTCGTACAGTTTTCAGATTCCTTTTCATTATCATGCATTCTGGACATACGTGACTTGACCCGAGTGTCTCTCTAGTCAGTGATTTTGTACCTGTAAGCAACAAATATAGCGAGTCAGATTCTGACAATAGATTGACAATAAGCAAGATTACATGATGATCGTCAATTCTGTCCTCCTCGTCTGAGTATAACTATTTGTCTTCATCTTCACTCCACGTAATATTCATTACTTTTTTTTTACACAAGGACTTCTTTAGTATGTTAGCATATTCAGCAACTATATATCCAAACCCTTCACATTCATGACATCGAATACGATTTTGAGTTCTCTCCATAGATGAAGTTAAATTTTATCTTGAGTTGTTAAAGAGCTTCTACAAATGTAGAGGTTGAAGTTTTGAACTCCTTCATTTTTTATTACTCTTTAGATTTTTTTAACCTGTTTAGTGAGCATGGCCATACGTTCATTAGTTTCACATTCTTCATCATCTTCATTCTCCTCAACATCTTTGGCTTTGAAGGCAACTCCACTAAAGAGCTAACCAAATCTTCC
The DNA here is from genome assembly GCA_019395295.1 of Osmanthus fragrans. Taxonomy (NCBI): domain Eukaryota; kingdom Viridiplantae; phylum Streptophyta; class Magnoliopsida; order Lamiales; family Oleaceae; genus Osmanthus; species Osmanthus fragrans. Next base: position 6,262,858 of record CM033363.1, on the reverse strand, counting down.
ACCTTTATGTTTTTAATGTATTTACTTTCTTCGATGGCAGTCACTTTGAAATGAAATCGGTCAAGTAGTGATTTAAGAATTTTCTTTAAAATTTTACTTTTAGAATACTTCTTTCCCAAAGTATACGTTGAGTTGGTAATATTACTGAGCTTGGCGTAGAAGTCCTTGAATTGCTCATCATCTCTTGTGGTCAATTGTTCAAATAAAACAGTGAGTATATGGAGTTCTGAAGATTTCACAATGGATGTAATGACGTCACCTAATGGTAATGCCAGCATTGATAAAAACATTACGCTCCGAATGATGTCACAATCCTAAATCAATCACACTTTAGACAAAGTCAGATGTTTATCAGTTCACCTTCAAAGTACTTGTTGAGTGGAGAGTCCAGTCTGGAGATCTCCATGGTAAAAACTGATGATCTAACTTCATATAATTAATGAGGTTATAGATGATGTGGATGTAGCGATCCATTTATGGATCGAAGCAGACATTGAGATCTCGTAATAGGGATTTGACAAAGTGATTAAGACATATAATTTCAATCAGCACTTCGATAAACCTTGTGTCTATAAGAATATATGAGAAAAAGTGTATTTTTCCTAGTGCTTATGTAGATATATTCGAGCCAAACGAAGCCAAGCCTAGGACGAGACCCGTTGATTATCGAAGGAGGGCCGATGATGCGATCAAGGAAAAATGGGTAAATCAATCAATGAGATTACTTGTACAAGTAACGGTGGATGATGTCATGATCTACACGCAAAAAGAGATAAGTTTCATGTTGGGGTCGAGGTCGAAAACCAATTGGATCAACACGATACAAGTGATTGAAGAATGAGGCAAATTGGGCTTCTATGCGGTTGCATAGAAGAAAGGGATGTGCGACCGTATAGGCGATGTCAGAGACTTCCAGGCAGTAAAACTCGATAACTATGCGACAGCATGAAAAAGGGCGTCGCGGTCACATAGTGTAAAATTTAGGCAAATTTTTCTTTTTTTCGGGATTTTTCTAATTTGACTAGAATTCTATATTCTTTCCTTTTTTTTACAATATTTGGGACATATTTTACGTTTTTGCTTAGATTTTATGGCATTAGTATAAATACTTTTTCTTAATTCATTGTAAGGACCTTTGACAATTTATCGATTAAAGTGAGACTATTTTGCTCTTCAATATTGTTCTTAGTACTTTGTGAACTTATCAAGTTAATTTTGTGGCGTTCAACACCGAGCGAAGATCACGGATTTTGTAATCAAGAGGTCATTCAAACTTCGTTTTTGTTTGGTTGCTTGGTTCAACATTCTTGGTTGAACTCTAAATCGGGTTATCTTTGGGCTTTCTTGGGATCGTCAATCTTGTTGCGTAGTGTTCATTGCTACGTAGTTCTCATCAGTTTGTATTAGAGCTTGGTTCAAAAATAATCAAGGTTATATCTTTTATTGTTATTGAGTCTCGTTTTCTTTTCCTTTCATTATTTTTCGTGTTCTTGTGTCCAGTAATAGTTTTTGAGTCTTTGATCCAAAATTTAAAAAAAGTTATTTCTGGACTATTTAAAAGTCCAAATTAAGTTTCGTTTATTTTGCTAGTTTTCTATTCAAATTCCCAAGTAAAAAAAATCCGAAAATTTTAAAAATAATAATAATAATAATTATTATCTACAAGAATTTCCAACAGTCTACAATTATTATTATTATCTACGATTTTCAATTTTTGAGTAAAAAAAAATGAAAATTTCAATTCAACCACTTCACTTTCTTGTTCTTGAATTCTTTAGCTTCAATTTAATACATTTTTTTTTGTCTTTGATTCTTTCTTCATCTTTTTTCGTTTCTTCTATCAATTCATGATCAATCTTGGTTGGATCCACGGGAATATATTTTGTGAGTTCACCTTGTTCTTTGAAGATACTTGAGCTGGAGCATTGAGTGGTAAAAGACAAGAGTTGTGAGATTAATAAAGGAAAAAAGCCAATATTTGAGTGATACACGAGTGATCATCTTGTGAGGTTGAAATTCAATAGAAATAGGATGTCGAATAGAGAAGGATCTAATTTAGTCAGGCAACCAAATCAAACCAACATGGGAGAGGATATAATAAGAAGGTTTGAGAGAGTGCTTGGGAATGTAACTGAAAGACTTGATATGTTAGACACATTGGTGGCAAATCTTCGTAGAGAACAATCAAATCCAAGGAGGCCGGGTAGGAGATAGCCTTGGATGTATTTGCATGATGAAAATGAGTTTGGTAGTGATTTGGATGATGGTGCATCGATGATTAGTGAAATGGGTAGGATGAGAAATAGAGAAGATAGGTTTGAACGAAGGGGTAGGAATAACTTTGGAGATGAATTAGATGGAAACATGGGCAATATTAGGATGTCAATTCCATCGTTCACAAATCGAGGTTCGTTGGTTTTGTGATCAAGAGGTCTTTCAAGCTTCATTCTTACTTGGTTGCTTGGTTCAATAATTTGCGGGTCGAGTTCCTATCATCTACCACCTGAATTTGGGCTTTCCCAACGTTTTCAAACTAATTCCGCGAGTTCCATGAGATCCCCCCACCCAGGATCTCATCAAGTGGTATAAGAGCTCGGGCTCCAGATTCAGGTTCTATCTTTGTTTTTATTTCTTGTTGAGTCTTTGTTTTCCTTTCTTTTTGTGTTCTTGTCTCTAGTAAATTTTTATGACTCTTTAATCCAAAAATTTCTAAAAAAAGAGTCAACAATTGTTTTTATGCTCAATTTGAGTCCAAATCAATTTCTGATTATTTTGTTGTTCTCGTAGTCAATTTGTGAGTTTACTAAAAACAAATCGGTACTGTTCACGGGTTACTATTCACCCGAATATTTAAAAAAAATAACTTGGAATTATCAATCTTCTATTATCTATCTTAATTCCAAAATCCATTTATGTTCAATCCAATCCAATCCAAATTCAATAACCACTTTCTTGAATTTTCATAGTGCCCATTCGAAATATCATCCAATCATTTTTTCATCTTTCTTGAGTCTCCTTTATTACAAATCTCAATGTTAAATGATGTGATGCGACGGTTTGAAAGATTGCTTGAGGGTATAAGTCATAGACTGGATAGGCTTGAACAAAGGAGTAGATATCTTATTGGAAAAGGTGTTATAGGAGTAATAAGTGTAAAAGGGAGATGGTAGAGCATCGTGGAGAATGTAAGGGACGTGAAACTGGTAGTGGAGAAAACTTGTGTGGTGATGCGTGATCTCCATACGCCCATCAACGTGGATGATCTTGAACAGCTATGGGAGACGATATTTCAAACTAGATGTCATGTCAACAGCAAGGTATGTAGTTATATTAATATCGTTAGTGCTATGCTTGTCAAGAAACTTGGGTTAATCAAAGTAAAACATCCAACACCTTATAAACTGTGATGGTTAGATGAATGTGAAGAAGTTAGGGTATGTAGACAGGTGTTGATAAGTTTCTCAATTGGGAGGTACCACGATGAGGTGTTATGCGATGTAGTTCCTACGTATGCGGGGCATATACTGTTGGGTAGGCAATGGCAACATAATAGGAAGGAAAAACATGATGGACTCAAACATAGGTACAGTTTTATTAAGGATGGGAAGCCTATTATTCTTGTGTCGTTGACACCACAACAAGCCTATGAGGATCAACAAAAATTAAGGAGTGAGAGAGAAAAATGATTGAGAGAAAATGAAAGTAAGAGCGAAAACGATGAGTTGGTGAGCTCGAGAGAAAATAGTGAGGTGGCTAAGTATGAGAAAAAAAAAAGAGAAAAGCCGCAAGAGAAAAAAGAAATGGAGAGTGAAAATGAGAATGGAGAGATGGTAAAAAGGAAAGAAGACCACAAGAGGGAGAGAGAAAAGTCAGAAGTGAGCTTGCAAGAAGATGCAAATTAGGTTGAAAGGGCTTTAGTGAGAAATAACAATTCCCTCCCTAGTTTGTCTATTTCTGTATTGCAGGTTTCTAAAGACTTGATCCATGAAATTAATCAGTCTTACCTTAGTTTGGAGAATTTCTTATTACCAAAGATTGAATTTGTGATTCCTGAAGAGGTGAAGAAGCTGCCATGGAAGGAATTCATATGCGAGGGTTTGAGCAACAAAGATGATTTGATTGAGTTTCTGTTGCAATGCATACATATCTACAAAATTGATGGGTGGCCTGCGTTGATCCTTTAGCATGAAAGGAAAAGTTTTTCATTTGATACAGGTGGTACAGTGATAAAACTAGTGGCAGGTTGATTATCCCCTACACGATCACAATACATGGATTCGAGGACGAATCCTTTCGAAGAGAAAGAGAGAGAGAGAGGATGATATGATCTGACACATGCCATAATTTGAAGAAACTTTCCTTTTTTCATGAAGTATTTTATTTTGGTTAGAATTCTTGTTTTTGGAAACGTTTTATATTTTAGGACTCTTAAATTACGTTACTTCCATATTTTCTAAGTATAGTATAAATCGAAATTTTATTCTCATTGTATGGACAAGTTATTGATTATTATGAATTGAGAATTTCTCTCCAATGTTCTTCGTGAACACCTTTCGAACTTATCAAATATAATTGTTATATTTGCGGCGTTCAACCCTTAGAACTTATCAAAGGATTTGGCACCCTTTGTTGCATTCGAAAATCGAGGTTCGTTGATTTTGTGATTAAGAGGTCTTTCAAACTTCGTTCTTACTTGGTTCCTTGGTTCAATAATTTGCGAGTCGAGATCCTATCGTCTACCACCTGAATTTGGGCTTCTCGACATTTTCAAACTAATTCCGCGAGTTCCGTGAGATTTCCCAACCCGGGATCTCATCAGTACTTGGGATGAGTTGAAGCATATTATGCGGAAGATGTTCATTCTTAGTCACTATTATAGGGAGTTGCATCAAAAATTGAAAGGATATATCAAGGGTTGAAGAGTATGGAAGATTATCATAAGGAGATGGAAATTTTGATGATCAGGACGAACGTGAAAGATGATCGAGAAGCTACCATGGCTCGTTTCTTAAATGGGTTAAATAAGGACATTGCTAATGTTGTGGAGTTGCAGCGTCATATGGAAATCTAAGATATGTTACATATGGCCATGAAGGTTGAGAAACAGTTGAAGAGGAAGGGAACAACTAGACAACCACTGGGTACTTCGGGTTCTAATCCAAACTGGAAATTGAGGTAGGATAGCAAAGGAGATGGAGTTGTTTAGAAGGGAAAGATGAATGTGCTAGCAGAAAAACACAAAAAACAGAGCCACAGCTAGCCAGAAACGGGACATCAAGTGTTTCAGGTGCTTAGGGTCAAGATACAACGCTTCTCAATGTCCAAACAAAAGGACAATGATCATGCGCAACTGAGAGGTGGTGAGTGACAGTGAGGATGAATTTAAAGGCATGCCAGCGTTGGAGGAGGTTAGTGATCATGAAGACAAATAGGAATTTGATGTTGGAGAGTTACTGGTCAGAGGCAAGCTCTCAACACTCAATTCAAAACAAATGACTAGGAGCAGCAATGAGAAAATATATTCCATACATGATGTCATGTTAACAATAAGGTATATAGTATAATAATTGATGGGGGTAGTTGTACAAACGTATCCAGCACAACACTTGTAGAAAAATTAGGATTAACTATATTAAGACACCCTAGACCCTACAGATTACAATGGTTAAATGAAAGTGGTGAAGTTAACGTGAATATGAGGGTGTTGAATAATTTTTCTATTGGTAGTTATCGGGACGAGATCATGTGTGATGTAGTACCTATGCATGCGAGACATATTTTATTGGGTAGAGCATGACAATATGATAGAAAGGTTATTCATGATGGGTATAGGAATCGATATAGTTTTGTTAAGGATTGGAGGTCCATTACCCTTGCGCCATTAACACCGGCACAAGTGTATGAAGACCAAATCAAATTGAAAAATGAAGAAGAAAGGAGAGTAAAAAAGTTAGAGAAAATGAGAGAAAATAGTGAGATGGGGAGTATAAGAGAAAATATTGAGGTGGCTAGTAGAGAACCAAAAGAGAGTGGAGCCACATGAGAGAAAAGAAAGAGGGTCGTCCGAGAGGAGAGAAAAGTCGAAAGCAAATTTCGTTGCAAAAGGGAGTGCGTTGAAGAGAGCGATAGTTGAGAGGCAACAAGTGATATTGTTAATCTATAAGGAGTCATTCCTCAATCTTGAGGAACCTAACCCACCCCTCCTTAGTTTGGCTACCTCTTTATTGCAGGAATTTGATGACATTTTCCAGGAGGACATGCCTAGTGGGTTACCACCCATTCAAGGCATTGAGCACCAGATTGACTTCGTTCCTGGAGCTGTCATTTCAGACCGACCAGCTTATAAAAGTAACCTCGAGGAGACAAAAGAACTTCAGAGTCAAATGGAAGAATTGATGAGCAAATGATCTGTGAGGGAAATCATGAGCCCATGTGTCGTTCTAGTGCTACTTGTGCCAAAGAAGGATGGGACTTGGAGAATGTGCGTGGATTGCAGAGCCATCAACAACATAACGGTAAAGTATCGTCATCCTATTCCTAGGTTAGATGATATGTTGGATGAGTTGTACGGTGCTTGCATATTTAGTAAAATTGATCTTAAAAGTGCATACCATCAAATTCGAATGAGGGAAGGTGATGAGTGAAAAAAGCTTTTAAAATTAAATATAGCCTGTATGAATGGTTAGTAATGCTGTTTGGACTCACTAATGCACCGAGCACATTTATGTGATTGATGAATCATGTTTTGCGTACTTTTATAGGTAAATTTGTTGTGGTCTATTTTGATGACATCTTAGTTTATAACAAGGACCTTAATGAGCATGTAGAACATCTTAGTGTGTGCTTGTAGTAATGAGAAAGGAACAACTGTATGCTAATTTTAAGAAGTGTACATTCTACATGGAGAATGTTGTTTTCCTAGGGTTTGTAGTGGGTACTAATGGGGTAGAAGTAGATGAAGATAAAATAAAAGCTATTAAAGAATGATCAACACCTAAAAGCATAATTGAAGTTATAAGTTTTCATGGTTTGGCTAGTTTTTATAGGTTTTTTGTGAAAAACTTTTGTACAATCACTACACCACTCACAGAGATTATTAAGAAGAGTGTGACATTTCATTGGGGTGATGAATAAGAGCATGCATTTAATACAATTAAGGATAAATTGTGTAAGGCACCTACTTTAGCACTTGTGTGATGCATCAGGAATATGTATTAGAGCAGTCTTAATGCAGGATAAAAAGCCTATAGCCTATTTCAGTGAACATCAAAAAGGATTTTGATAGCCTGAAGACATATCTGTCTACCCCACCAGTGTTAGTATCACCCATCCAAAAACGGCCAATAAAAGTGTACATATCAGCTGAACAGGAATCGATAGCCGGAATGGTCGCGCAAGAAGACCAATTTGGTGAAGAAAGTGCGATTTACTATTTGAGTAGACAGTTAACGAAATGTGAATGTAATTATTCTGCTATTGAAAAGTTGTGCCTTGTTTTAATGCAGGATAAAAAGACTATAGCCTATTTCAGTGAACATCAAAAAGGATTTTAATAGCCTGAAGACATATCTATCTACCCCACCAGTGTTAGTATCACCCATCCAAAAACGGCCAATAAATGTGTACATATCAGCTGAACAGGAATCGATAGCTGGAATGGTCGCGCAAGAAGACCAATTTGGTGAAGAAAGTACGATTTACTATTTGAGTAGACAGTTAACGAAATGTGAATGTAATTATTCTGCTATTGAAAAGTTGTGCCTTGTTTTATATTTCACGTGTACAAAACTAAGGGCTTATTTGTGGCCTGTAACTGTCTATTTAGTTTCTAAAGTAAATTTAGTTAAATATATGTTTTCTTGCCCTATTTTGCACCAAAGGATTGGTTTGTGAACTTTGGCATTATTGGAATTTGAAAGAAATATATATCCCAAAGGCAGTTAAAAATCAAGCATTGGCTAACTTTTTAGCCGATCATCCATGCCTTGATATGCCTAAAGAAATTGAATTGGAAGTTGATTTATTTGAATTAAAATATTGGATTTTGTACTTTGATGGATCAAAAACTTCTAGAGGTGCAGCGGTAGAAATAATTTTAATAAATCCTTTAGGGGTTCATTATAAGTACGCCTTCACATTGAATACAATGTGTACCAATAATCAAGCTGAATATGAAGCGTTGATCGTAGGTTTAGAGCTTTTAATAGAGCTGGGGAATTAAGAATGTAAGTATTAAAGGCGATTCCCAATTAGTGATTTACCAATTGATTGGTGATTTTAAATGCCAAAGTGATTCCGTCATAGGTCAATATGAAATTGCTCAAGAATTGTTGGAAGAATTCGATCAAGTAGAGCTTCAATACATTAATAGGGCGTATAACGATTTAGCAAACGAATTAGCCCAAACAGCCTTAGGTTATTCAAAGGTTCTAAATTTGGAATCCACTTGAGAATATGGAGTAATATTGCCCGCAGTACAATGGAGGGCGAGGAAGATTGATGTCCATTGCATACAAGATGGAGATGCAATAGATTGGAGAGCAGAAATTAAAAGATTCTTGAAAGAACCTGACAAATGGGATGATAGGAAAATGAAGTTGCGCTTATTGAATTACATACTGATCGATGAGGAGTTCTTCAAGAAATGCTTAGATGGTGTGTTGTTACAATGTGTGAGTTCGCAAGAGGCCAAAACGATCATGGCTGAAGTACATGAAGGAATATGTGGAGCCCACCAAGCTGGTCAAAAAATGAGATAGTTAATTATTAGAAGTAGATAATTTTGGTCCAAAATGGGAGAATAGTGCGTTCAGTATGCAAAAAGTTGTTTGGCATGCCAAAAGCACGGTCCAATACAAAGAGCGCCAGCAAGAGAAATGACACACATTATTAAACCTTGGCCGTTTAAAGGCTGGGCGATAGATCTTATAGGGAAGATTTATCCTCCGTCATCAAGCAGCATACATTTATAATAGTCGCGACGGATTTCTTCACTAAATGGGTAGAAGCAGTACCTTTAAAGGAGATTTCTCAGAAAAATATTATAGACTTTATTCGTGATCATATTATTTATAGATTTGAGATACCACAAACGCTAATGATGGATCACAAAACTTCCTTAAATGGATATCAAGTGAAGGAATTCTTGGGCGAGTTTGGAGTTAAGCTAGTAAATTCCACACCTTATTACACTCAATCTAATGGACATCCAGAATCTTTTGATAAGATTTTAAAGAATATCATAAGGAAAATGATAAGCGAAAATGCCAAAAATTGGCATGAATGTTTAAACAATGCCTTATGGGCTTACAAAATGTCACCACGTTCGAGTACCAAAGTAACTCATTTTCAACTTACTTATGGACAAGAAGCCGTGTTGCCTATAGAGATCAACGTGCAGCCAATTAGAGTAAGCTTACAGAATAATTTGAGTGATGGTGAATATGCGGAATCATTAGCCCAAAATTTATTAGAATTGGATGAATTAAAGTTGGACGTCCTAGATAGATTGCAGGTTCAAAAACAAAAAATTGCTAAGTTCTATAACAAAAAGGTTATAGTGAAAGTCTTTTGGCCTGGGCGATTTAGTTTGGAAGACGATACTCCATTTGGATAGTAAAAATCCAAAATATGGTAAATGGTCGCCCAATTGGGAAGGACCATATAAAGTAGATAGCACATTGCCTAATGAAGCCTACCATTTAGAAGATTTAGATGGAACGAAGCATATAAGGTCCATTAACGGTAAATTTTTAAAGAAATATGTTCCTTCCATTTGGGAAAGAGACCAGATAAAATAACCATGCATCGTACAAGTGAAGTAAGTTGGACGATTATATTCAAACAAAATAAAAATGAAGTACGTCCAAATAAAATCTTTCCTTATTTCTTAGAAACCAAATGGTGCAAATTACAAATTCTTTATAAGCTGCAGTTGGAAGCAGGCTGTCATTACTCCTATATCAACTGCTACAAAAATGGGGTATGTTGGTCTCTATTGCCTTCCTAAATGCATCGCTGCAATGGTAGGCTAATGGTTGAAAAAGCACTCTCAGCAAGCAATTGACGCACATCCAAAAATCCCTCTGGAGATCATAAATAGAAGGGGTGCTAAGAAGACCTTAATTGACCAAAGAAGTATTTCTTATATCTCCCATACCGAAGAAACCATCAACACAGATGGTGAAATTGGAGAAGGTTGATCATTTGAATTCCAGGCAGCGGCAACAGATTGACTCTATAAGAGATGAGGATGAAGATAGCAAATGTGTAACAAATACGCAATTTTATAGAGGCCTGAAGGCGAAAAGACGGAATGCGAACGGCCATATACATGCATAGTGATCGAAATTGAAGACCCAAGTCTCGGAGAAGAAAAATCGAAATACTAGGAGTTTCATTCCGTGTGAAGATTCCACAAGGGGGAACGTGCATCAATATGGCATAAGGTAATTAAATTTTCGGGATATTAACAATTAAAGGAGGCGTTAATTATGCCGCAAAATTCATCACACAAGTGAATCAAATGATCATTTCCATTGATGAATTTAGCCGCCATTAGATGTTAGCCAACGGTGATTGCTATCATAAATTTAAAAGAACAAAGTGTAAGACGGAATCGTCCTACTGGAAAAGTAAAAAATATTGTCTTAGCTACAACTTGCCCCAAAGAGAGCGCATTTGTTTCCTAAGCTTCTCCCAATCCTCACGCTGTTTTTGAGAAGCAGCAGACAGCTCGGCTGAAAGTCCCTCATCAACCTCCAGCTTCAAATAACACTCAACCAGAGATTTGCTTCGTTCAACTTCCTGGGAAACAACACGATTCTTAGCAACTAACCTAGCCTTGTAGTCATCGATCCTCGCCTGAAGTTCCTTCATCTACGCAGCCAGTATCATCATCAAAGAATCTTCAACCATGACCTTAGAAGAGATTTCGTTCAGAGTGCCCTTGGACTTCTCAATTTCGCCAAACAAAGACTCATTTTTAGCTACAGCTTGAATATACTGGGTCTTTTTAACCCTTAATTCCACATTCTTGGCCAGCAAAGAACTTATCTTTGAATGGATGATCTTCAATGATGTCTTCAAGTCAGATGAAATTTCAAGCGAAGGGAGCTCAAGTGCTTGAACCATCTTTGCACCCAAAAGTTCAAGCTTATCTTTCTGGCTGGAAGTGCTGGCTTTGGCAATGCCCATATCCATGAAGGTAACATACTCCAGTACTGACTGCTTGATGACGTTCATGTTTTTTCTGAGAATGCAGTGGATGGAGCATGAGGATGGCTGGCTGAAGAGGAACGGAAAGCAACGATAGCCTTTGCCTGCTCCCAAGAAGTGAACAAATCATGAATAGAGAGCAAGGCAGCATCAACATCCTGTAAGGAAAAATGCAAGCATTTAGCATCTTCATTACAGTGGACGAAATAAAAATGAAAGATGAAACAAGGGTTACCTCATCAGCGGCTTTGGAAAGTGGGGGCACATCACTGGTTGAGTCTACCACCTGTGGAGATTTTCCTTTGTCTAGATGTGCAGGCTCCTTCGCAATGGGGGGTAAATCTGTAGGCATCTCTGCGAAAGTCAATTAACAATGAGTCAAAGGCCAACAATACAAATAAGAAGGAAAGCCATAAAATGGGTGTTACCTTCTAGTTCAACACTTAGGGGATCAGTGCCTTGATGAGATGAAGTTCTCCGATTGGCTGCGCGATCACAGACTCTTGGCCTATAAGATTCTCTTTAGGGAAGGTCCCCTCACCAGATGATTTGGTCGAAGAAGCTTGGATAGAAAACGATGGCACAAGAGCCTGTAAAGGCGGAGTCTTCAAAGGGGAATCGAAGTCTCTCTGAGAAATTCAGGTAACATATCAGCGTATAAAGGATTTCTCATAAGTAGACAAAAACAAATACTTCTCTCAAATTCAAGTACCTTCCTCCTGATGACAAGAGGGACATCATCGTCGTCGTCGTCGTCATCATCATCATCATCATCATCATCATCATCACCACCTTCATCGGGCAAAATTGGCAGAACTGGACCTGGCCATTTTCGGCTAGAAGCAACTTTAGTTGTTCCCACTTGAGCAGATGAGGGGTTGGATTAAGTAGAGTGTTTGGCTCGAGCAGGTGGAAAAGTAGGACCCTGGCAGATGTAGAAACAACAGGGATAGGAAGAGTAGAAGAAGTCCCTGGCATCTCAAAAAAGTGAAAGCGCGGTTAACATCAGTTGCAAATAACTTGCATTTCACAGATGGCCAGAGCTGCTAAAAAAGAGGGTGAGTAATAAACGTAGGATGAAAAGGGGATAAAGAAAAGTCGTTTGTCAAAAGGGTGTTGCAAGCCTTAATAGCTAACGCCTCCGATTTATTAATGGTATGGAAACGCTCAATAAGACTTTTGGAAAAACAGGGAGGAATGGGCCATGTTTGGCTAAAACCCAGCTGACGAGCAAAAAATTGGGGAGCATATGTCTCAACCCCCGCTTTGGTATTTGTTTTAGTCAGAATGTCATGGAATTACTCTTTGCCAACCAAAAATTGGACCTAAATAGGCACAACGGTGCTCACATCGTTCATGGTAGGCGAAGGTTGAACAAATCTTGGGATTTGGTGAACGGAAAAAGGAAAAAAGGAAGGGATAGAATCTAAGGAATAAAAGAATGAAAAATATCCCTAGCGGACAATGTAATAAAGCTCAATTGGTTAATGAATAGCCCATAGCAACTAACCGACCTGGGAGGAGCCAGTAGAGCGCCAAGTCGTGAGAAATAGGCCCTCAACAACAATTGAGCAAGCCAAAGAGGCCCACTATCAGTGGGAGATGCTCCATTCCTTAATTGGACTTGAAGGGAAGCCATGCCTCTGTAAAAGGTAGCCAAAAATAAAGAACAAAGATTTAGGGGCCTACCACGTGCTAATTCATGCTCTATGGGCAGATTAGCTAAAGAAGGTTTAAGGCTAGGTACGCAAAGAACATATTTACAAAGCCAAACCGGGAGGAAGGCAACACGTTCGGAATGAGTAGGTTCATCAGCACTAAAATTATCATAAAGACCTTGCATGGAAAAATGCCTTATCAAATTTTAGGGCAACACTAGCAATTAAAATGCCTGGAAAAACGATGTTGCCCAGAGGTGGAACGTTGACTAAGGCCCCAACATCCCTCAGGGTAACAGACATTGGGTCAAGGGGGAAAATGAAAACATTATATTCAGAAGACCAAAAACTCAATGCAACAAGAAAAAGCACGGAGTCATAAACTGAGGGTGGAGAGTAATTTTCAATAAATCCGAAATTTGGCACGATCAAAAATTGCCTTGGTGGGGCCATGTCTTACCATACGTGCATGCCAAAAATGGAAAGTAGCATCAGTTTTGGATCAAGTACGGATACCTTTACCACGAATCGGCTTCAACAGGAAAGGGTTCAGGAAATGAGAGTCCTGGGTGCAAGGAAACAATTGGCCTACCGCAGCTTGCCCCACAGAGTCAGCACCAGTGAAAGATGGACCCAAGAAAAATTCATGATGTTACAGTGGCGTTTTCTTCTAGTTTATAGGAGTTGCGTGATGTTACACTTTTTATAGAAGGTCACCGCCAAACAGAATCATGACTGAAGTGTTCCGCTTTGTGGTTTTCGAGGAAAATACAAAGAATGAATATGGCGTAAGATTAATAATCGATATTAATTTCACCATATTGGGGGATAATTGTTGACATACAAAAACGAAGCCCAATTAAATGAAGTCTAATTAAATGGTCCAAAGAATAAAGCCCAGTTCGAAGGAAAAATGAAGCTCCAGTTCGAAGGATAAGCCTGCAACGAGACCATCCAAGAAGGGGTTATGTAGCGATGGCCCATAATCGCTCAACCTTGTGAGACGTTGTTCAACCCCGCGAGACGCCCAAGATCTGGGCAAGCATAGTGTCTTATTGTTATTTAAGGCGACGGTTATTGAAACAGTTAATGGGGGATCTTATCACATTTCACAATCCAAGAATCTCGGTTGCAAGCAGTTACATAATGGGGGTAATGGTAGCAGTTAAAAGCGGTAGTTTCTTGATGAATCATCCATCATGGAGAAGGTGAGTGGTTACATGGCGAGAAAAAGTTTCCAGACGGTTCTACAAGAGAAACTGTCTAAGGAATATAAAAGAGAAAAAAGAACATAGAAGAAAGGATCAGATCAATCACTCTCAAACAGAGAATTATATAATTTACTTTCCTTTTAATTTCTTCTTGTCAATTTTCAGTTATTTTGTGTGCTTGTACCCTTTGGAGACATTTCGCTTCTTGTACATTGTAATCTTCATAAATAAAGTACCCCTCGTTGGGACTTTATCTCGAGAGGTCGTTGTTCCTTACATAATCGTCTAAACCTTCTTTTAATTGTTAGCGATTACAATTTTCTTGCAGGTTTTTTTTTCAATCCCTCTCTTTTGATTCTGTATGATTCTATCTATATTTAATCTCAAGCCACCAATTTTGTATCGTTCAGTGAAGAGTCCCAATCCAAATCCAATCTCAATTTTCAGCCGCCACTTGTATTGTCTTTAAATTAAGAATCCAATTGTTATTGACTTTCCTTCCAAATGCAATTCCAAGTTGATTCCATTAATGCCATATTTTTCTTCAAGGCCTCAATCTTTCAAAATAATAAAGTTCAGTCCCTGAAACCTTTTATTTGTGCAACGCATGTCTTCTTTAATTTAATTCATGTCCTTTATTTTTCAAGGTGTAGAATTTGATGTCCAATCTGTCCATCCAATAGCCAATTTAATTCCCGTACTTTGGATTTTGCCATTTTTTGCTTCTTTCTTTCAACTCTTTTTTTCATTCATAAAGTTTCGCCTATTAAACATAAAATACAAAAATTTAGGACATCTTTTGTTAAAAGAACCATCAAATATTGCTATTTTAGGCACCGAATAAGTGTATAAATATATTTATCAAACACGCCAAAACTCAAATATTTATTTGTCCTCAAACAAAACAATAACCTAAACTACAAATACAAAAGCATGCAAAAATATTTGGTTGGACAATTTAGTTTTTTACCTCAAGATTTGAGATCACCGTATTAAATCTTCAAACCGCTTCAAAGTCACAATACTAAACCAATATCCACACTACCATTGCAAAATCGACATGTGTGTGTGTGTGTGAAGAACTAAGTAGACATTAATGAATTCACTAGTTGTTCCAATTCCCAACCATCTATGGTTAAATATATCATTTCATCTTTCGTAAGATTCACACATCTCAAATATACTCTTTTTCACTATTTTCTCAGCGTGTGATCTAAGATCAATTTTTTCATTACTATCCTCACCCTCTCCAATTTAGGTTGACGTCACTAGTTGTAAGTAAACACATCAATGAACAAGGATTCTCTAATTATTTGATTGCTTTGACCATGAAGACTCAACTAGACTAATTATTCTTCATCGAAAGTCAAATTATCTTGAACAAGTGTTGGGCTTAACAAGGCATTTAGTTCTTTTACTTATTTTTTATGCATTTGCTTTTTTTTTTTAATATTCAAAAGTATTATTTTCTTTTTGCACTCCCTTTTAAACTTTCTAGATGATCCATATAGTAGGTTTTAAGCCAATGACTCCCAAGTCAGAGGTGATTTTAGGGCACCAGGTTTTCAGATACCCTTACAAGCTTATAAACTAAGTCAAAAAGCCTTCGAAGAGAACAATTTTTTGTTGCCAAGGGCAACTTCTCTCTGACTGCTTTATAAATGACCCTCGTAGTGAGCTTTAGGTTGATGACTTTCAAGTCAGATGACTTTAGGGTACTAGATTTTAAGATACCCTTGCAGGCTTAATTACTCGAGCCATAAATGTTTCAAAGAGAAGTTTTAAATTTCAAAATATATGCATTGATCAATGCAATGCCCCTTATCACCCGCCTATTCAAGCAAACCGACATCCAATTTAAGACTTTCACCCAATTTTATCATGTTAATCTAAGACAATTCACAAACTTTTTCACACAATGAATCCACATTTGGCGATGACTTAGGTTATTAACCCTCTTCAGTAACCTTCTACTGCCGTCTTTATGTACCACAAAGAAAAATAGTGTGGCCCATTGTCCTGCCAAGGAAAAGTATCATGCCCTTTCATCTTATATGTGTGTCGAAGAAGAAGAACCGGTAGCCTTTTCTATCTCTTTTATTAGTGGCACATGCATATTTCTTTTCGATGCCATATTCCTTTTTCAAACAAAGAATTCCAGATATTAGCGATGTATCTATGCGAGAATAGTCATATGAAAGCCCTACACACCACAAACTACAAGAAATCATAGGAGGACAAAAATATGGAACATGGATGGGGGATGTAACATAAAGTTGGACGTAGGCTGCAACATGCAGCGATGCAAATGACAATTCGAGCATAAGGGTTCAATGTGTGGAATGTGTACTACGTGTCGTGAGAAAATGGTGTTCGAATTCAATTTGAAACTTTATTGTAACATTTTAGAAAATACCTTGCGGACATGTTTAAGTTACAGAATAAGGAGTGAATTTTAAAAATGTAATCAACCTCAAAACTCAATAAAATCAAAACAAATTCATCATCTACCTAATACTATCAAGCAAAAAAAGAGCAATAAAATTATCTAACTCCAATTCCTAGAAGTGTAATATATGAAAGGGAAAATTTTTTCTTTCCTTCCTACAAGCACTTGCTCGAATTTGTTTCTTTGGCTACTCCAGATCCCCAAGTGGGACGAAAAACTTCTCATTGGAGTAATCCTCTCACCAATAATCTTTTAAACGGTGTTTGTTGACTTTGAACCTCGCATCATGGGAGACTAACTCAACTGTACCATATGAAAATACAACCAAGAAAAAGGACCTGACCACCTTGATCTCAATTTTCCTGAAAAGGATTTGAGATTGTTGGGTACTGACACTTAGTTGTCAAACAAATTAAATTGTAATTTTGTGGTTTCATATTGTAAGTCTAGTTTTGGTAGAAAACCAACTAGACATGTGATGAAAAGTGTTATTATATTAGGCATGTACTAGCCTAGGGGAGTGGCATGTTATAGTTAATAGATTGTCTAACATCTTTACTCTATAAATAGAGCCACTCTATGTAATCTCGTAACAACCAAGAAATATACAAGATGTAGACACTCAAACAAGTCTCTCTTCCTCTCATCTGCTGGTGATAAACCAGCAGAGTGATTTCTGTTCTATGTTTATATTTATATATTTATATTTGTTGTTTAATGTTTCTATCACTGCAATAACTCCCCCCAATCTTGAAACCATCCTTTTGTTGAGCTGAACTAATGTTCCTCCCCTTCATCGATACACAAAAAAAAAAGATTTCTTCATATTTTAGAAGATGGTATCAATGAACTTCCGCTTATCAAATAATCTTTCGATTCTTTTATTTTTAGCATGGTATCAGATCTTTACATGATCTTAAGGGCCAAGAAAAATGCTTCCAAAAACGCTGTATACTTTAAACAAAAAAAATGATTTCAAAAATCCCCTTCGTTTTGTGTTTTATCACTTTATGAGCACTCTTATGGAGAGTTGCCAACATGACAAGCAGCAAGGGGAAGATCCTTGGGATCAGGCCCTGTAATGACTAGCTTTGTTCGAGCTCTTTGAAGATCTATTGTTTTAGGTCAGCATTGGGAAGATCCTTGGGATCAGGCCCTGTAATAGCTGGCTATTTTCGAGCTCTTCGTTCACAGGTTGTAGCCTTTATTTTATGCTTCAACAGCCCTCTCTAGCGGTTTTAAAAAGCGGCCAGAATGCATTGCTCCATGCTCTTCACTTGTGGTTTTAAAAGGTGGCTGGAAACAGGTTTGATCAACAATAGCCTCTTGAAACCTTATAGAGACAGCCATCTTAACAATGGCTCAAGGACTCTTGGATAAAACCAGGTCAAAGAACTTGTGTTTCTGTTAGTGCAAATGGCTATTGGAACCTTGGAGTGACAACGTGAAATATGGCTCAAGGACCCTTGGAAAAAGCCAGGTGAAAGCTCTCCCTTGTGGTTTTAAAAAGTAGCCGAAGAACCTATGTTTCAATATTGCAAAATGCTGGAGAAAAATCATAGGCATACTAGTAACCTTCATTGGTTAAATGCCTGATCAATTTTTTTTAAAAAAAAGGATCATTTGATCCATTGTTGACCTTGCAAAGGATCTTGCAAGTTTTTGTTCAAAACTGAAAGAAAACCAGACGAAGGGAGGTTGAGAAATGGTGAAGAAGAAGCTGAAAAAGACTTGAAAATCGAAATTTAAAACTGAAAAATTTGGTATGCAGAAGTTAAATCCGGTATACTTGATATCCAGTATGCATAAGCCATATCCTGTATGCTAAATGTGAAATACGGTGAGCTTTTGTTGGAAGTCCATATACGGTATGAAAATGAGAAAAACCGGTATGAGACATTGAAATCCGGTAAACAAACAAAGCTAAGATTCGGTATTTAAACTTGAAATATGGTATGCACTAAATTCGGTACGTTGATATCGGGTATGCTGCCTAATCCTTTGAAATTCGGTAAGCCACCAAAGATGAAATCCGGTATGCTGGGAAATCTGAAATATGATATGCTAAGCAGATATCCTGTATGCATTGTCAAAATCCGATATTTACTGAAAATCAAAATCCAGTATGTAAGGCTAAGATTTGGTATCTTGCAAAATATTGATCAAATCCGGTATTGAAAAATCGCAAATCCAGCACCCTCTTCAGTAGCAGCAAAAGCCAGAGAAAAATGAAGAATTTGAAGAACAAATTTATGAAGAATGGATCGAAATTTTGAAGACTTTGACACACAAAAATTTGTTTTCCAATCTAAGTGTCAAAGTGGAGTTTGTTGGGTATTGACACTTAGTTGTCAAACAAATTAAGTTATAATTTTTTGGTTTCATATTGTAAGTCTAGTTTGGTAGAAAACCAACTAGACATGTGATGAAAAATGTTATTATATTAGGCATGTACTAGGGGAGTGGCATGTGAGAGTTGATAGATAGTCTAACATCTTTTCTCTATAAATAGATCTACTCTATGTGATCTCGTAACAGCCAAGAAATATACAAAGATGTAGACATTCAAACAAGTCTCTCTTCCTCTCCTCTGCTGGTGATAAACCAGTAGTGTGATTTATGTTCCTTGTTTATGTTTTTATGTTTTATATTTGTTGTTTAATGTTTCTATTACTGCAATAACTCCCCCAATCTCGAAACCATCCTTTTGTTGAGCTGAACTGGTGTTCACCCTCTTCATCGATCCGCAAAACAGATTTCTTCATATTTTAGAAGATGGTATCAATGAACTTCCGCATTAATGAAAAACATATCTTTCGATATTCTTTATTTTTAACAGAGACAGGAGCTGAACACTAGCACTTATTAATCTACTTCAAATTTCTTCTTCTTGACATGCCTATCATGCCACTTCTTTATTTCTTCCTAATACAACTTTGCACTCTCATATGCTCCTATACAAAATTCTTCCATTTCATTAAGTGGAAGCATATTTTTTTCTCCATTGATTTCATATCAAAATTTAAAGTGTATAATTCAATATGATTTGTACACTAACTCAATTGAAAGATGGCACGCTTTTCCAAACACCAAACAATATAGGGACATTACGACAAGTATTTCAAAATTCGTGCGATAAACTATAATACATTATCCAATTTCTTTGACCACTTTGTTCGAGATGCATTAACAATATTTTCAAGAATCATCTTTAAGTCTCAATTGGAGAATTCTACTTTTCCATTAGTCTACATATGATAAGGAGTTGAGATGCAATGACCAACCCTATGCTTAGCCAATAAAGTTTTGAATTGGCGGTTACAAAAGTGCTTCCCATAATCACTAATCGCTCAAGGAGTGCCACGCCATGAGAAGATGCTCTTCTTTAGAAACTGAACAAGAACCCTATCATCATTCTTTGGTAAAGCTATAGACTCTACCAATATGGACGCATAATCTAATACCACGAAAATATATTAATTTCCACAGGAGGATGGATATCGTTTAAGCCCTCTGTTTGGGCTTCATTTGATTCAAAATACATTTTTCTCTCTTCTTTTTAAATAAATATTTTTCAATAAAATAATATTACATGAACTCTTGTTTTTTTACCTTCTTTCAATAATTTCATCTCGAACCTCTGGCACACTCACAGTGCACGTGTTTTTTCTATCCTCCACTCGGGCCCAAACAAGGGCTAAATTTGGTAATTCATGTTCAATGTAATTGTGTTCTATACATATTTATAAAATTCGGCCCGGACCGGCTGGTCGGGCCAGAGAACTGGTAATCAGGGCCCTTGACCGGCCTGGGTAGAATATTTTCATAGAGATGCAACTGACTCGGTCAAAATTGAGTTGACTGAGTTAACTGACGATTTTTATATTAACTTGGCCCCGATTGACTGGTTTGACCAAGATTTAAAAGTTTGTCCTTTTTTTTTGTTCTCAAAAGACTTGAACCATGGAGCTCTAGGTAATGTGAATATCATCTAACCACTAGAGATCAATTGCTTATTGTTATGAGTTTGCAATATAGATGTATATGTAAATCATCTATTATTTGTTAAAAATATTTTGAAAAAATTATAGTAATTATTTTAATTAAAATGAATTGAATATGTAACAAAATAATAGATAAATATATAAATAATTAATGACATATAATTTTTTTTAAAATTTTTATTTAAAAGAAAAAATTTATGCTTTAAAAAATATTTTATAACTATTTAGCATTGACTCACCGGTCTAACCACTAACCTACTGGTTCAACCAGAAACCCGAAACCCGGTGCCTTGATCGGGTCGATGGTTGGGTCGGGTTTAATAACTATGCTTGGTAAGGTCTTGACAGCTAAAATGCACTTAATTAGACAAAACTATGTCCTGATGACATCAAAATGAAGTTAATAATTAAACTTTATTTTTTCTTCCATTTAATGATTTACTTTTTTCTTAAGTAAAAAATGTTACTAGGCTCTTGTTTGAGCTCAATTTTTCATCAAAATACATTTTTCAACGGAAATTCAATTCTATTTTAATTACACATCTTTCAATAAAATAATATTACATGCAAATATAAAAATTTTCTTTATTTTTTAACCACACATTTTTCATCATAACACTATTACAAAATGGATTTTGTGGCGGCTCCAAGAAGGGGCAAAAAATCGCCCATTTCTAGAGAGAAAATGGGAAAGGCTAGGTCTTGGATTTCAAAATATATCACTAAATGTAGATCATTCTTCAATCTAAAGGCAGCAAAGCTGGTGGTGGTGAATGGTGGTGGTGGAAGAGAAAGAATGTAAGAAAGTGATGTTTGTTGTTTTTAATTTTAATTTTTAATTATTTATTTGTGATTTATTTGTACTTATTTAAAAAAAAAAAAAACTTAGTAGCATAGTTACAATTTGTTCTTTATTTTTATTTTTATTTTTTTTAAATAGGAGGGTATATTCATCATTTTACAACTTTTAATTGAAAAAATGGATAAAAATGATGATTTTCGTAATGAAATATGAAAGTAATGGTGAAAAATGTCAAAAAATGAAAAGTAAATAATTTTTGCAAAGTAATATTAAAGGTATGGACTTTTTATACTAATTATCTTTGTAATTCTAGTTAACCTCATCAATCTTTGTTCAATTAACAATTATTTTTTTAACTTTTTTCTGTCGAATTCTAATCGCTAACCTTCTATTAATAGTATGTTTCGTGTTTGATGATAATTTATATCAAAATATTTTGTTTACATGGTTATAAAATGAGGGAAAAATATTGTTTTGCACTTTTTAATTTATTTTTTAGAAATATAATGAAAAAATAAGTTATTTTATGCAATTTTAACTGACTTTTGATTTAAAACTATTGTTAAATATAAAATGTGTTAACTAATGGAAAGTTTGAAGATAAGAATGACATGAAAAATTGTTAGGGAAATAAGTATTATAATAGGTAAAGATTGAAATTGTTAGCAATTTCATATTCTAAAATTTCTTAAATTGGGCCCCTCTTAAGCCTCTCATTCTTCAATCACATAATATTTTCATAAAATAATTTTGCATGCAAATTTAAAATATATATATATATATATATATATATATATATATATATATATATATTAAATTTTTAACTATACATTCTCCAAGAAATTACTAGTAAAACTTGGGGGTTGGGTATACAACGAATTAATGTCATTTGTTATAAATAAAAAATCATCAAATGTGTATTGAATGTAGCAAAATCAAAAAAAGAAAAATATGAATTAAATCAATTTTGGTAAACTGTAGACAACTACTGGAGAAGAAAATATTATTGAGCCTATGTTTGGTTCAAATGCAAAAATTGTATAAAATTTAAATCAAAATCAACAATAAATTAAAATCAAATATTTTATGAGATCGATAACTTTTCTATCAATTTTCATTAAAATCTACTAAAAATTTGATTTTTATTTAAACCAAATAGGAGCTAATTAAAAAAAAAAAAAAAACTCTAACTTCACAATCAGAAAATAAAATTCACGTGCATCTTAATTTACATTTTTCACAAACACCTTGTATGCATTTCTATAATTGATCAAAAAAGAATTCAAATTAAATAGTGGGTGTCTTTTTCAGAGATTTGGTCGCTTGCTGCGAGCGAGGCAGCCACTCAAGTGGTCAAGTTAAATGGCTAATTTCCCATTTTCTCGATCTAACTTTGGACATCAATTTCTCATTCTTTCAAAATTAATTTTGTGAATTAAAATATACCACAATAATCTACTTGACAAGTACAATAAGTGAGCCTATTCATACGCGTGTATTGACTATAGAAACCTATCTGATACTTGGTCGAAATAGATACAAAATCAGTGTTTCCAACATCTAAACAACTTCCGATGAGTATACTTTGAATTTCAATTTTTTTTATTCACCCGAGCATTATTTTGGGCATATAAATATATGATTTCGATGTTAACTCACGAAGAATAACATGAATATACTTTGATATTTCAAGAAGAAGAAACAAATCCACTAAAAGTATGCCAAAACACCACTATGTTCCATAAAAATAAAATTTCAAGGCAGCAAGATTGTAAGGATGATTGAAAAAGAAGAAACAAATCCACTAAAAGTATGCCAAAACACCACTATGTTCCAACAAAACAAATTCAGGATAGCAAGATTGCAAGGATGATTCTGGTCAAGATATGCTTGCCATGTATTATAATGCAACAGCCAAGCACTCAAGTAATCAAGAAAGATTTCTTCTCGAGGAAAGGGATAAATGAAAATCTAAATGAATTCCTCTTGTAGTCCAAGTAGGACCCACCTGTCCTAATTGAATGGAGCAAACGAGCTTATGGTTGAAAAAATTAGGATTTTGGAGAAATTGCCAACCCAAAAGTAATTAGTTGGACTTGGGATTAAATTTGTCTCCTCTAACCCTATTTATTCAAGGTGATCAAGGCATCAAATCAATTCTCCAAAATATCTAGAGTCTATATATGTATATACATTTTTGTTTAGCCCCTTGAGATTTGGAGCAATAGAATGTCTTGTGGTCATCAACAATATTGAGTTGTCCTCAACCAATTCTTTTAGCTTTTTATTTTGTTTAATTGGTATGAATAATTTTAATTTTCCGTAATTCAAAAATCAAAGAGAGCTAAAAACAAAATATTAAGATAAATTGCAGGTGTGGCCGAAAGAAATTACCTTAGAGAGAATACAATGGAAAGTATTTTTTGATACGTTAGACGATATAAAATAAGATGACACAAGATAATGACAATAAAAATGAAGAGATCAAAAAAAGAAAAAGAAAAATTTCATGGGCCACAATAAGATTTGTTATATTTTCCAGTCAAGGATTAGAATCTTGGAGAAGATTCTTCAAGATTAGGTGTTTTAAGACCAAATCTCGGCAAAAGTCTTGGATTTTCCGTACGAATTTTGACTTGAATTACATTTTCATAACAAAAAATCACGTGCTCTTGTTTATTTGTGATAGTTCAACTATTTTTTTTTTAGAGAAAACAGTTGAAAAGAATGTCCCGGCAAAAAAGAGTTGATTATGATTTTTTTAAAAGTTTAACATTTTAGAATAATTCAATCTTATATGTTCATTTGTATTTTTACATTTATTCACTATTGGTGGTCAAATCTAGGACTCGTGAAAGTCGGGGTGCCTTGTCGGCCAATGTTTGAGCTAACAATAAGTGATTGTATGATTGTTTTTTTTTTTTTTAAATTTTGAATAGAAGAAAGCTCTGAATGGATCCTGTGTGCTAGACATATACATCTTCCATACATGAGAAAAACAAGCGAAAACAAAACGAGAACAAAAAAGGGTGAAGGTGGGCCGCCAGGCCTTGTGTTGCAATTGCAGTGACCATTTTGTTGAACTGGGTGGGCGCCGATCGAGTACAAAAATATGAACTTTGGCGGTTTGAATTTTCGTGTCGTTATGAAGCGTTTCACACATTTTTGGCTTGATTTTTCACCTTTTCATGTATCATGATTGTAATTCCATATATATGAGAGGTTTTCATGTGGGAAAATATATCACAAACATCAAAGATCAAACCAGTTTTTCATAATTTTGTTCTTTTGATGGCCATCATTTGAAAACTCTTTTTTTTTTTAAACTCTAATTTTTTTTTTTTTTTTTTGACAAATTTATTTTCAACTATACATTTACACAATAAAATATTATGCTCATACACTAAATTTTTTTCGTAGACTCAGAATTTTTTTTTTCCATTTTTTAACCATTATTTTTTTCCAAATAATGGTCATTCAAAACATTCTTTGATTTTTCTTTTTCTACTAACATTTGTTGAGAATACAAAACTTTCATCCATGCTTCTGTTGAACTGAAGTTCTAACACTTTATAATATAACCTTAACATTATTAAAAACTTAAAAAATATACAAACAAAGAGAGAAAACAAATTACACCACAAATTAAAAGTTCTCTCTCCAGGAAATAACAAGCACTCTAGAATGTATTATGCTATTTGTCCGAAGTGTGTTTACAAAATTGGTTGACGAATTAAGTGTTGGCGAAATCCAGGTCATTAATTATCAATGATTTAAAAATCTATTTTTGAAATGATTGATGTAGATATTATTTTGTCAACCAACTTTAGGGCTGTACCAGAACCGAACCGAACCAAAAATTTTCGGTTATTTAGTAAATAAAACCATCGGGTCAAAATATAATTATGGACACGTTCGGGTTTGGGTTCGATTCGATTCGATTCCATACCATTATTATTTTTTTTAACATTTATAATAAAAATAACTAATAACATATTTAATCTTAATTTTACAAATTGACGTAGTTCAATTTAATAACATATAAATAACAAGTTGTACAATAAGATTAATTTACAAATGTATACAAATACCAAAAAGCATATACTAATATTAAAATATCGGTGATCCATTCCATATCAATAATTCGTTTGCTTCAAACATTTAAATCTACATAAAATAAAGAAATATAAATTAGAGTATTGTTAATACTTACCAACAATTTGTTAATTTGTTAATTTGTTAATTGAAGATAATTTGCTAATTTATTTAGAAAAAATTAAATAATTTGATTTATATAATATAAAAAAAGTAAAAATTTAAAAAGATTCGATTATTCGGTTCTTGGTTTAGAACTGAGAATGGAACCGAAACTTTCAGTTCTAGATTCGGGTACTCGTTCGGGTATTTAATTTCAGAAGAACCGCTCAATTTGGTTCTATTCGATTTGGTTCCGGTTCGGGACTTTTGTCCAACCCTAACAAACTTTGTAAATCATGTTTGTACATATAGCATAACTGCATGCATTGTCTTGGACTCTGGGGATCATTAAATCTTCCTCCACCTGCATTATCTCATTCCAGGCTTATGGATCACTTTTGCAGTAGATAATTTGAAACATTATGTTTCCTAAATATATTTCTTTTGCTCCCGGTAAAAATTTCATGGAAATTTTAGTAGGAATTGACTGATTATATCAACCAAAACTTCTTTTTTCCTACATAGAATCAGTAGAGAGTCATGAAAATGTATCTATGACTGTGTTTCCCATCATTAATCAATAACAGAACAGCAAATATGCCCAAGAAAAAAACATGGAAAAAACAAAGATTTTTAATTCTACGTTGCTTTTCTTCACATTATATTCCTGTTCTTTGTCAAAGAAACGTGGCTCAAATCCCCTGAAATTTGTGAAGAAAGTGTCAATCGAGATACTTGAAGAAATGTATCAAATTATTGGACAGGGATTATTGGTCGTTTATCTCCTTTATATATATATATTGCAGGTGCACATTATAGGAAAGCTGCAAAAAAGTTTTTTTTTGTCTTCCTTAATTGTTGTTACTGGTTAATTTTTGGTTTGGGTTCTTAACCCCACGTTGTTCCCATGGGACTAAACAAATTCAGTAACATTAGAAAATCTTCAACCTAAATTAATGGAATATCTCAATGACATTTACAATCACGGGCAGGTGAACACCGTTTGGGATTTGGGAAAAGGATGTGCAGGAGGGAACAGTAACTACAAAAGTAAAGAACATTATATGGGGTTAGTGTACATGTTAGGAGTTTAATTTGTGATGTACACAAGGATGAGAGAGGAAAGAAAATTATATAGGGGTGTGGGAATGGTTATTTAAGTCATTTTAGTTATCACTATTTGTGGTGGCAATATAGACATCTTATATTAAGGGTCCGTTTGTGGTGGCAAAAATCCTATGTATTCTTTAAAACTTTATGATCAGTTCTTGTGGATACTTCGTTGACATTTCATGAAGCCCTAAACCTAATTGTGGTATCAGTGCAACGGTCTAGGGTTTTTTTCTCTGGACTTGTAATTTTGATATGTTGAGTTGTACGATTCAGAATTTGGGGCTATTGAGATTTTGGATGGAATAAATCTCACTTACCGGTGTTTGGTTCAGAAAATTTCTTGAATGTATGTATTTTGTGACGTTAGTGTGTTAGATTGATATTATCCTCAGTTTTAGCGGGAAGAATTTATAAATAAATAGAAATGGGTTAATGGATAAGTGGATAGTACTTATCGATCTATTGAAATGTATGGTTGAAAATGAAGTTCGACCTTTTATAAATAAATGATGGGGAATTTTTAAAAATGTCACTTTTTGTGAGAATGCACCAATTTGCTTGGAAAAAACTTGATTTGATAAAAAATGTCACTTTTTTGGTGTGAATTGTCCATGTTACCCTTGACCCACAATTCTATGAGCATTTAATGCTCCTTAATGATATCTTATATTAGATATATGTATATTGTCTAATTTGAATTTTGTTAATAAAAAAAAAAAAAAATATATATATATATATATATATATATATATATATATATAAGAAGTTGAAATGTTAGCTCTACTAATTACTTATTTTAATTGTTTATTTATTATTTAATTCACTTATTTATTTAAATATATCATTAATTATTTTAATTGTTTACATATATTATTTATTTACTGTTTAATTAATTAATTTTTTATTTATTTTAATTTTTTATTATTTATGTATATGATTTACTTCACATTTAATTAGTTATTTATTTTAATTAGTTATTTTAATTGTTTATTCAATATTTAATTTAATTTTAAATATTTTAATTGTTTACATATATTATTTCCTTAATATTTCATTACTTTATTTAATTATTTGTTTAAATTACTTATTTTAATTATTTATCTAATATTTAGTTTCGTTTTTATTTAAATATGTTATCAGCTATTTTAATTGTTTATGTATACTTAATATTTAATTAGTTATTTCATTTATTTATTTCATATTTAATTTTATTGTTTCTTTACTTTTTAAATAATTATTTAAATAAACAATTAAACAAATAATATACATAAACAATTAAATTATTATTTAACTCTAATGTTAATTGATTTTATGCACCAATCTGGTTAATAAGTCAAATTTTATCTAATTTTATGCACTCATCTATCTAGAATTATTGAGATGAACTGTCGAGAACGACATTTCATCTGTTGGGATCGACATTTCATCTGTCGAGATTTACCCCTCTGTCGAGAATTACTGTAATGACGGACATTCCCTGACATGCAAGTACGAATTTCCATCAAGTTCGTTTTCAAATAAGTACAGGACCCGTAGGGTATTGAGAAATTTCATGAGGGCAAAAATGTCCAAAAGTGACATTTTTGAACTGAATCTTAAAATGTGACATTTTTGTAATTATGAAAGTGGAAAGTGCTAGTTGGTGTAATTTCCTCATAAATGATTCATAAATCTCACCGAATGAAGATTTAATGTCAACTGTTACAAGTCACCCAAACCAAACCTGTATTCTAGCTCCCTTGACCTTAGAACTAGATTCTCACCAAATATTGGGATCCTTAACACAGAGTAAACTTTGACCTTAGGATTATCTTGCATGTTATCTCCTGATTCTGCTTTGTGCTGAAGTTTTTCTTAAAAATCTGTATCTAAGTGATAAAATAAGTGTGCAGTTGTGATATAATTTAGCTCAAAGGATTTTCTGTTCTATCTACTTTATAATCTTCCTATTTGGAAACCTTTGCAAAAAGGGAATAATGGATACAAAGAGAACTACCCATTTGGGAAGTTTGTCTTCCATGACAATATACATGACACAGTGTCATCAATGGCCACTGCTCAGATTAGCCCCCTTGGCCACAAACAGACATTTTTAAAGCTTTATTTATTTCATTTTACCCGATTTTGCAATCATTGCATTGGCATGTTTAACCTGGAAATGAATCAAAAATGAGAAAATCTTATGAATCGAACATTTCCCAAACAATCTTTCTCACGTGACATAGCTTTTGTTTGCACATCTACTAGGTCATTGCTTGGCTATGTTACTCGTTGCGTCCATTTTCATGATTTGCTTCTAAGTCTAAAGGCTTCTCATAACCTTCTGGATAAGAATGTTGTATTTTACATTACAATTTTTTGTTATTGAAATTATAAATATATCAAGTGATGACCATACTATTTAAAGGATTAAGATGTTGAAACGGGACAATATGTTTATGTTTATTAAGTGTATTCATGTTCAAGTCAAATTCATTCTCTTTTTTCATACAATCCGGCATATCATTTCTCAAAAAATTTGATGACAAGCATGTTGAGGCAAAAATGTAAAGTTTCGAGAGAAGATAAGTTTATTTATGATCACAAAAACTTAAATATGCATGCATGGAACAAACAGCAACGTTAATCTTGTCTTCTCCCTCACGTGAAATAACGTTCTTAAGGATTCACCGTATTAGTACACTCTGGGTTATGGCTTTTGAAGAGGGAACCAAAGCATGCAAATATAGAATGAACAATATCATCAAATATCATTTTCTTCACCGACCTCCTCTTTGCTGGAAAAACACTTCCTTTCTTGGGTTTGAACCTTGAACCCTCCACCCCCAATTCTGCCGCATGCCCTGCCGCCACTTTTTGCTTTGCTGCCACGACCACCATTTCTGCTTCTTCACTGTTTAATGTAATTGAATAGATGATCTTCTTCTTCTTCTTCTTCTAGTTGTTGATGGGATAATATTTTCGACAATGAGTTTAGTGATTTATATAAGCAGTGTACAGAAAGTTGTGGAAGAAAATAAAACTTATAAAAGGAAAGAATTTCTAGAAGACTAGAGGGACCAATGGGAGTAATGTTATTTGTACATCATTATGTACATAATAATGTACATATAGATGACATGGTAAAAGAAGAAAGAGAAAAAAAAAAGGGACCAAAAGAAAACAAATTCAATCATTATAATCTTTCCATCTATTCCATGTCATATATCTGTACACCATTATGTACAAAATAATGTATAAATAGCATTACTCGACCAATGGTATATGTGGAACAGATGTAGCTATGATGATAACTGATTAATATGGGGATAATATTTTCGACAATGATTTACTTGGATTTGATTATTCTCATCTTTATCTATACTAAATGTGTGTGCTGTTGGATCGGTTGGGGTTTATTGAATCATGGAGTTCGTCTTAGAAGATCAACTGTATTACATTAAAAGGAATATATACTTTCTTATTTATTAGTTACTTGTTTTCCTTTTATTTTCGTTGGCACAATACATTTTCATTCAATAATCGCTGCAAATTACAGACAAAATAAAACTCGAAATATGATCGAGTTTAATATTTAAATTGAGAAATGGTTTATTAAAAACCTTTACTTAGTCTATACTATACAATAGTGACGCGATATATTAATTAATTGATTGATAAGTTAATGCTAAGTGGGTTCCAAGAATAAATTAAACCCTCGTCTGGTAGAGATTAAAATTATATTAATAAATTTTGATAAAAAATGATGAAATATGTGATTAAAAAATTTAAACCACATAAAAATATATGATTGAAATTAATTGTTGACTTTGATTTATATTAAAATCTAAATATTAATTTTCATCAAACATAGGCTAAAAGTTATTGTATTGGTATGTCATGTCATCGTCTCTTAGTATGACTAAATGAGATACTTTGTTTGTTGACTATTATTCTTATATTTAAATGTCGATAAATGTTATTAAATGGCATAGGAAGACCATGGTGCATATCAGAATAGACTTGACTTTTGAATTCCCAATCAAATCTTTTGTCACAGATTTGGTTGTCTAGGTATGAACTTGCAACTGTGGAGCGTGGACTGATCCAATTGAAGTGAAGAAAACAAGTGAACGCGTATTCTCACTTCGTATTCTTGGGAAAAATCTAACATGCCATGTAATAATATATATATATATATATATATTTTTTTTTTTTTTTTTTTTTTTTTTTTTTTAAACAAGCATGAATAGGAGAAACGTGACGATATATCGTATACGTAACTTTTAAAAAAAAAAAAAAAAAGTGAGACAAAAAAATCCTGTGGACATGTCTAATAAAAATCTTCAAAATTATAATTTTATGTATATTTTACTATTATGTTTATATATATATATATATATATATTTTTTTTTTTTTTTTTTTTTTTTTTTTATTGTAAATGAAATTCATATATCTCAGCTTTACTTTTCAATTTTGCGTGTAAAATGTTTGAACTAGAGAAGCGAGAGCTTGTGGTTCAAGGATAACTTCAAGTAGAAATTTATAACACTACTACCAATGAAAGAAAACACATATAAACTAAGCTTTACTTAAGCTTAAAAGTTAATTTTATTAATTTTATTTTAAACAGTGTATCCAAAACTTACCAATTTTAATAAATAAAAGAACAAGAAGACAAAGGAAAATTAGTAAATTGCTAATGAACATGTATATTCAACTATTTGGAAGGGAAAATAGGCTGGGAGGAGCTTGAAATGCAGCTACACTAGAAGAAGAAAAAGGATAGGGCCGAGGCCATTGTCGTCAGAGTGCAAAATGGCAACCTAGCATGTACGAACACTTCTACTAAAGTTGCATATTGTTGTTGAGTGTGTAAATGGTGACTTATGAAGTATGAACACTCCTCGAATAATGTGTTGCATAGATTCAAGGAGTCACATGCCATGTCCCTTTCGTATATTCTTTAAATTTTTTAGAGACATTTCTCAGGCAAGTATTTCATATGCAATGTGCGGTCTTCTATATTAAAAAGTATAAAAATAAAGATATAATATATAAATTTCTTAAAAATTTAAATTGATGTATTTATGAGGTGTTCGTAATTGTATCCGTGATCTTGTTTTTGTTTTCAAAAATTTCGCATCGACGTGTATGTGCAACATGGTTGGCCCCGAGAGTTTTGAGGTATTAAGCAACCAATTATTATGATAGACTTAAACATAAATTTCTACAAGCACGGCAACACTAATTTTGATGGCCTATTTTATTGCTCAAAAGAAATTTGTGAAACTAAGCGCCATTGAAACCGTGTTCAATGTGAGGATATTATTCTTTACATCTTTCAAATTGCACTTTAAGGTATTGAATAAGTTAAATTTACAAAATCTAGTCTGCTTACTGAGAAATAAACAAATACACCAATTCCACAACTTAAACGTTAAAGTGCCCATGACATTCTAATTGGCGGGTGGATGGCTACTTCGAGATCGAATTCGAGGCGAAATGAGTAACATGTGGGGGCATGGTTTGTGGTTGTAACAACAATTGTGCATGTGGTAATTTGATAACAAACTGAAAAAATGGATTGGATTGAAATTCAAACCATTTTCATAAAATTACGGTTTGCATCTTAACGAATTCAAATGCTTTGAAGAATTGTAGATTCAAAATTGTTTGAGAAATCACGGAAGGTCAGATTCTGAAGAAGAATTAAATATGAAAAAGTAAGTAAATAATGAAAAAGCTCTTTGTACAATAAAAAAGTTCCACAGAAGTGCTACAGATACTCACATAGGAGATGGGTTCCATGTGAATTAAATATTGTCAAAAAAATCAGATCCCACCTATTTTTGTGTATTCTGTAGAAATTCCGTGGGCTTCTCTTCTATACACCAAGCTGGGATGTGCGATGTACGATATCTTTCTTCTGTAGCCTCTAAACATTGGAGGCCCTAGAGCTTTGGCAGCTTTGGCCTAGGGCTAACGTAGTGGATGGAAAAACGGCAGTGCTTTTTGGCTGTTGTGGAGAAAAGTGGAGCCGACCAAAAGCCGGGAAGGCAGGTGGCGGCTGTAGGAATTCTGGAGGCAGAGACAAAAGCAAGACAAAGGTTTTTAATAAATTAAAAAATAGTTTTATTAGATACACACTACAAGGAGAAAGAAAATAGAAACTATTGATTAATAAAAAAATCTACTATATAAGGTGTTCAATATGTGCTAACAAGCATAAAAAGTAGGTCTCTAACACTGCTTTTTTGGTCCCATATAAATTTCAACCTTTCATTTTTGTAGAAATTGGGTTCCAATTAAACTATATTGTCCAGTGACATTAAATACATATAATTCTAGTTCACAAATTGAATATCACTTGGGACATGAGATGGGTGGATCGGTGAGGGAGTCGAAAACTTTTCAAGGTGTGCTTATACTTCGTTCGAAAATGTAGTTATAACATTCTAATATTTGCACAATCAATTCTACTCTAATCTATAGAAGCTCTCTATTCCTCATGATTGACAATCCTTTATTGGATGGAGGAAATTATATATATGGAAATGTATTGAGTCGATCTAGCTTGGCCCTTTAGCTCATGGATCTCGTGGGCTGAGCTGGATCATTCTTTTTTTTTTTTTGGTTAAATAATTAACAAATTAGCCCAAGAACGAGCATTTTTTAAAGGAATTAGTAAAATGGTTCAAAATGAGGAAAAATATGAGCTGGTTTGTGAAAAAAATGTGAGCTCGACTCAATTCATGACTTGTCTCAAAACGAGCTCTAATAATCCATGAAACGAGCTGAGCTCTCAAATCAACGAGTATCTCGACCCTATTGTCATCCCTATCTAGGCATGGATCTTTATAAGATTTCACAATTTTCAATCAAATCTATAAGGATGCTTGTTGACAATGAAATTGATATTGAAGTGTCATTATCAATGAAACAAATGATTTAACTAGGAATTATTTAAGGTTCCTTCATTCTATAAAATAATAAGATCATTCCGTCCAAATTTTCAATCATTTTTGGACATCTAAACTTGACTACTACCATTCTTAGATACTAATGGGTCCAAGAATGATTTCTTTGTGCAAATTTCTACCTAATAAGATTGTAGAAATGATTCTTGTCAAGATCTGCTTTCGTCATGTATATAAGGTCATTTAACAATTTTGACTTGGACCCTTAAAATACAAAAACATTTAAACAATTTTACAGAGTATAGAAGCTTACAACAATGGTAGAACTATAACTCTATTTTGAGGTGGTTCTAAAATTAGGTGTTGAGCTCGACGCGATGAGGCTAATTTTTTTGAGCCATAAAACAATACTTTTAGACTAATTTTATGAAGTAAAAAGGAAAAAAAGAATAAAATTTTAGGTGGGATACATCCCAATTTTTAAAAACTAAAATCCACCAGTCATTCAAGAACCACAATAAAATTGACATACATGTAGAAAAGGTTTATTTTGACATGAAACATTAAAGTACAATCTTTTTCGTCGTAGTATTTCATTATCATGCCAATTACACAAATAATGAAGAAAGATTTTTCTAAAGGACCTTGTTACATGTACAACAAATTTTACATAATGGGTTACATAATGCCACATGTCAATTTAAAATAAAGTCAACTTTTTTCATTCAATATTTTCTCTCTACATCATTTTATATAATTCCTTATATACCATTTTTATGTATTGTACAAGTAGCATAATCCTTTTCTCAAACAAGATTATCTATGAAAATCCAACCGAAATCCTCTTGTAGCTCACGTAGGACCACAATTCCAAAATCAGGGGAACAACGATACTTATGATTGAAAATTGAAATATTTTTGGGCATTAGCATGCCCATTGCCCACAGTTACTTTGACTTTGGAATAAAGTTGTATCCATTTTCCTCGCTCGTTTAAAGCATCAAATCTAATCACCATAGTAGGTGTGTAAGCAAAAAGGTGTGTAAGCAAAATTAAAATCTCAATTTTAATTTAACTCAATGTTAATAATTCATTTTAATTACATATTTCATGATATTCACAAATTGTTAATAAAAAACATCATCAATTTTTATTAAAATCTACTGAAAATCAAATTTTAATCGCCACGAAACTAGGTCATCAAATTGTGGTCATCAATGGTTTTTGATTTTTGATTTATAGTAATGCTATTAGCACAATTGGTATTTAACACTAATTTAGATGAAAATACTAATAGCATTAAATTACATGTTTTATTAACACACAAAAAATTATGATCCATTTAATAGGACATATGATATATTGACACATTGACTGGTTTTAAATATCATCTTTAACAACTATATAAGTGGCCGTAAAATATATATATTTTTTATTATTGATCACATTCAACGACCAAAATCAGTTAGGGCCTGTTTGATTGGCCAAATTTTCCGTGGAAGGTGGAAAACGTTTTCTTGTTTTTTACTATTCACCTATTTGATTGCACTAATTTTTCAGGGAAAACGTTTTCCAACGTTTTCAAGGTACAAGCGTTTAATGCACAAAAACTAGAAAACGTTTTTTTTTCACCATAATGGTGGGAAAACGTTTTCCAGCTTTTTGAATTATTTTTTTTTTTAAGCAATTGAAACACATTCCAAAGTCAATGGTAAAAAAATTTATCCATTTAATTGAAAAATTGCGTAAAAAACAAAGCCAAACGAAAAATTTGCCAAGTGAAAAATTATACCAATCAAACACCATTAATTATAATTCCCTGTAAAACAAATTCTAGGCAATTCAATTCCCTGCCATTTATTTTCTTTTCATCTATTTTCACCCTTACAATCAAACGGACCCTTAGTCATTCGTTTGTCAGGAAAGAGGTGTTGGCGATTGTATTTAACGATTAAAAAATATTTGGTCATTAAATGTATTATTTTAGCAACTAATTAACTGGTCGTAAACGGTTTGTATTGACAACCGATTCTTTTTTCAACAACTAATCGTTTGGTTGTTTATTAACTATTTTTATCGTTAAAATAAAATAAAAGAAACCAAATTTTAGTTGTCTTTCATTTCAATAACCAAAGAAATAGTCGTTAAAAATTAGTATAGACAACCAATTAATTTTGTTCCAACAACTACTTGATTTGTTATTGTATTAAATTTAATTTTTTTGTCGATAAAATATCATTGAACCAACTAAAATTTAGTTGTCTTTCTTTTCAACGACGAAAGAAGTGGTTGTAAAACATTTATATTAACAATCAAAATATTACAATAACGAGAAATATGATTGTCAACGATAATATTCATGGTTCTATAATTTTGACACATTCACATCATACTACAAATAAAACTTATTCACAACAGATATAAAGAACTTTAATAAGAACTAAAATTTTCTTGGGCCTTCAATCAATTAAAATATCTCAACATCAACTACAACTAGATGTTAATTATATCAAATATCATGGTTTAGACAAAAAAAAAACACTCAGTTCAATCATTAGTGTTCTCAACATAAAAAAAAAAAAAAACTAGTAGATGTAAAGTTAGAGACTATTGTCTCGATCAAATAAAATATATAACTATATACGAAAAATAAAGTAAAAAAACGTATTAATTATCACACTTTCAACCATTGGATGAAGACACATCAGATTGATTAGGTCGATGAAACTCTTCAGGAACGTAACTTAACAATGTCTGCACAGATTTCAATTGAAAATGAAGATCTTAAATCTCATTCTGTAAAACAACATTCTCTGCACAAGTACCACAATTTTCCAACCTTATCTTCTTTTAATTTTTATGTTGATCAACGTAGCTAAATCTTTTGCCCAAAACTTGCTCACATATTTCAAATTCTTTTAAAGGCATAGATTGTTCATTCGGATCTAGTTGAGAATTTTGTTCTTTTACAAGCTCGGCCATTTGATTCTGTGGATCCATGTAAATTATAAATAAAATATTAGATTTTTGAAATATTTATTATACAGTTATAACAAGTAAAACTACTTAAATAATGGGAAACAGCTTCTTTAGTTGTCCACCCACGTTCATTGCTACAATCATCTTATAGAAAAATTTGATGTGACCCGGTAGCTCTTTTGTAAGCGGATCCCTTTGTTTCAAAAAATAGAATTGATGTATAAAATTCATGAAATATAATATTTAACATCTTTATGACTTACCATTTCATATGCATGTGTAGCATAGGATTTTGATCCTTGAAGAGTTACCAATTTTTTTTTGCACAGTTTGCCTTGTTCACTTCGGACTTTTTCTACAATGCATATGTATCACAATTACAATCAAATTTAAAAATCATATGAATCATAAAACACATAAAAGGAAGAGGAAAACACTTGGAAATACACTAGACCATAATGTTAAGAGCCAAACCAATCTACAAAAACTAGACTTAACTTAAGTAATATATGAATATCATTATTTTTCACACTCATGAAAAGGGTTCCACTTAACAACTACAAAAAGAATAATTGCAAGTTACTAATTTGCTTGTTCGATGAATTCGCTTTCAAGTAAGGCATCGATTCCATTAAGAGCATATACTAAAAATAGTATCATTGAATAGTACTAACCTTCATCTCATCACTTGCAAAATAATCACATAGGAAATCTCAATCACTTTGTTCTATTATAGATGCAGGTTTGTTCCTTTTGGCAAGTCTAATGTCTTCATTACCACCGATGCCTTCAAATTTTGTATGCCATCTACAACAATACTCCTTCCACTTCTTATTCATTGAATGATCAATAGCATCTTTGATAGGCTAGTTCAATTCAAACTCGAATTTTTCCTTAAAAAAAATTATTAGAAAAAAAACTTGCAGTACCTAATAAAGAGTGACATATAAAGTGAAGGAGAAGTACATTCAGATAATCCAAAAGTGGAGTCTTAGAAGCATCGCCAATCTCTTTCCAATTTTTTTACTGCTAGAGGTGCCATCAAACGAACAATAAATCCAATTTTATTAGCCCAAACACATGCATTCTCTCCAATAGCTTCTCCATTTTTATTAAATTCTACTTGCGATTTATGTTTAGTAGTAAGCACAGCATGTTCACTTCATTTTCCTCGCGTACGACCTTGTCCTCGTCATAAAAAAATAAATATTCCACACGAGTACCGGAAACGGAATTTTCGGACTGCATCATTGAACTATCCTCTTCACGCATTTGGAAGAGAACTCATGCTACACCTAAATAAAGAGAAACACATATTTAAAGTTAATAAGCATATGTGAATTTAAAAGTTACTCAAGATGTGTACATAATTACTTTACCTAAATATTTACAAATTACATGTTGCAATGCAATTCACACAATTGGTGATACTAGAGTGTATTATAATCGGCATGCTTTTTCTAACACATCATCATTGTCACTTGCATCAACATCTGAACCATTATTTTTAAAAATGGGTTCATTGTTCTCGTTCTCATCTATAAAATCATCATATTGTTCATCGTCATCGATAAGATCATAATCTTCCACCGAAGCTGCCTTTTTTTTTTTTTTTTGTACAAGAGTATCATCAATCATAATTGGTTCAACATCATCACGGACAAATGCTTGAGTTTCTAGATCTGGTTGTATAGAACTGAATTGAATTGCTGATGAATCATCTTCTTGTATAACCATTTGTTCGTCTTGACATGATTGTCATCTTTTTCTCCATTCTCAACTTTGTCCCACAAGTGGAGATGAAAAACCTTTTTAACAACTTTCCAGTTAGCTCCATTATTAGGGTCATCAACATAAAATACTTGTTGAGCTTGAGAGGCAAGAATGAAAGGATCATTTTTGTACCATTCACCAGCAATGCTTATAGAAGTGATGTTACAATCTTGATGTATCTTCTTTTTCTTCTTGTATATATCGAACCACTTGCATCTAAACAAGTAAGCATGATACCCTATTATATAGCATAACTCTATAACTTCCGTCATACTCCAAAAAAATTAATATTTTCATTATCATGGAAACCACGAACACAAACACCACTATTTTGAGTTGTTTGTCTATCATCACATTCTTTGGTAAAAAAAATTGACTCCATTGACAACTCGAATGTCTGGATGACATGCTAAAGCATATAAATCATCGGTTGCTTCAGGTGATCCAACATGGCGCAGTTTTATCATCTGTAACATTGTTTCATACAATTAATAATATCTAAAAGGTAATATCATTATATCATTAATTAGGGAAACCAACTTACACGATCCTCAAACCACTTAGGAAATGGGATTTCTTGAATTTTTTGGAAGTTTTGACACCTTGTTCTCTTTAGTTCTTCGAAATGTTCACTACATAAATAATAAAATATAGTAACAGCTGAACTAAACAATTAGAATAGTAATATCTAGGGGTTTAGTATACTGATCAGTTCAATATGCAGCTTGTCCACTTCCTAAAACTGCGAGAAGTAACTTTTAGTCTTGGAATAAGTTCAACTTTGCGACCTACAACTTTTACAAGGCAGAGTTGGCAGTAACCGTTGTTGACCATCACTTGACACAAAAAGCAACAGGAAAAGATTCTATGAGTATATGAGTCAGATAAAAAGAACCGTCAAGTTCATGTAGATTAACGTGATACAGATAAACTGATAAATTTTATACAGAAAATGATACGGTAGAAACAATATTGCAGCTGAAAGAAAATAAAGATGGATGTCTTGGAGGAGCCGAGGCCTGTGTTCAACACAGTGTCCTTAAGTGTTGTGAGCGCTTGCTTCTCAGGATACAGCAGCGTGAACTACAGCTGAGCAGTCGAACTGACAGAGTGCCGAAACGGAAATCACCAAGCGACTGGAATGAAGCAGGAATCCGAAAACAGGAAGCTGAGAGATTTCGTGTATTTGTTGTGTGATCATTTGTGGCTTGTATTTCGTGGCCAATTTTAAACTTACTCGGTCCGATATTTGTGTACGCAGGTCGCGCTCACACAAGTTCAAGACTCGAAGGTCAAGTCGGTCCAAGATTTGCACCCTCCCTCGGGCGCGTAGACTACGGAGGAGTCTCTATGCAACAAATGGTTACACCTTACAAATTGTTAACCATATATAAATTGGTCCACATCTCATTTTTATTCGATGTGGGATAACTATTTAAGTTTTCCCCATTTTGCCACATTTTCCAATGTGGGATGGCACTATTTATAGTCCCCATATATTCTCACTTTTCCATTCCTAACCAATGTGGGATTGTAATCCCTTTTAAAGGCTCCTCTTCAAAACACAACTTTTACTCAATGTGGGATTAATTTCACATACACAAGTGAAAATCTATTTGTCAATCAATATATTTCCAACAGTTCAAAGGCATAAGAATCGCAACAAACTTGAGCATAACTCTAAAAGAACAACCCGCAATAGATAAATCCACCTGAAAGGTTTGAACATTTAAAAACTAAAGGAAATATAAGAAATCATAACAGGAAAAATCACTGAACAAAAGATAGAAAAGAACACAATACAAAATCAGGGAGTTAACGTGCTAATATCTATGTTCATCAATCAATTCTAGAGAAGCACCAGCGGTTTCAAGAAATTGATCACAGCTTGAACTTTTTGGCAGGACTCCTACAAGTGCAAGACAAATAAATTAACACAACAATAAATCTCAGAGCAGCTCAACAATCAACAATTCATGAAGATGAGGTTGGTGATCATTTGTTATTAAATTTCCATATGTCGACCACACAAGATTTTACAGTCAGTGTTTGGATCATTCAGAAGGTCTTTACATCTTTCCTTGTTTTTATCTTCGCACTAATTAATCCAAAATTTTTATCGTTCAAAACAAATATACAAGGATTGATGCATATGAAGAAAAATATTACAGCCCTCTCTCAATGAAGAAAATAATCGAATCAGCAAACTAAAGATGAATGAAATAAGAAAAAGGAATACAATCAACTTAAGAACATTAACTAGGAAAAAGAAGCAGATGAATTAAGGTTCTGAGTTGCTCTATTCTTGTCTCTAGGAATATAGTTGTGTGCACATGAAAAGTAATGTTCGACCATGAATTTAATAATGGTAAAAATACTTATAGTTTACAAATTATACTTGATACTTGCATACACTACACCAAAAATGGTCATTTGAAGCACATAAAAGGCAACATTTGGTAATTAAATGTTTCTAAATGAGTTTATTGCAACAGTCTAATACATGAATGTTGCCATTGCTTAACATAATTGGTCTTTGACAACATTTTTTTTAAGTGAATGATGCTATTGTCGCATTTTTGCAACGTCTTTTTTAGTGTTGCGAAATTTTTAAGCTTTTCGCAACGTTTATAAAATGTTGCGAAAGACTTAATTTTTAAAAAAAAAAAAAATTTAAGGTTTATTTTCGTAATTTTTTTAAAAAAAAAATTTTGCGAGACTTTTCACAACATTTTCACTTTCCTTAAAAAAAACGTTGTGAAAAGTCCCACGACTCCTCTAGATTAGACCAGTTTAACACCAGCCTTAATATTTCCTTCTCCTCCCCTCTCCGCCTCTCACATTTCTCAATTGTCGTACCCAGAAACTCAAAGCCTAAAACAGAATCACGACGAGAGGGGTTCTGTTGAGAAATGTCTCTCTCTATGCTCGAAGTCTTCACTTCTCGCACAATCTCAAACCTAATCTAGGAATCTTTAACAATGATTGTGCCATCTTCAGTACCAGTAATCAATTGCTTCTCTTCGAGATTCCTATTTTTTTCATCTGAAAATGACGCCCCAAAGAAATAGCAGAGTCGAACTAAGATTCAAGGCTTGAATCTGAATCTAAAGTTACCAAGCCTAAAGGGAAGAAACAAGTCGTCGCCCAGGTCCAAGATGTAACCAATAAAGGTACAAAATTAAAAATTATTTTAGTTTTTGTGGTATCAAAATAATGTAATTATTTCCTAGTTCGGCTACTTCACATTTGAGATCTAAAGAAACTGCACTGTATTTTGTTGTATTGGGTATCTTTTGAAGCTCATTTTTTTCAAGAATAAAACGCAAATTTTTATATTAATAAGATTGTTTATTATGAATTTTGGAGGAATACGTGCATTAATAACGTTGGAGAAAATTGGACTTGTTAATAGTGTAATTTGATTCCTGTTTCATATATGATTATTCAGTCAATTAAAAGTTTCAAGCTCTACTAGCTTTTAGTGGTTACATTTTTCGAAACCAGATTAAGTAGACTGCACAATATGCTGTTCGGATATAAAGCTTTTGATGAACAACTTGACTCGGTTGCTGAGTAATCATGGACTTACTAATGCTAATCTACCTATTTTATCTACGTTTTATAGATTAAGATTAATCTGTTCTGGATGGTCAAGACCTACAAAATCTTTCATCCATATGTTTTAATCAATACCGCTATGGATCACAATGAAATTGTTACCGAATTATTTGAACTGGAGATTAACTCTTTCCTTCTGTTCAGATTCTTGAAGTACCAAATGAAGATGAAATTACTCTGCTTCTTGAACTGTTTGGGTGATCTGTGTCTCTATCTTATCTTAGTAATGGCAAACTTATTTTTAATGATGTCCATTGCTGTTCGGATATAAAGCTTTTGATGAACAACTTGACTCGGTTGCTGAGTAATGTCTTGTTATAGTATGAACACCTTCAAGCTGCATTTAATTATCTTTTCTGCTCATTTCATACTGTATTGTGATATTTTTGAAGATTAAATCCATCTTTCTGAATGTATCGGTCATTGGCTTGTATTATAGGTTGACAGAGTTTTTTGGCATCCTTTGATTCTTCTACTCTGACCTAATGGCTACCCTGTTTGAAGATTTTGTTGTCCCATTAAAATGGAACCTCTAAAAGAGCCCCACGTGGCAACCCACGTGGAAGTCGGTCAAAGAAGATGTTAAACTTTGACCAGGGTCAACATAAGCCTAAGTGGCAGTCACGTCAAGGTGCCTAGCCGAGGTCCTTAAGGTACCTAACCGAGGTCTCTAAGGTGCTCAACCGAGGTCCCAAAAGGCTAGCTGAGTGCCTAGTAAATGTGCTTAACCGAGGTCCCAAAAGGCTAGTCGATGTGCCTAATAAATGTGCTTAACCGAGTTCCTAAAAGACTAGCCGAAGTACCTAATAAAGTGCTTAATCGAGGTCCCAGAAGGCTAGCCGAAGTGCCTAGCAAATGTGCCTAACCGAGGTCCCAAAAGGCTAGCCGAAGTGCCTAGTAAATGTGCTTAATCGAGGTCCCAAATGGCTAGCCGAAATGCCTAACCGAGGTTCTCCAAGTGGCAAGCCGAAGTGCCTACAAAGGTGTAAACTGAGGCTCTAAGAAGCCTAGCCGAGGTCCCAAAAGGTTAGCAGAAGTGCCTAACCGAGGTTCTCCAAGTGGCAAGCCGAAGTGCCTACAAAGGTGTAAACCGAGGCTCCTAAGAAGCCTAGCCGAGGTCCCTCAAAGTGCCTAATCGAGGTCTCCTAATTGCCGAACGAGGCTCCCTAGAGGTCCAACCGAGGAGCCTAAAGAGGTACAATCGAGGCTCCTCAAGAATGAAGTTCTATGGGCTTGGGCTTGATCCATTAACCACTTGGCTCATCTACATTTTCATCTCTATAAGTATAGATCCATCCATTCACAATCAAAGGTGAGCGTTTCTAAACCTAACCAAATCCCTTTTCTTCCATCTCTTGCACTCTCTTAATATTTTAGTCTGGCCGTTGACTTGACCGTCTGAGTGCAAACGGTCGCCAGACCTTTTTCTTGACCGGCGGCCTTTGTCTCCTAACGGGGTGCTACATGTGCAAGTGATGTCCATGTGAAGGGGATGATGTTGGGATTCTGTTAGCAACATTTTTTGGGGTCAACAGATTGGCGTCGCCTATGGGAAACGGTACATTAACCATGTTTAACCACATACCAAAAGGTCACCGAAAAATTCTATTTAGTATTTTCCGGCAGTTCCCTACCAAAGAAAAGGCAAAGACAGCTACCAAAAATGAAGAAGAAATAACGATGGAAGGAGGGTATAAAGAATTCAAGTTGAAAAATCCAGCCATGAAAATGGCTATAGGAGGCTGATAATAT
The DNA here is from genome assembly GCA_019395295.1 of Osmanthus fragrans. Lineage (NCBI taxonomy): Eukaryota > Viridiplantae > Streptophyta > Magnoliopsida > Lamiales > Oleaceae > Osmanthus > Osmanthus fragrans. Next base: position 6,219,183 of record CM033363.1, on the reverse strand, counting down.
TGAGGAGCAGCTTGAAGCCATATTTGAACGAGTTCTGTAATGTCCACTGAAAAAGAAAAGAAAGATCATCTCATTTACCTTCCTACCACTACACTAAACTTTGTGCCTTTGTCATCAAACACAAATCACAAGCAAAGGAGATCAAAATCATGTTTCTCGAACAGGCCATAAATATTCCAAACATGAAATTTCACCACTCCAAATATTATATGTAATATGATATAGCTATTTGCCAAAAACAGTCTTCTTCTGGAACCTTCAAAGTCGATTACCATGAAAATGATGGATTCTTGCTATTATGTTTGTGGGAGCTGGGAAGAAAATGAAGAAATCAAAGAGCATTAATGTGATGGTGACAATATGTTGATGGAGGCGTGTTTAGAGGGTTTATTCTTAGCAGTTTGAAGGCTATCAAGCTACTATAGTGCTTGATTTTGTTGACTTTTCTCATACAATTGGAAGGTATTTTATTGGGCTCCACATAAGGTATGTATTATTGGGCCTATGAATTCATTCCTTTAGGCCCCTTGGAAGTATTAATGGCTAGTTGATGGGCTTCAAATAATTGAGCCTAAAATTTATTTTCATTAGTACAAATTATTTGGTGTTCACCTGCATAATGGGCTGTTATTTTATATTATGAAAATTTGGATCAGAAGAATTATTTTTTGTTGGGCCTTATAATTCTTCTACATGCCAAAAGCTTTTGGGCCTATTAGATATTTTATTTAACTTTTGGGCCATGTAATTATCTTCTACTACAAAGGATCCTTGGATGCTTCCATTTTCTGCTGGATACGTTTCTTTTACCTTGGTTGATACAATTAACTCGAACAGATTCATGATGTAAATTCTGGTGTTTAAAATCAATATTTACTCTTCTCCAGCAACATATATGTTAATTGTGTCCTTATGGAAAAAAAAACTGGCTGAAGTTGGGTTTCCTCGCCACTCACAACATGGCTATAACTTTTCCATAACAAAATTTGAAATTGTCATTGCACAAAGCTTCAGTCTACAATCAAACAAGAGCAGCGGAAATCAAACTTATTATATGTGGTTAATTTCTGAAATGCTCAATAAGTCAATTTCCTAATCAGCTACTTTGAATTGGCATCATAAATTTGATGGCCTGGAAAAGACAATTTCTGGAATATGCTACCCACAATAGAAGTCTATTTTGCAAGTGTAATGATGACTAAACAGATGAGAATTTCAATCTTTTCTTCCAAACACCTTGCAAGCTTTAAGGTATTCCAGCTGTTACTTCAAAATTGAATAGGTTTTGAAAAGATTTGTTGCCTTGTTATTGCTACAAGTTATTTTAAAAATCCCCATTTAAAGTGAATTAGAGCATGCATGTATCTATTTTTCAATTCTTGCTTCTTGTTTTCTACTGGAGCCTCAAAATTGAAGAAGATAGATAATGGCAAAATTTGAGTATGAGGTTGCAAAATTCTTTTATTTGCCTAATAATTCAACAGCAACTAGACCATTTGATTTGTATATAAATTAAATCAATATCAAAGATGATGAATTGTGAAAGGTATGTGAAATATGCTATTGTAATTCATGATGGAGTCGTAGATGGGCTACAAATCTCGGTCTTGCCAAAGGAATTATTTTTGCAAGTGCACGCTAAGTGTTTGATAAATTACTTAGCTTGGATCTCTCTCGTTCCAAGGCACCATTAAAATATCTCAAATGCCTTGTCTTGTTACTGAAGACGAGGACATAAGTCCTCCCATGTCAATGTTAGCTAGTGAATTTTTATTATTGAAAACAAGACCTAAATCATGGACTTCTTATTATAGGAAGAGGCGATTATCCTAAAACCTCATTCCTTGAAATAAGGAAGATGCGATAATCTTAAGACCTCGTTCTTTGAAATAAGGAAGAGGCGATTATCCTAAGTCTTCGTTCCTTGTACAAAGAAAGATGCTATAATCCTAAGACCTCGTTCCTTGAAATAAGGAAAAGGCATGCACCTCTAAAAATGAGCATCTCTTGATCCCATCCAGATGTATGTATCCTTGTAAAATGAGCCTTTCCTAAGCTTATTTGCGAGACGATTATTCCTTTCCTCGCCAGATGCTTATCCCTGGCCTAGTGAAATGTTTATTCCTTGCCTCTCACTATCGTCGAGCTTAGCTGTAAGCCCTCGTCTATTCGAGGCCGCTTATAAGACTTCGATAATTCGAGAGTGGTACTTAGGAGTCCTCATTCCTTGAATAAAGGAAGAAGTTCGGACTAGGACTTATAGAATCGAGGCCATGGATGGAAATGCACAGCCTCATCCATGGAATGCCGAACATCAGAGAAAATAACACCAATGAAAAATGTAATTCCATCTATGTATGAGTTATGATAAACAAAAGGTAGCTTTGCCAGAAGTCTTCTACAGAGTTCTACAACTAGATAATTGAACTAGTTACAATGTCGGCACTTCAATGAGGAGCCTGTCCTAAGAGGACCCCTCCCTATCGCGAAGTGAATAGAACGTTCACTTATAAACAAGATTTGTAAAGGGACCTCGGCATGAGGAGGCAACCCAAACTCCATGCCCAGTAAAGATAATTAAACTAGTTACAACGTCGGCACTTCGACGAGGAGCCTGTACTAAGAGGACCCCTCCCTATCGCGAAGTGAATATAATGTTCCCTTACAAATAAGATTTGTAAAGGGGCCTCAACATGATGAGGCAACCCAAACTCCATGCCCAGGGAAGATAATTAAACTAATTACAACGTCGGTACTTCGACGAGGAACTTGTCCTAAGAGGACCCCTCCCTATCGCGAAGTGAATAGAACGTTCACTTATAAACAAGATTTGTAAAGGGACCTCGGCATGAGGAGGCAACCCAAACTCCATGCCCAGTGAAGATAATTAAACTAGTTACAACGTCGGCACTTCGACGAGGAGCCTGTACTAAGAGGACCCCTCCCTATCGCGAAGTGAATATAATGTTCCCTTACAAATAAGATTTGTAAAGGGGCCTCAACATGATGAGGCAACCCAAACTCCATGCCCAGGGAAGATAATTAAACTAATTACAACGTCGGTACTTCGACGAGGAACTTGTCCTAAGAGGACCCCTCCCAATCGCGAAGTGGATAGAACGTTCCCTCTACAACTAAGAGTTGTATAGGGGCCTCGCCATGAGGAGGCAACCCAAATTCCATGCATAGGGAAGATAATTAAACTAGTTATAACGTCGGTACTTCGACGAGGACCCCTCCCAATCGCGAAGTGGATAGAACGTTCCCTCTACAACTAAGAGTTGTATAGGAGTCTCGACATGAGGAGGCAACACAAACTCCATGCCTAGGGAAGATAATTAAACTAGTTACAACGTCGGCACTTTGACGAGGAGCCTATCCTAAGAGGACCCCTCCCTATCGCGAAGTGAATAGAACATTCCCTTACAAACAAGATTTGTAAAGGGGCCTCGGCATGAGGAAGCAGCCCAAACTCTATGCCCAAGGAAGATAATTAAACTAGTTATAACGTCGGCACTTCGATGAGGAACCTGTCCTAAGAGGACCCCTCTCAGTTGTGAAGTGGATAGAACGTTCCCTCTACAACTAAGAGTTGTATAAGGGCCTCGGCATGAGGAGGCAACCCAAACTCCACGCCCAGGGAAGATAATTAAACTAGTTACAACGTCGGCACTTCGATGAGGAACCTATCCTAAGAGGACCCCTCCCAATCACGAAGTAGATAGAACATTCCCTCTACAACTAAGAGTTGTTTAGGAGCCTCGGCATGAAAGGACTACCCAAGCCCCATGCTCAGGGAAGGAAAGAGAGTTTGTAAAAAAAAATTACAAGTTAAAAACATGGGCAATTCGACAACCCCATGCCCAGGAAGCTTCGACACAGTAGGGACCTCAGTTCCCTTCATAGAATTCCAGCAAAATGTTTGAAGTAGATAGCTTTGGTACATAAGGACTTCAGTTCTTTCATCAATGTACCAGTAAATCATAAAGCAAAGGCTTACCATACTTTGGGGCTTCAGACAACATCCACGATAAGTGCTTATGCAAATTTTCACCAACTTATTTTGTGATTACTGCTAGTATAGGCATTATGTTGTTGCTGCCAATGCGTATGTCACGTTATATCTTAGAGAAATTTGATATGTTATCATTCATTCTACCATCATGAGTAATTTGAGGGGCAAATGGACCCCAATTTCATTTGGTATATGTGCATTGGATATATTATATTGTATTACATGATTGGCTTAGTCTATATTACAGAGGAGATGCTGTCGAAATTTCGAAAAATTATACATGGCATATTTGGAGGCAATTCATAAGTCCTCGCTTATTCAGGCTTGCATTCATGTTTTCTGAGGCAGTTCGTAAGTCCTCACCTACTGGAGCTATTCATATTTTCTAAGACAATCTCCAAGACCCCGTCTTCTTTGACTATTTATATTTCAAAGTCCATGCATTTGTATAAATGACTAATACATAGACTTGGGGGACTATTGGTATCCCATTAAAATGGAACCTCTAAAAGAGCCCCGCGTGGAAGTCGGTCAAAGAAGATGTTAAACTTTGACCAAGGTCAATATAAGCCCAAGTGGCAGTCACGTCAAGGTGCCTAGCTGAGGTCCTTAAGGTACCTAACCGAGGTCTCTAAGGTGCTTAACCGAGGTCCCAAAAGGCTAGCCGAAGTACCTAGTAAATGTGCTTAACCGAGGTCCTAAAAGACTAGCCGAAGTACCTAATAAAGTGCCTAATCGAGGTCCCAGAAGGCTAGCCGAAGTACCTAGCAAATGTGCCTAACCGAGGTTCCAAAAGGCTAGCCGAAGTACCTAGTAAATGTGCTTAACCGAGGTCCCAAAAGGCTAGCCGAAATGCCTAACTGAGGTTCTCCAAGTGGCAAGCCGAAATGCCTACAAAGGTGTAAACCGAGGTTCCTAAGAAGCCTAGCCGAGGTCCCAAAAGGCTAGCCGAAGTGCCTAACCGAGGTTCTCCAAGTGGCAAGCTGAAGTGCTTACAAAGGTGTAAATCGAGGCTCCTAAGAAGCCTAGCCGAGGTCTCTCAAAGTGCCTAATTGAGGCTCCCTAGAGGTCCAACCGAGGTGCCTAAAGAGGTACAATCGAGGCTTCTCAAGAATGAAGTCCTATGGGCTTGGGCTTGGGCTTGATCCATTAACCACTTGTCTCATGGGCTTCACAAGAATCTTTGATGGTTCGCTGAAGATATTACTGTAATCTATTGTCATACCTTCACTATATTCTTTTTTCTTTTCTTTGTTTTTTAATACTGCAATCTATCCAGGTCTGGGATGTGCGTAAAATGAAGGAGTCTCTTCGGGTGTTTGATGATCTTCCAAATAATTATGCTCTGACAAATATTGCATTCTGTCCTGATGAACAACTATTCTTGAGTAGAACATCTTTTGAAAGGATAGCACAACCGGGAGTCTGTGATTTTTTTTGATAGACAGAAACTGGAACTTGTTTCAAATGTTGGAATATCTCCTACATGAAGTCATCGAAGTTGCTGCACATTGTTGTGGTGGAGGATGACGCGGGGGAGGATGATTCGTCGTCGTTTAGGTACACGAGTTCGTAAAAGTGTTGGAGCAAACCTGGGATAATCAACCTGGTGATCTTGTTTCTGTGCAATTTGAAGTTTGGATAGTTTATTGTAGTTTCGAGCTTTATAGAAGATGCAACAGAAACACTTTAATCCCTACTCCTTTTTAGTTAGGTGATGTTGTGTCATATTCTAATGTTCAAGTGTATTGATACAAAAATTTGTAATGAAATTATCAATTTTTATGCAACTCCAAAATTTGTTCAGAATGAGTCATTTTCAATTTTGCAAGTCAATTTACATAAATTGCTGTAAAAAAAAAAAAAAAGATCTTTCAGCAACGTTAAAACTTACTTTAATGTTGCCAAAATTTACCTTTTGGTAACGTTTAAACAACGTTGTCGTACCCTTCCACTCTAAGGCAACACTAAGGTTTGTGTTCACGAAAATACGTTCGATTTAAAATCACCGCAAGTGTACGGTTTGTTACAAGTAATAAAGTGGACTTTTAGAGTCCGGATTGTCGATCCCACAGATATTGAGTAGTTTAATGATAATTATCTCGACCTTAACCGAAATTAGATGAATGTCTGATGTGTTTTATACTAAATTATACCTAACTAGATAATAAAATCCTACTATGAATGAATTGGCTAAACTAGATGCGAAGTATACTAGAATGCAATATGAAATTCGAATGCAAATTGATTAATTTAATAAGAGAAAAACGCACTAGGATCACAAATCTCCATACAACAATCCATTTAAATCATAGTTCTATACTTTGACAAAACGATTAATATATTGAAGAATCAATGTTCCTATTAAAGTTAACAATCTCTTTCGAGTAAGGTTAAACCTATCCTATCATACGATTTGACTATATTTCTATGACGAATACACTACAAAAGAATGCATGAAATTTTTGTAAACACTTAAAAATTCACATAGAGCATAGCGGTATATTTCTATCTCCTATCGGACCCTACAATGATTTATACATTCTTGAATCTATTTCTCTTCTTTCGAATGCATGAAATAAATCACCAAACTTACACAATCATGTGCACATAATTATGGAGAAATTAAATTGCGTATAAATCATTCAATAATTCAAAAACGTGTTTAGAATGTCAAAAATATAAAACTAAATATTAAAATATCATATTACAAGGTTCATCGATTTCCTAGTACAAGAAAAACTAGCCAACATGCTAAAAAAAGAAAAACAAAAGAATAGTTGAAGAAACGTCATCACCCGATTAGATATTCGATTAATTCCTTGGAGTGCTTGATGATTCTTCACGTTCTTCCTTGTATTCTTGCTCCCGATGTGTCAAAATATCTCTATTAATGCGTAGTCCCTTTTTCTGGACGTGATTAGGGTTAAAAAGGGGTCCAAGACGTTTTTCCATAGGTAGTTGATTCAAATAAAGAAACCAAATTTTTCACTCCGAAAATGAACCAAGCGACCGCTTGGTTAGTCAGATTCGTCCACTGGATTCCCTAGAGCAGCTTGAGCGACCGCTTAAGACTTCTTCCAAGCGATTGCTTGGAAGAACAAACTTCCAAATTCTTTCGTTTTGGTCCCTAAGTTTCATTCTCTCATATTTTGGCTTCACTTCTTCTTTTTCCTTCTTCAATCATCCCATGACTTCACCAATTTGCACTTAGTCCATCTCCCTGCTCGATTCGACCTTTGGAACAACTTTTAGAAAATTACAATTCGGTCCCTGAACTTTGATTTTCTTCCATTTTAGCCCATTTCGTTTGTTTTTGCATACTTTTCGTTCTATCGATCAATATAGTCTTACAAATAAAAATTGTACTGAATTAAGCCATATTCACAATTAGCTATATTTTGTGGTCTAAATAAGTGTGTAAAATGCACTTATCAAACCTCCAAAACTTGAACTATTGTTTGTCCTCAAACAAGATGGTGACTTAACTCAACACAAAACATGGTTCAATGACTTGCCATGTCTTAGGATTAGAATTCAGTAATCAACATAGTGAACAGTTTCAACAATGCAAAATCATATCAATCTCCACTTATCACTTGCAAAACTTGACACGTGTGTGTGTACTCATGCAAACATACCAGGCTTATGATGGGTTTAAATCTCAACCCAATGTAGTCAGATTTTCCTTTCTTCGCTCGAGAGATACACACCCCCAAACTTATTCTTTTCACTTAATTATTCCGGGGTGTGTTCTAGAGTAGAGATTTGATTTACTTAAGTTCTTACCCTCTCTTAGTTTGGATAAACCTCGCAATCACAAGTTCATACTTCAACAAGCAAGAATTCTCTTATTTCTTTGATTGGTTCAACTTCTAAGACTAAACTAAGTTACTTGTCTTGCATCGAAGGTATAATTTCATCAATTAAATGTCTTGGGGCTCTTTCACTCTATTTTCTTTCTTTTAACATATCTTATTTGTTTTCTATATAACCCATGTATCGAGTTTTAAGCCGATGACTCCCAAATCAGTCGATTTTAGGGCACCAGGTTTCATCACCTTTGCAGGCTTACTTACTCAAGTTATAAAGGCCCGAGACTATATATTTTCTCTCTTTTTCTTTTGACTCTTTTCCTCTTGCTTTCTATATGACCCGTGTATCGAACTTTAGGTCAATGACTCCCAAATTAGTTGATTTTAGGGCACCAGATTTTTATTCACCCTTACAGGCTTACTTGCTTGAGTCATAAAGGCTTGAAAATAGTGTTTTCCTCACAAAATATATGCCATGCCCCTGTTTTTCTAGACTTTTAGTTTCAAAAACCAATTTCTAACTTAAAATTTTCACATTATCTTCGTCTCATTGGTCTACACAATCCACACAATATAGTTTCATGCATGGAATCCCTACTCATCTTACCGTTCCTTTGTAATAGCTAAATCATCTCCAAACTACTACAAGAATGGATATTCGATAAGTACGGTGAAGGGATTTTCGGGTCAACCTATCATGTTCAATTCTCCTATAAGTAATGACTCCAACCATCGCCTTAGCATGCAAGCATGAGTGATGTGTACAAATAGTGTCAAGTTTACACATAAACAAGTATTGACCAACCCAACTTGCACAATATCCATTATTCATAGCTCATAATAATTCCAATAATCACATCATTACCGGCAATGTCATTAAACCCACACAAGCACACAAAACAAAACAAACAAATACTGCAATAAGTAAAAACGAAAGTTTTTCAATGTTTTTTTTAAAATTTTTATTTATTTATAACAACACACGGAAACAGTAAACAAACAAACACACATAGAAAATAAATAGCAAAAACAAAATAAGCAAATATCGATGAATAGAGAATAAGTAGTGCATAATTCAATACAAGTACCGAATCCTTAAATTTGTTCTACAAATTCGACCACCTCCAAACAATCAGTACGGAGGTGGTGGTGAAGACGACGGAAAGAAACTGGGTCTGGCAGTGTCATCTCTCGAGGGTGGTGGTCGCGCTAGGAACTGTCTCATGAGCTCGGACTGCTGTACCAACTCTGTATGCACCGTCTAAAGCAATGTGGACTGCTGGCAAACCTCTGTCTTCATGCTGCCTAGGCGATCCCACGTCTCATATGCTCGAAGATTAATCCCATCTATTTGACCCACGTATGTGCTGAGTCGACTTTTCATAATGTCGATTACACGTCTGGATGCTAAAGATTCCCGTTGGGCCATAGACGCAAAACTCTCTGTGGTCTGGAGGTGATGCTGTACTGTCTACAAATCATTGCTCAAAGTCCTAAGGGTCTTGTGGTGGTGGTGAGGGTAGCAAACATTTGTCGTGGTAGATGTATATCAACGGCCTCTGGTGGTGGCAGTGCTTGAGGCATCTCGATGTCGGTCCCCTCCTGTCCAGGAGCAGCCTACTACTGTCTCCTTGCTCGCTCTGCTAACTTCTTCTGATGTCGCATCCTAGCTCGGTCCTAAACCTCCAATATACTGCTCTTTAGAAAGGGGAGGTCGCGTTGGGACTTCCCCTGATGGGATAGTGGCGCCCGCGCGTTTGCAGATGCCATTGATCAAGCTCGAAAATATGAGGGAGCTGCGACGGTCTTCCCAGGTACCTTGAGATATTATTTGATTATAAATGTAGGAGCCCAAATCAATCTTATAACCCCGAGCCAGGTGATACAAGAAGCCCGCTCTCGGGTCAGGGAAGCTGCTCCGATGGGTTGTCAGCTCTATGTTATGGCAGATAAACAGAAATAGGATGCCAATAGGTGGAGTAAGCTCGATCTGGGGCCACTCTTTGGTTTGTAGTGGCCACGCATTTTCCCGTCTGAGTAGGACTGTAGCTACCTCGGGCCACGAGAATTAACCTAGTACTGGGACAATGTCATCAAGTGTCAGCTCATAATAGTCTGTAATGACCTCCGGTGAGAATGTGAACCAATTAATCCCGTACCCATGTTTGATTCTGGTGATCGGTCTCGGGTGTATTAATCTCGCTATTGAAATTGGCATAGAACTCTCGCAGGAGACCCTTATAAATGGGGTGGGGGCGCTAAACCAATTTCTCCCAACCACAGAGCTGTACTAAAGTAGTCAGCTCAAAACCTGGAAAGTCGACCAACCGTACCGGTCGCTCTGGTAGTAGTGCTCAATGGGATATGATATCTGCATAATGCGTACGGGCCTCCTGGTTGACAAATTGCCTCACACCCTCACTGAGTAACTAGGTGCGGGCAGTGTCGGATGTGGATCTAATCTTTTCCTTACCCTTGGACATGCATTTTGGAGGCATCCTACAAAACACAATGCCAGTGTTAGACCACAATTGCATTCCTCATAGTTAAATATAAGAAATATGTGATATTAAGCGCAAAACCCCCCAAACTTGCTTGAATGTGCCTAGCACGAGTTCAACATCAATTAAAGCATAAAATAAGTCCACATGATGCCAAATATGAAGGTGTAGTGTCATGAACGATGAAAATGTGTAACAATTGAGAGTTATAATAACCAGAGATAAACATAGAATTCACAAACCACAACTTAGCTCAATTCATGCACAAGGGCACATTTTAATCATGTTCTGTCAAGGACTTTCACCCTCGGATACTATTGAGAAAAATCGAAATTTTCCCGAGTAATATCCGAGCATATGAGAGTATGCAATGTGCTTTACCACATATAAAAAATTTAAATCATTTGGACACCATTTGAGTTGTGAAACCTAGGGGCGAAGTAGGTGACGTGAGTGATGGGACGTGATACGAAGTCAGATGAGGCCGAGGTGAGAGGTGCATATGTGCCACATTCAAGTGTTGTGTGTTCCCATGTGGTATGACAATCAATTACATCGCATTGAACATAGCAAAACATTCATCATCAAGTAAAATTTCGAAATTAACACAACGAAATTAACACAAAGGCATGAAAATTTTCTCTTGGGCAATTCATCAAACACCTTATATGCATAGCAATTTGTTCAAAGTTGTCAAGTAAATTGGTAATGAATCAAACCCCAATTTTCAATTCACAATCACATTCACCAACTCAATCAACTACCGTACTAACCTAATCCCCAAACTCTTCAACCAATGACGTAACACAATCGAACAAAAGACCATAAGAATTTATGAGACCAGGGATGAAAGAAAATTGCATACTTTGAAGACTGAAGAAGTGTAATGTAGTGCACAATGGAAGTCCAACAAGAGGTGACAATGGTAGTAGGAGATTTGGACTAAAACCGTGGTGGTGCCGAGTTTGGTGTCGCGAGGATGTGGGTTCGTGTGTGGGAAATATCGTGAAATAAAGGGAAAGTACCGAGTTTGTGCGTATAAGTGCACGGTTTTTTAAAAAATATTTTCTTCCAAGCGATCGCTTAGAGAAACTCCAAGCGACCGCTTGGAGTAATTTTTTTGGAGCCATTGTGGCTCGGATGATGGCTCGGCGATTGTCCAGCTAGTTAAACTAAGCCGTCGCTTAGACTACCAGCTGGACAGTTTTGTGTCATTTCCCAATTTGTGGCCTCGATCGACCATCCGACACGCAATTCCTCGATTTTCGGGCCTAACAAGTTAAAGGGAGTGTGGTGAGTGTATGCATCATGAAATTTTTTTAAAATTTACTCAACTATTCAAAAACTTGTTTTTAGTCAATTTTTCCTAAAATTTCAACTTTTTCCACATTTTTTACTCTTTCGACCATATCACCCCCGAAGCCTCGATTTTCGTGCCTAACAAGTTAAAGTGAGGTAGTGAGTGTATGCAACATAGAAAAATTTGAAAATTCATTCAACTCTTTAAAAACTTGTTTTGGCCATTTTACCCCAAAATTTCAACTTTTCATCTATAAACCTATCCTATCATGTGATTCGACTATATTTCTATGACGAATACACCTTAAAAGAGTGCATGGAGTTTTGTAAACACTTAAAGATTCAAATAGAGCATAGCAGTATATTTTTATCTCCTATCGGACCCTACGATGATTTATACATTGTTGAATCTATTTCTCTTCTTTCAAATGTATGAAATAAATCACCAAACTCACACAATCATGTGCACATAATTATGGAGAAATTAAATTGCATATAAATCATTCAATAATTCAAAAACGTGTTTATAATGTCAAAAATATAAAACTAAAGATTAAAATATCATATTACAAGGTTCATCGATCTCATAGTACAAGAAAAAATAGTCTAACATGCTAAAGAAAGAAAAACAAAAGAATAGTTGAAGAAACGTCATCGCCCGATTAGATATTCGATTAATTCCTTGGAGTGTTTGATGATTCTTCGCGTTGTTCCTTGTATTCTTGCTCCAAATGTGTCAAAATATCTCTAATAATGTGTAGCCCCTTTTTCTGGACGTGGTTAGGGTTAAAAAGGGGGTCAAAGACGTGCTTCCATAGGTAGCTGATTCAAATAAGGAAACTAGATTTTTCACGCTGGAAATGAACCAAGCGACCGCTTGGTTAGTCAGATTCGCCCACTGGATTCCCTGGAGCAGCTTGCGCGACCGCTTAGGACTTCTTCAAAGCGATCGCTTGGAAGAACAAACTTTCAAATTCTTTCGTTTTGATCCCCAAGTTTCATTCTCTCATATCTTGGCTTCACTTCTTCTTTTTTTCCTTCTTTAATTATCCCATGACTTCACCAATTTGCACTTAGTCCATCTCCCTGCTCGATTCAATCTTTGGGACAACTTTTAGAAAATTGTAATTCGGTCCCTGAACTTTGATTTTCTTCCGTTTTTAGCTCATTTTCGCTTGTTTTTGCATACTTTTCGTTCCATCAATCAATATAGCTCTACAAACACAAATTGTACCGAATTAAGCCATATTTCAACATATACGTGCACAATTAGTCATGTTTTGTGATCTAAATAAATGTGTAAAACGCACTTATTAGTTTGTAACATTCGTCTAGACGTTGCAAAAGGTCTTTAACAATATTTTTTGAACGTTAAAATGCTTTTTTTGTTGTAGTGATATTCATCATCATTGATCATGAAAAACCTCATTCCTATGAACTTATAACACAATCTTTAAAGGGGAGAATTTGGAGAATTTAGACTCAGCAATGAGATACTATAAGAATAAATGCAAGTTGTTCGATACAACTCATGAAGTCGTAGAACTTTTTCAAAAAGTACTTCGAGACACATAAAAGAATAGTATCAAACATAACATCTCAAACCCTTTGAGAAGAACTTTATCGATGTGTAAAAATACAAAAAGAATATAACATAGAAACTTTAATTATACTCCAAAATCATGATTGGCCTGTTCCAATGGCTGGGGAAATTGTTTTACAGGGGATGCATTTTTCAATAATTTTTGGTAGATGTCTTCTTCAATAGCTACAAATGTGGTATAGGAAAATCGTATAATCATAAGCTCCATTGTGAAGTAAACTATTTCAAAATTCAAGCCAGACGGACGAACAAGGACAAATCGAAATACACAAATTACAAACTTGCTGCAAGTTAAGAAGAAACACAAATATATTTCAGTGACTTAAGGTAGGTCCGCCCTTATTTCTGTCATCCACTCACTGTAAATCTTTGCTTTCCTTAATACGTCTTCAAGAACCTACAAATTTTGATTTACTTAAAGACAAACGAAGGCTGAGTCTAAATTTTTTATTATATTTGGTCAAATTTTAGGTTAAATTGACGTGCCCAGATTAGATTCTGCTAAAACTGAAAATAAAACCAAACAAATGTTAAAAATAAGAATAAAATCTCAACCTAAAATATTTGGGGATCCGAGGTCGCACGTTGTCTATTTGATAACTGATTACTCAAATTTGGCCTCTAATTAAAAATGGTAGCAAGCAACCTGCGGTCTACATGTATCTATATCTATCCCTTAAATAGACACACAATAGAAATAACAATACAATATAACTACCCATATGCATCAAGAACAATTCGAGATTTCCATCTTCCTTTTTGATATAATCTTGGAATGGGCATACCTGGAAGACTGATTAAAGAAAGAATATCACAGAAATCTTTAGATTAAGCTGATATTTGTTGATGATATACTATCTATCAATTGAAGAACTGGAATAGGTTTGAGCCAATTCCGTAGATGCAACAAAGGGAGGGAATGAATAATTTTGGGGGGAAAATTTTTGGAGGCAAAGAAGAGTAGATGACTGCAAATTGAGAGAGGGAATGGCAATTTTGGGGAAAAACTTTGGAGGCAAAGAGAAAGCGGAATTACATAGGTGTAGTGAGGGTTTAGACTTTTGGAATTTGTTAACCAAAAAAAAAGAAAGTATTTTCTCTTTTTCTTTTTATTTATCTTTTAAATTCAAATATATATTTTGTGGGAAATAAAATTAGGAATACTGAAATAGTAATTGAAAAAATTTCGTTAGATTATTAGCCTACAAATATGTCAAATATTTTTGTTGACAAAAGATATATTTGAATTAAGGAAATATGATAAGAATGGAAGGAAATAAATTAAAAGGGAATAAAATCATGCATCCTTTACATTTTTTGCAAACTTTCAACGACAACAATTAATCGGTCGTTGAATGTCACCTTCAACGACTATGTCTTATTAGTCGTTGAATGCAAAAAACTATTTTGGCGCTATGTTAAAGTTGTAACCATGTTGTCATAAACCTTCAACGACTAAAACATAATCGGTTGTTGAATGTTACTTGTAACGATCATTAAATCAATAGTCGTTAAACGTCGAGTTTTCCTTTAGTTTCAACAATGGCATAAAATTATTGAACCAATTTACATTTTTTTTTTTACATTTTAAAAATTATTTAATGTGAGGAAAATGTAAAATTACCAATTTTCTCTTTTTAATTTGGTCAAATTTTCATTTTCTAGGTCAACTAACAATCAAATGGATGGATTGTCCTTATGGGGCAACAAAATGAAAGGGTTGCGACTGTGGGTGGTACAAAGTGAAAATTGAGGTAAAGTCTGCAAAAAAGTGAAAGGTTTGGAACAGCTGCTACAATTATCTCTTAATTTTTTACGTAGTCATGTATTAGACTCATATGTATAGACTTCCCGTTGTATATCTCATTGTATGCTTTTATTAATATGACTTGAATATCACATAAAATAGATATCGAAGATGTGTTCTTTAATCCTAAAGGTTTTTCATATGGAAGATCTTTAAACCACTCAACTTCTTTCCTAGTGTAGGCTAATGCCAAGAATTCAGATTTCATGGTTGAATGTGTTATGCATATTTGTTTCTTAGATGTTCAAGAAATGACACTTCCTCTAAGAGTAGACACAACCTAAAATAGATTTACTTTCACTAGTGCTAGCTATCCAACTAGTATCAGTAAATCCTTCTAATATAGCTGAAAATTCGGAATATTGTAGACCTCAATTATTGGTTTTCTTCAGATAATCAAGAAATCTCCCAATGGCCTTTGAATGTTCCTTACTTAGGTTATTAGTAAACCTACTAAATTTACTACTTATAAATACTATGTCCAGTCTTGTGCATTGAACTACACATATAAAACTCCTTATAGCACTTGCATTCTCCAATTGAGTTATAAATCTTCCACCATTCTTTATAAGTTTAGAACTTGGATCACAAGGGGTATTAAACTCTTTTATGGTCAAATGTTTGAACTTATTAATTACATTCTCTATGTAATATGATTGACTCAAATAAAAGCCCCCACTAGATTTTGTAACTTTAATTCCCAGAATGATATCCAAATTATCCAACATCCTTCATCTTGAATGTGGAAGATGGAAATCTCTTTGTTTCTTTTATTCCATCTACGTGATTATTTAAAATCAACATGTCACCAATATATTAGTAAATAAATACTACACAATTATCACATAATTTAAAATTCAAGCATTTATGTACGAAACCAAATGAAATAATCGTTATGAAAAAATATTTATGCCATTTCTTTGGTGTTTATTAAACCACATAATGATTTTACTAACTTGTACACATTGTGTTCATTTTCAGGTACAACAAACCCTTCACGTTGTTACATGCAAATCTCTTCATCAAAATCCCCATTTAAAAATGTTGTCTTGACATCCATTTGATGAACATGTAAATCATATATGAATGCAAATTCATGTTATTCTAACTAGAGGTACATATGTATAAAAAATCCTATCATTCATCTTGTTGATAACCTTGAGCTACTAATCTAACTTTAATGGTATTAAAAAAGCATCAACATTATATTTTCTGCTAAACACCCATTTACAATCAATATATTTAAAACCTAATGGTAAATTGACAAGTTCATATATATATATATATATATATATATATATATATATATATATATATATATATATATATATATATATATGACATAATTGAATCAATTTAATCTTTAATTGTATCTTTTCTATAATACTATCATGAGAAGCCATAACTTCTCTATAAGTTTTATGATCGATTTTTACTTGTGGAACAAAAGATATTGTTCTTATAACATTCTACTTATTTCCCTTTACTAAGTAAAATGAATAAGGTGAGGATCGATTTCGTCCAGTCTTAAAGTATTTTCCATCCAAGTTCATTTGCTTCTTCGAGGCTTACTAGATTAATCAACATATTTAGAAGATATTTCTTCTTGTATTTCCACAAGAGCTAGGAATCTCTTTATGGGTTTCCCAAAATTCAGAATTAGAGAATAGTGAATTCTCAAAGAAGTCTACGTCATTAGATTCAATTATCACATTGATATTCAAATTTAGTAGTATATCTAATTTGTTATTACTATCATATCCAACAAAGGCACATTTGATATCTTTTGGACCTAACTTGGTTCTTTTAGGGTCCCTGTTTTTAGAATATGCAAGACACCTCCACACCTTAAAGTATCTAATATTCGATTTTATTCCTTTTCACAATTTGTAAGGAGAAGCCTTTGTGAATTTTGAAGGAACCTTATTTAATATTCTACATAAACTCAACAAAGTTTCATCCCAAAAGTTAAATGGCAACTTAGATAAGTTAACATGACATTTATTATTTCAACTAATGTTCTATTTATTCTTTCAGCCAAATTATTTTGTTTGGGTATCCTAAATGCAGATTGAATATTAGTTGAAATGATAAATGTCATGCTAACTTATCTAAGTTTCCATTTAACTTGTGAGATGGAACTTTGTTGAGTGCATGTAGAATATTAAATAAAATTCCTTCAAAATTTACAAACTATTTTTTTGAGTGTCCAAAATCCAATACATTGATGTAACCTTGTTGTTCACAAAATGATTTAAAATTATTAAAAAAATTCTCCTCTATCACTTCTTAGAGTTTTTTTTTTTCCCTCAGAAGAAGGTGAAATTTCATTGTTATTCTCCATGATTACTTTGTTATCGGTATATTGATCAATGGTAATCATATATTATTTATTACTATGTGTCAGTTGATAAATTGTAGACATATTATTTATTAGTATGTGTCAATATTTTAGAAGAATATTATGTTAATTCTTTGAAAAAAAAAAATATGTTCATATATATATGTATTTCAAAAGAGGAAAAATCTTATTGTCCAATAGAAGCCCGTTTCATAATAATATTTTTAGTTAATATTTATTTACTCTCCTAAATGCCACAACTATATATATATATATATATATATATATATATATATATAATATTTTTAAGCATATTATAATATTGCTCTAGAAGAAGCATAAATCTTGGCATGATTTTATATTGGCCAATTTTTGCCCCAAAATATTGAAGTCGTGTTGTTTTAGCATTAGTCATTCAGTGCCAAATAACAATTTTACGACATGAATTTTTTCATCGCATAGAATGGATAC
Source organism: Osmanthus fragrans (assembly GCA_019395295.1). Classification (NCBI taxonomy): domain Eukaryota; kingdom Viridiplantae; phylum Streptophyta; class Magnoliopsida; order Lamiales; family Oleaceae; genus Osmanthus; species Osmanthus fragrans. Next base: position 6,201,331 of record CM033363.1, on the reverse strand, counting down.
AATTTTGCTAGATTTTTAGTGTGTATGGTGAAGATACAGCATGTTGACATTGTTAATATTTCACATAACTAGAATCCATGTGTATTTTCTTTCATTTTCGAGTGCAATATATTTTATATCACTTGTAACAAAATATTTTAATAAATAAGCATGATATTGTATTAGATCGAAATTCATGCACGTGTTAATTCATAATATCTATCATAAGCCATCTTTTCCATGTGCTTTTTCAATCATGAAAATATATATTTCGACATATTTATAGATGTTAATTTTTCATTAACTAGTCATGTTATATGAGATATAATATTATTTTGAAAACTATGAGAAAGTGGTTATAGAGAACATTTGTTCTGTCTCATACTTTTGATATCTACCCTATGTCAACTATCTAGCTTTAAATATGTATATGTCAGATTTGTATTGTACACGTAATATTGAATGTCATGAAGATTTTATCATTTGGCATAATCGGTTACACAATCATATCATCAATAATGATGCGAAAACTATAGAAAATTTGAATAAACTTTAATTGAAGAATAAGAAGAATCTTCCAGTATATGTTAAATAACTTTGTTTGTTAAATGCCTCCAATGAACTAATAAACCTACCTTTCTTCTTAGTGAAAGTTGTATTACATGTAGTAACATTCACTACAACAAAATATATCATTTACAACCTACCTTTTCATTTTTAAAAAACAGCATTTAAATATTTGATTACCAGGAAACTATACTCTACTCATAAACAGCAGCAGTAAATTTTAAAAAACAATGCTTAAGTAAGTAATTTAGCTCAACAAACAACAAATAAGTAATTTAACTTAAACAAACAAAAATGCAAAAGTAAGTAATTTATAAAATAGAAGCCATATCCACTTCGATGCAAAAGTAATTTACAATTTCATTTGTTGTGATTGCAATGAATCCACTTCGATGTATCTAATTCGCCATGCTATTGTACTTCCTAATGCATCTTCAAAAAGAAAAAGCTCACGTGTAGAATGATATAAGCTAATATTATCAATCACTTCATTAACCCAAACTCTCCAACATTCATTACCAAGTGGTACATGATGCACTAAATCGCTTGGATTTGTTGATGCGATTTCACCTTTTGTAACAATATCACCTTTCCCAAACCAAGAAAACAATTTGCATTTCTTATTTTGAAGGTTATCTGAATCATTCAAGCTTCTGTCTCTAGGCTATAAAATTCATATCCAATTGTACAATTTATTATTTTCAATATAGACAGTATATGTAATTTAGAATAACATTCATTAATTCTAGTTTTCCACTTACATTATCTTCTTGTACAGCAGTCATACTTTTCATTTGAAACAAAGCTTTTAATTCTTTAATTTCATCTCTCAACTCTTGGACTTGAGTTTGCAAGTTATGACTGTGCACCAAAGCATTCAACTTTGAAGGAGTCACACCGAAACCAAGACCTCTTATCCATCCTCGACGTTCTGGACCAAGTACTCTAGCGACAACATCATCTCTGAGGGAGTGTTGGCTTGGAGAGGTTACCGTCTTTGAACCATGCTTTTATTTTGTTATGATATGAGGAAATAAATTAATGTGCTAAAATTGTAAATATAAGCTTCGAATGACCAAAAATTAATAAAATCAATATTGTTACCAATGTTTCCCCAGCTGATTCATTAATAGGTTCACCATTTTTTCACGTATGTCCTCGAATATAAACATCATCTCTTGTTATGGAATTATGGTCTTCACTTTTAGAACGCCGCATTTTACATATTTCATATATGTAAACATTTATAATTTTTCAAGCAAATTTAACTTTTAATTTAACTTTTACCATTTCAGCTTCTAAGCGAGCAAAGCCCTTTCTACTCGTTGTATGCATTATGGTTTGACTTGCTCTCATCTTTTTGAATCTTTCATTCTTTTCCTACAAAATCAATTTGTACTATGTAAGCATAACTTTTATTAGAAATGTAGAGTCTGCAAGTAAGCAATTTAGGAAAAAAACAATTAAAGCTTACCTTATATGGTTGAGTATTGCGTTCTTTAATAAATACTTGCCATTCTTCCATTGATTCAACATTATTAGACTTGAGGAGAGCAGCAGCTCGTGTCATGCCCGTTGTTTTTCCTCTGTCATTTATTGCTTTAAGCATATTAGATCGATGATCTCACCAATTCTTTCCCATTTTTTGCATGATGTATTTTCTATGACAAGTATCAACATCAAACTTTTGTTGCATCAAAGTACACAATTTATTAATATAAATTTAATTTAAATTATAATAAAAGACATGAAGTTTATATTACCTGCACATGCTCCCATATGTCATCAAGAAAACTTTCACTAATATCCTTCCAATTTTTCCATGTAATTGGTATAAGTTCTCTAACCGTGGTCTTAATAAATGATGATAGCTTAGTTGAACTTTTACAAATTGGTTGCCCTCTTTCATTAAACTCTACTGGTAACTTCGTGCATTTTCCCTTGTTGAGATAAATCAATTTTGCTCGACCCCTTTCCTCTCTCAGTAGTACTAGCACTATTAGGCAACAATTCATTTTCTTGTGTGTTTTTAGAATTAGAACCTCCTTCTGATATTCTTATATTTGCCCAATCACTGTGAAACATAGGAACTTTAAAACTATGATAATCTAGTAAAATTATGTCTCTAATAACCCCGTAATAAGATATTTTACCAACTACATGGCTTGTATCCTCCACACTAGACCGACAAATAGTTTGTGCTTCAATAGAAACACAACTGTTTTGTGCAGTTCTACTAACATCGATTGTATGAACCCGATGTCCATTGATAACTTAACCAGAATGTAATATCACATCATATCTAGGCCGACGTGCAAGCCATTTCAATGTCTTAGACATGTTACAATTGTCCTGTTTGCCTTTCTCCGCAAACCAAGAAGTGAAAGTCTCCATATGTCTCATTTGTAATAATGTTTCATTCTTTGCTATACGACTCTCTGAATTCTTAATCTCCTCTTTATGTATCCTAAATGAAAATAAATAAATAAATAGTAAGAGAAGTTTATGAGAGATTGTTAACCAATGTTAAACTAATAAATTAACTAATTTCATTATATTATATATGGCTCAACTGCAGAACTATTAAACAATACGTAACGATGAGCAACCTCTAACATTTCTGGATTCAAAGTCTTTAACTTTCCTTCAGAAATCGGACGTCTATCAGTAATTGTTTCATTCTCAAAATCCTCATTCCGAGTATGTCGAACACCTACTTCAGCAGCTTGTTTCATGTAACCACTACAAAAATGCATACATTCATCGGCTAAATAATGCTCTGCTATGCAGTCCTCAGGTCTTGAATAATTTTTGACATATCCCTTAAGTGTTTTCATAAACCTAATAAATCATATAATAGACATGAGATATCTAAGTAATTAGAAGAAGAAAGTTTGAATACTTACAAAAGTTTATAATAATTTACCTCTCAAATGGATACATCCAATGATATTGTACATGTCCACTAATACGAACCTCACGCCCAAGGTGGATGGTTAAATGTATCATTATGTCAAAAAAGGATGGGGAAAATACATTTCTAGCATACACAAAGTCACTGCAACATCCTTCTCAAGCTTTTCTAACTTATTTTGATCGATGACTCTTTGACATATTTCATTGAAAAATGCACATAGTCGAAAAATTGCATTTCTTGGTTCTCGCAGTAAAAGTCCTCTTAATGTAACTTATAGCAATTGTTGCATGAGCACATGGCAATCACGAGATTTCAGATTTAAAATCCTTTTATCTGCTAATGAAACACACTTTGAAATGTTAGAGCTATAACCATGAGGTAATCTTCAATCAACTAACCTCTTACAAAATAACTCTTTCTCTTTTTTGGATAGCATATATGACGCTGCGGGAAGGTAATATTTATTTCCTTTCAATTCTGGATGAAGCTCCTTTCTAATACCCATATTGAGTAAATCTTTACGGGAATTTAACCCATCTTTTGATTTTCCCTTCACATGCAAAATAGTGTCAAGAATGCTTTCGCAAATATTCTTTTTAATGTGCATTACATCCAAATTATGCCGCAAAAGTAGTGTCTGAAAAATAATAATATAAATTTCTTAAAAAAGTTTAAGCAAAGAAATATGTAATTCAAGATATTTTAAAATGACTAACCTCCCAATATGGCAGTTCAAAAAATATTGACTTTTTTTTTTCCATGGCCAATTAGAATCTGATTTTTTCACCTTTCATTTTTTCTTTTTTTTCCCCAATTATTGCTAACATTCTTTATTGAACACATCATTACTCGACCAGTTAATATTTTAGGACTAGGCCGATGCTCATTGTTTCCATCAAACCAAGCTTGTTTCAATCGATAAGGATGATTATATGCAAGAAATCTTCTATGACCTATGTATTAAAACTTTCGACTATATGTCAACCATTTTGCACATGTGGATAAACCACATACTGGACATGCTACATCGCCTTTCGTAGGATATCCTGATAAGTTCTCATAAGCTGGAAGATCATTAATTGTCTACATCAGTACAACTTTCAAATTGAAGGTGGACTTGGTAAATCCATCATATACTTCAACACCAATATTCCACATCTCCTTTAAGTCTTCTATTAGTGGTTCTAGATACACATCTATATCATTTCCAGGTTGCTTGGGACCTGGGACTAATAAAGTCAACCACAAATTTTCCTTAGACATGTATATCCAAGGAGGGAGATTATATATAACTAGTATCACTGGCCAACAACTATAACTAGAACTTAGGTCACCAAAGGGATTAAATCCATCAGAAGAAAGGCCAAGTCTAAGATTTCATGGTTCAGATGCAAAATAAGGCCATTTTTTTTTATCAATTCTCTCCCAAGCTAATGAATCAACTGGATGATGCATTTTTCCATCTAGACTTTTGTGATTTGAGTGCCATATTAAATGTTCTGCCTTATCAAGTGACCTAAACATTCTTCTAAATCGTGGTATAATCGGAAAATATAGCAAAACCTTTGCAGGTATCCCATTTTGAATTTTCTTAGTCCGTCCATTGACTTTCGACCGCGAAGATGCACATTTTGGACATGTCTCCAGATCCTCTAGATCATTTCTAAACAAACAACAATCATTTACGCATGCATGTATCTTCTCATACCCCAAATCAAAGGTTTTCAATAAACTTTTTATTGAATTGCAAGAATTAGGAATGGTGTTCCATGTGGTAGCATATCTTGGATAATCTCAAGAAGTTCATTGAAACCGTTGTCAAATATATCATATGTAGTTTTAAGCTTGTATAAGACAATACTAGCAGATATCCTTGTATATTTTGTGCAACCAGGGTATAAAGGAATTTTTACACCCTCATATAAATTTGAAAAGTCTTTCTCTCTATCTTCATTCTCGAGTTCTATAATATTGTCTTCCTGGAAAAGTGCATCTCTATACATCCTATACGTCTCTAAATTTTCTACATCTTGAGGAGGCAATGATGCTGCATTCGATTTTGCCCCATGAAACACCCTGGTAGTATACGTAGGATCCATGCCATTAATGATCAAATGCCCATATATTGTATCAAAATGTTGATGGAATAGGTTTTTGCAACATTTGCAAGGGCATATGACCTTTTCTGGATTCCTCGTATTGGCTTGCACCATATTTGCAAATTTTTTTGCACCACGTTGGTATGCCTCTGAAACTCTATGAAAGAAAGCTAAATAAATCATCTAAAAGGCATTTGAAGACATTTTAAAATATTCTAAATTTAAGACGACAAGATAACCTTGATAAGTATACCCAATCTTTATCCATGATAATATATCAACACTAACTATTAAGTTATAATCTGTTATAACACAGTAAAAACGATTATGTTAGGACATAATAAAAATCAAGTTCCAATTAGGTAAGTCATTTTGACAATAAAATTTCTCACAAACTGAAATTACAAAAAATTAATTCAATTCTCAATTGAAATAACAGAGAAAAATGAAACTTTGATAATATCTATTCGGATTTCATGTAACTAAGATAAGGTCCGTAATTAAATAAAATGAAGCAAATCTCAATAATATAACGGATTCAGAAAAGAAGAAATTGAATAAAGCAAACCAACTTGTCTATTGAGGAGTATATAGGAAATTTTATGCACTATCAATTGATAAAAAATCCTACAATTAGTAAACAATGTTATAAGATAGATTGAATGAATATATCATGGTGTCTATTGAAATAGAAGTTTTAAAATATATTGATTGTAATAGCATAATTGTTTATTATTATTTTTTTATCATAAATTCCAGAAGAGTGTAATTAATTTAGACATTTAAAAGTTTTAGATTATTGTTTCTTATTATTTTAAATATACATATTCCCGAATATTTATTGGATCTTCAATTTGAAGTTTGCCTAAAACCCCTAAAATTTCAGGACTGCTGAAATATGTGCCTCTTACTTTGCTCATTTTCTTTTATTGAAGTCACAATCTCTATTTCAGGAAAAGAAGCATCTAGCTAGGCAAAAGTTTTACATGGAACTGCTGATATATATGCAATTTCTCTTTGAATCTATCACGTATTTATGACTTGATGTTTGGTATAGATTTCTTTTTCTACAGGGAAAAATATATACTCAAAGATTACATTTTGGAAGATTCACCAAATCACTTGAAGTACCACGAAATGCAAAACACTTCAAATTCACCAAATCACTTAGTTTACATTTTGGAAGATTCAAATCTCAAAGACAGTGATAGACACACAGCTAGCATATAATAGGTTACTTCAAATATAACACCAGATAGTTTCTTAACACAATGGAGCAAGAGACATGCCAAAATAACACCCCCAAGCAGTATTAAATAATAATCATTCGAACAATTCCTTACTAGGCACATATTTAGCAATAGTGGTACAACATAAAATTGACAGTAATAAAATACAGGATTTCACTTCCAGGATTAGTTTCAATGATGCACACAAGTATAATGGCTATAAATAAAAAAAGCAACAGAGTAAGGCAACTTCACTATAGGTATAACAATTGACAGTAATCAAATACTGGAGCATCAACTAACATGTCAATGGCTATTAGAACTTCTACAGCATCTTTCTACAGGAGTCCTTGGCCCAACCAACTCTTTTCTTCTTCCTCATTGCTTGTTCTTTTAGAAAATTTAATGTTTAAAATCTATACAGTTTATGCCCATAAAGTCAACTCAATCTAACAACACGACAGACATCAATCTAACAACACGATAGGATGTCTTCAAGTTCTCATGTATAATCAGTACACTCAAACTCAAATCTCAATCTAGCAGTAACTGAAGGCAAAAAATAATAACAGAAATGAAAATAAAAGAAGAGGCAAAACCTAGGATCTGAACCTCCAACTCGAGAATGAAGGAGCAACTAGCCTTCTTTGTTTGTCAAGTTGAATAAAAGGAGAGAGAAAGAGATGGTGGCTGACTCATCGGGTGAAGTTGTGGCGCAGAGATGCCAATGAAGTTGTGGCGCAGAGATGAGGGAAAAATGTGGAGCAGAGATGAGGGGAAAATGTGAAGTTCTGGCGGAGGGGAAAATGTGGCGCAGAGATGAGGGGAAAAGGAATGGGAGAAGACGGTTGAATTTAGGGTTGGGCCACTGGGTTGTAATGTTCTCACGTCTTCAATTTATTGAGAACAACCACGGCGTGCTTTAATGCACGCCTAAAGCACGCCGTAAATAATAACAGACACAGCGTGCTTAAATGCACGCTGTAAATAATGAATAAAACGGCGTCCAATGCACGCCGTAAATAATCTTAATGGGCTTAATTGAGAACAAACACGGAGTGCTTTAATGCACGCCATAGATACTTCTCTACTACAGTGTTCATAAAATGAACGCCGTAAATACTTCAAGCCACTTATTTTTAACGGCATACATATCTCGCACGCCGTAGTTAGTAATATTTTACGACGTGCTATACATGCACGCCGTAAATGAATGCCGTAAAAGGCTAAAAATGGTGTAGTGATTGTTATGCGTAATGTCAATAATAAAGTTCATGTATTTGTTGACCTGAAAGAGAGTGACCATAAACTTACATACCAATTTTAAAAGCTGCTTGGATACTGTCCATGTAGGACAATCTATATCAAAATGTTATAACTAGTGAATCCAAGGCACACTTGAAGTGTGATACATCAATAGATTTTAAGATAAAATTCTTGAAAAAAAGGAGCAAATAATATAAATAATCTAATCGAGTAGATGTATACTCTTGGAAATCATATAGATATAACTAATTGTAAAACCCTAGAAGAGATTTAGGTACATGAAATTTTATAAATGAACAAAATATTACCTTGGGAAAAGAAATGAAATAAAAATTAAATAGTCATTGATTACATAGTTTTAGTACAATATAACATGCAATATTGTGAATGAAAGCTAGTCTTTTGAATCATAATCTTTCAAAGAATGTTCATGTAGAATTGATTGTCCAAAATAAAAAGGACACAGTCCAAGAAAGATTGACCTTGCTAGAGAAATATGAAGTTCGAACACTTAAAAGTGTAAAGCTAGTAATACTTGTGTGAAAACAAAATGAAAAAAATGAAGTAACATATAATACACCTCTCTTAACATAATAATTTTTGCAGACATATAAATGCATAAATCTTCCTATGGGTGCAATCACAAGTTGATAAATTGTTATCCTAGCAATGTATGAAAGTTGATATGCACCTAATAGATGTGGTTATGACCAAATTATATGGCATGCATAAAAATAATATCTATATAAAGTCTCAAAATGATTTAATATGCTCAGAAGAATATATTTCAAGTTTTCAAGAAACTTATGCTTTTAAAGTATAGACATACTTTACAATTTGGACTTATGCAATATAATTTTCTTATCGAATATCTGTTGTAAAATTTTATATGATGATGAATGACTTATTTGGTATTATCTTGTTCATGGCTTAGGACATAAAGAAGAAAACAAAATTCGAAAGAAAATTTCCTATCAAATCCTCACCCCACCGCCTCAAATCTCTTAAGAAGAAAGAACTAGAGTCTGAAGATGACATGGAAGAAGAACCAAAACTAAAAATGATCTATTTCTCACTATTCTAACCTCCCTTTTGATGATGAGATTTTCATAATAGTAATCAAATTAATGATGCCAATACCAATACTAAAACTACTGGAACAGAGTAGAAGAAGAAGATAAAGCGGCCCAGAGCAACGAATTGAAAAATAAGAAAATTTATGCTTCGAGAATGATGAACAGAAAACAAAGAATCTTGGTGAAGAATATGAAGCTCAAGGAAACAAGCTTGCTGAGTTAATTTTTATTTGTTGTCATTGTTCACGAAAATACGTTCGATTTAAAGTCATCGCAAGTGTACGGTTCGTTACAAGTAATAAAGTAGACTTTTAGAGTCCGAATTGTCGATCCCACAGAAATTGAGTAGTTCAATGATAATTATCTCGACCTTAACCGAAATAAAATGAGTGCTTGATGTGTTTTATACTAAATCCTAACTAAACTAGATAATAAAATCCTACTATGAAAGAATTGGCTAAACTATATGCGAATTATCCTAGAATGCAATATGATGTTTGAATGCAAATTGATTTACTTTAACGATAGAAAAACGTACTAGGATTACAAATCCCCATGCAACAATTCATTTCAATCCTAGTTTTACAATTTGACAACACGATTAAATATTGAAGAATCAATGTTCATATTGAATTTAACAATCTCTTTCGAGTAGTGTTAAACATATCCTACCATGCAATCCAACTGTATTTCTATGACGAATACAACATAAAAGAATGCATGAAATTTGGTAAACACTTAAAGATTCACATAGAGCATAGCGTTATGATGATTTATACATTTTCGAATCTATTTCCCTTCTTTCGAATGCATGAAATAAATCACCAAACTTATACAACCATTGCGTATATAATTGTAGAGAAATTAAATTGCATATAAATCATTCAATAATTCAAAAACGTGTTTATAATATCAAAAATATAAAACTAAATATTAAAATATCATGTTACAAGGTTTATCAATCTCCTAGTACAAGAAAAACTAGCCTAACATGTTAAAAAAAGATTAACAAAAGAAATAAATAGAAGATGACATCACCCAATTATTTCTTGAAGTGAAATCTTGAATCTTGGAATCAATCTTCTCGTTCTTCCCTTCCTTGTTGCTCTCCAAGCCTTCAATAATATGTTAGAATGTGTTCTCCCATTGTTCTGGACGGAATTAGGGTTTTAAAGAGGTCAAAGAATGGTTTCCATAAGAGGTTAAATCAAATAAGGAAACCAGAATTTTCACGCCGGGATTTTACCATGCGACCGCATGGTTAACTAAAATTGGCCCCTGGACAGCTTTTCGTATTTTGGTCATAACTTTCTCTACTGATGTCCGATTGAAGTGAATTGAAGTGAGTTGGAAAGATGACTCAAATAACTACAACATGGATTCAAATATCATCTTCCAATTCGATCGATTACCATGTCAAAAATAGGTCTCAATATGAGGCTAAAAATCGGTGCATAACTTTTTGATTAGAAATTTATATGTGATCATACTTTGACGATATTTCATCCCTTTGATATCTTCTTTCAACCAATTGACTCCTAGCACTTTTGAATCTGCATTCCATCATCTGTCACGTCTATGGATTATTTTCATGTTGTTCATTTTGATCCCGAACTTTCGTTTTCTTCAGTTTTCGTCATTTTTCGCTCATTTTCGCATATTTCTCGTTATATCCATCAATGTTGTCCTGCAAACACAATTTATATCGAACTAAGTCATATTTCAACATACTCGTTCACAATTATCCATATTTTGTGGCTTAAATAAATGCGCAAAACGCACTTATAAGTCATTTCATGAAGCCCTAAACCTAATTGTGGTATCAGAGGGTCTCCAAGGGTTTAGGGTTTTTTTTCTCTAGATTTATAATTTTGATTTGTTAAGTTGTACGATTCAGAAATTTGGGGATATTGTCACAATAAAACCCATTTACTAAGGTTTGGTTCTGAAAATTTCTCAAGGAATATATGTATTTTGTGACTTAGCCATGTTTCTTCCATGATTTAGGTGTGTTACATTGATTTTTTCCTTGCTTTTAGCCTCTATTTGGGAAGAATTTATAAACGGTTTAATTCATAAATAAAATTAAATGAGCTGATGGATAAATAGATAGTATTTGTGGATCCATTGAAATATATGGTTGAAAATAAAGTTATATCTTTTATAAATGATTTTTCCAAATGAATGTTTAATTTCAACTCTTATAAATCACCCAAACCAAACCTGTATTCTAGCTCCCTAGACCTTAGAACTTGATTATGTTGTAATCTTGTTGTTCAAAATCAATTCGGACGAATTGAAAACTAAAAGAGAAAAAAGGAAATTCGTGCCACATAAATGGCTTATGCGACCGTATAGGCAGTTGAGGCTTGCGATCACATATGGTCCTTCAGAGCCAATATGTGCAGCCAACATTATAGCCATGCGGCCGCATGGGCCATGGCTATAGTCTATGTTGTCGCATGGCTTTATAATCAAGCCATTGGCTGGATTTGTTTTGAATTCTCTGGTGGTTTTTGAGTGAATCAATGCATATTTTCTGGGTAAGATAGAACCATTTCGTGTAGGGATGATTGAAAACTATATATACATAATAGTATTCATCCCAAAACACTATAAAAACATTCTACAATTCATCCAAATATTGAAGAGATTATAGTTTCTTTACATAATCAAAACCTCTGTTTTCACTTGTTCATTTGGATAATTACTTTGCTTTTGGTATTCTTCATTGAGGATTGATAAATCCTACAAACTATTTGTTATTTCAATAATTTAAAAGCACTGAGAGAGGAGGCAATTATCATTTGAGGACAATGATCTTTTCGTGTTCAAGTCTTCTTCGAATATCACTTTTTATTCTTCTTCTTCTTCTTTTCCATTGCTGTATAATAGTTTTAAAGATTCACAAATGATATTCTTCATTTTATTGCGATGGAGATGAAAACTATACTTGCTACCATCAAGTTGATGAATCGAGATTTGGTGCGCTTGGATAGATTTGATGGATCAAACTTCACAAGATGGCAAGACAAACTCAAATTTCTTTTAAAGGCATTAAAAATCTTCTATGTGCTTGATCCAAACTTGGAGCCAATTCCCAATGAAACCGAAAAAGATACCGAAGAAGTTCGTACCAAGAGAAATAAAAGGGAAGATGACGAATTGATATGTCACAGTCACATCATAAATGCTCTTTCGGATTGGTTAAATGATCTCTACACTTGCACCACTTCAGTAAAGGAAATCTGGAATGTACTTGAAAACAAATATAAGTCCGAGGAGGGAGGTACCAAGAAATTCTAATTTCTAAATACTTCGATTTCGAAATTCTCGATAATGTTCCTTTGTTGCTTTAAGTACATGAATTGCAAATCATTGTCAACAAATTGAAAGCGATGAAAATCAAACTTTCCAAATCCTTTCAAGTGGGAACAATTATTGCTAGATTTAATTTAACAAAAGCATTACGACAAAAGAGATTAATTGAATTAAGGGCAAACTCGCAAGCTCGATTTACTTACTTAAGTGTTAATCCACATACAATCAATTGTAAACTCCTCATAATCTATTGAAATGTAATTGCTACAAGGTTGTAGAATAAATAGCGATTACGTACTATAAATCCCAAAATAACATTCATCGAATCAACTCAATCATTTAGTTGTACACCCAAACAATTAAGAAGAACAACATGAATATTAAAATCAATGGATTAAATACATCAATCAAGAGAACTATAAAACACAAATTAATTAAAAATCATTACTCGGGTTTGAAATCACCCCAATCACATATGTATTTAGTTACCCATGAAATATTCACAAATAACCAATAAAAACTTACAACCTATTAATAGAAAAATAGATGAAAGAGAGAAAAGCTTATTGATAATGAGAGAAATTGTTGAGAGATCTTCAAAATCAATGGGTCTTCTTCTCCAAACTATTCCGCCACTGCCAAGCTCCAAGCTTTCACAAAATGCCCAAGAAAATCAAAGAAAAAAGAAAGAAAAGATGAAAAGAGAGAAGAAAATGGATTTTTCTTCTAACCTAGGGTTTTTGGAGATGAAAGAGATGAAGTTGAATAATAGAGAAAGTGGCTTTTTAAGGTCTTTTAAAAGGGTCAAAAACATGTTTTAATATTGCAAAATGGTCCAAAACAATAGAAACCGGTCAAACAGGCCATGAGGCGCGCCGAGGCCCCACACTGTAGCCATATATATATATATATTAAAAAAAATTGAAAGCCGAATTCCTCTTTTTGCGCCGTTGATCATTTCTTCATTTTTCTCATCCAATTTGGGATTTAGCATTGGAACACCTACAAAATAGAAAATAACTAAATTAAATAGTAAAATATTAGCGAAAACTCACAAATATCTAAATTTAACGGCTCAAATAAGTACGAAAACCCGCACTTATCATTTCATAATCATGTATCGTTGTTTGCGTTGTTTTGGAAAATTGAAGTATTGGAGGAAGGAGTGAAAAATATAGTATTTGTAATCTGTAATTTGATACATTAATGAAATGCAGTTCATCTCAAAACCCTCTTCTCCTTAATGAAGGGACATAAACTGACTATGACTTGGGAGTAAAATGCTTTGAAACAACCAAAGAGGTTCATAAATTACAAAGAATTAATTAGCATTACTTCGAATAAAATTGGAATTTGAGCACTTGTCCTAGAACCTTCGATGAGCGACCATGCTTAAGTGGATTGAATAAACAGATTGACCCATTCGATGACTTTGGCAATCGTCCTCATAGAACCAACTTGAATCTGAATTACGATTTAGATCAAGTCATAAAAAATTGATTTTTTTTTAAATTTTTTTTTTGTAAATCTAGAGGTAATATCAACATTTCTATATTTATGTAATAATTCATTCTATCAATATATGATTAGTCAACTACACCATATCCATCCGCTCCCCTCCTTTCCTCCTCAACAATATCGAATGAGGGTGTAAAAAGAGCTACTCTTTTTTTCTTTTTCTCTCTAAGATTAGATGATACTCTCTCTGTCTCACAAAGATATACTTTTTTCCATTTTTACATAGATTAAGAAAATGTAATTAATATAATTGAAGTAATAAATTTTACCTATATTTTTCTAATATACACTTAAAATGAATAATGATTTACACATGAGTAGTTCATATTTATTGATAACAATGAACATTAAATAAAGACATATTAGAAAATTAAGAAATCAATTATATTTTTGACTAGAAAAATGATTTATAATTTGCGATAAATAAAAATAAAAAAACAAAATCTATCTTGTATGGGAGGGAAGGAGTAAATTTTACTTCAATGAATGAGATGAGAATCAACCGCAAATTTCTTTCTTCTTTTTTCTTTTAATATTATTATTATTATTATTATTTTAAATGTAAAGTACAATGCAATTCAACACTTCAATATGTAGCCTTCGTCCTACGGCTGTCGCTCGTACTGCCCCTTAAAAGTATCCTAAATCCCCTCCAACCCTCACATTTCAAAACAGCCACAGCTTCCTCACACTTTTTCCCTTGAGCATATCTCATTCACATTCTTCCTGAATTCCTGAATTCCCTTTCTATTCCAGAAAACCTTATCAACAACCATCATGGCAGCGGCGGTGCGTGAGGAGAACGTGTACATGGCAAAGCTGGCCGAGCAGGCAGAGCGATACGAGGAAATGGTGGAGTTCATGGAGAAAGTATCGGAGTCTTTGACGGAGAACGAGGAGCTGACTGTGGAGGAGAGGAATCTTCTGTCAGTGGCTTACAAGAACGTGATAGGCGCACGGAGGGCGTCGTGGCGGATCATATCGTCTATAGAGCAGAAGGAAGAATCGAGGGGGAATGATGACCATGTCAGCACAATCAAGGACTACAGATCTAAGGTTGAATCGGAGCTTTCCAATATCTGCGATGGAATTCTAAAGCTGCTTGAATCGAAGCTCATCGTCTCTGCATCTTCGGGCGATTCGAAAGTGTTCTACCTCAAAATGAAGGGGGATTATAATCGGTACTTGGCTGAGTTTAAAACTGGCGCTGAAAGAAAAGAGGCTGCTGAGAGTACCCTCACAGCCTACCAGGCTTCTCAGGTTTGTTTGATTTTAATGTTTCCAAGTATTTGTTTAATTTTATCGATTTCGTTTTGGTTTTTTCCATTCTAATAATGTTTGTGTTTGTGTTTTTGCATAAATGCATTTCATCCTGTATGTGATTTGTTCTATGGCGTTCGGGGATAAATAGATTGATATGGATTCACTTTGTGGAATTAGCTATGAATTGCAGATTTCCTTTGTATATGTTTAATGTGTTAGAGGTTAAGACAACCAACGGTTCTCCTAAATATTTAGGAGGTTAGGAAAACCAATGTTTTTTTTGTTTAATGGCAACATATTTAGTTCAATTATATTAACTATTTAATAAATATGGGCTAATTGAGTAGATACCAATATTCTTATAATTAGGAGATTATGGGAACCCTGATTAAGCAATATGTAAAGACCCTTTTGGTTATGGTCCCCAATATACTAAATCACACATAGTTTCCCTTCTCCCCATCTAGAAGAGAGACGACGGTCACATTGAGGAATTAAGGCAATTTGGTTGAGGAAGATCACAAACCACTCACTTTCATTTGTGTTCATGTGCACGTGATTGATTGTCGTAGTAAATCTGTAACAGTAGAAAATCGTTCATAATGGATCCAGGTATATAATCTGAATCCGTGAATCCTAATATTTTGGCATGATGTTGATCCTAGGATTTTGGTCATTTTGATCTATGGTGTTTGCATCTAGATTTGTTTCAGTTTTAGGTATGAATTAAATTACCAAGAAGTGGTATCAGAGCGAAAATTAAGTGAGAATTCTGCCACCTTATGGCAGAAGTGTTTAAGTCATATCTCTAAGCTGAGAATTCAAAGGCTTGTGTCGAATGGAATTCTTGAGTCCCTGGATTTAACAAACTTCCAAGTCTGTGTTGAGTGCATCAAGGGGAAACGAACAAACATTAGAAAATTGGGCGTCGAGGGAGCTACAGAAGTCTTAGATGTAATACATACTGATATTTGTAATCCATTCCCTACGTCTTCCTGGAATGAACAATAGTACTTCATTACGTTCATAGATGATTACTCTAGATTCGATCACCTATATTTAACATACGAGAAGTCACAGTCCCTGAACGTTTTCAAGTCTTTCAAAGCTGAAGTTGAACTTCAACTTGAAATGAAAATAAAGGTTGTCAAATCTGACCATGGTGGTGAATATTATGGAAGGTATGATGGATCAGTAGAGCAACGTCGAGGACCATTCGCTATTTTCCTCAATGAGTGTGGAATTGTTCAGCAATACACCATGTCGGGCAAACCCAGTATGAACGGTGTTGCAGAGTGACGAAATCGAACTCTTAAAGATATGGTGAGGCGTATGATTAGTCATTCCTCTTTGCCAGAGTCACTTTAGGGAGAAGCTTTGAAGACCGTAGTGTATATCCTTAACAGGGTACTAAGCAAGGCATTTGCCAAAACCTCTTATGAGCTTTAGACAAGCAAGAAGCCTAGCATTAGACACTTGAAATGGGAAATGCGAGATTCCTCAAGGATATTAAGTTTGAGGGAAAAGAAAACAAAAAGAATGTTGTCTTTGAAGAAGAATCTGTTATTGACAATGATCAGGTCTGTATACCTATTGTTGTTCAAAACATAGTTTTGGTACTAGATGACAATGTTTAGGCTCCTATCCTTGACATTGTTTTAGACCAAGACAACAATGTGATTCTTCCTTAAGCACCACCTATAGAACAAGCTCAATAGCCTCAAGAAGTGCCATTGAGGAGGTCCACTAGGGAGACTGCGATTCCAGATGATTATATTGTCTTTCTCCAAATGATGTTGGTTTAATGGAGGATGACCCGATCAACTTCCATCAAGCCATGCGCAGTTCTAACTCTCAAAATTGGATTGATGCCATGAAGGATGAGATGAAGTCTATGAAAGACAATGATGTTTGGAATCTCGTCTAGTTGTCTAAAGGTGTGAAGCCCATTGGTTGTAAATGGGTATTTAAAAGGGCAATGTCGAGAGATATAAGGCTCGTCTAGTCGCTAAAGGCTTTACTCAAAATGAAGGCATAGACTACAAAGAGACTTTCTCTCCGGTATTTTCGAAAGACTCTTTTAGAATAATAATGGCACTAGTGGCTCATTTTGATCTGGAGCTACATCAGATGGATGTCAAGACTGCATTTCTCAATGGAGACATTGACGAGACGATTTACATGGTACAACCAGAAAACTTTGTATTGGGAGATCCAAAGTCTATGGTCTGCAAGTTGAAGAAATTCATCTATGGTCTCAAACAGGCTTCCCGTCAATGGTATCACAAGTTCCATCAAGTCATCACCTCGTACGATTTTGAGGTGAATGATGTTGATGACTGTGTATATCACAAGTTTAGTGGGAGTAAATATATCTTCTTGGTATTATATGTTGATGATATTCTGCTCGCTAGTAATGATATAGGCTTACTGCATTAAACCAAGAAATTTCTGACAAAGAAATTCGAGATGAAAGATCTCGGGAACACCTCTTTTATATTAGGTATTCAGATACTAAAAAATAGTTCTCAAGGTATCCTTGAGTTGTCACAAAAGAGCTATATCAATAAGGTTTTGAGTAGATTCGGCATGAAAGATAGTAAACCAGGAGACACGCCCATCTCTAAAAGAGACAAGTTTAGTCTCAAACAGTGCCCCAGTAATGACCTTGAAAGAAAAGAGATGCAGAAGATTCCCTATGCATCAGTAGTAGGGAGTCTAACGTATGCTCTAATTTGTACTCGTCCCAACATAACATTTATAGTGGGAGTTTTGGGCAGATATTTGAGTGATCTAGGTATATAGCATTGGAAAGCAGCCAAACGCGTGATGTACTATTTGAGGAGAACAAAAGACTACATGCTCACTTATCGGAGATCAGACAGTTTAGAGATTATCGGGTTCTCTGACTCCGATTTTGCGGGATGCCAAGATAGCAAGCGCTCCACATCAGGCTACGTCTTTATGTTGGCTAGAGGAGCTATCTCATGGAAGTCTACTAAATAGACTTACGTAGCGTCTTCAACCATGGCTGCGGAGTTCATTGCTTGTTATGAGGCATCCAACCATGGGATATGACTGCGAAATTTTGTCACCGGGCTGCGAGTGGTAGATGGCATTGACAAGCCATTTAAGATTTATTGTGACAATAATTCGACGGTGCTTCACTCCAACAACAACAGGAGCTCGACGATGTCGAAGTTTATCGACATCAAGTTTCTAGTTGTTAAGGATAGAGTCCAGAATATGCAAATTTCCATAGAACATATAGGGACAGATTCAATGCTAGTAGACCCATTAACTAAGGGCTTAACGCCTAAGGTTTTTCATGAGCACACTACTCATGTGGGCGTTATTTCTGAGGATACCTTGGTCTAGTGGGAGTCATTTTTATGTACTATATGTTTGCTCTAGACATTAGATTGTTTGATTTTTTGCAGAATAAAATTGATGGTTTATGATTCTGTTTCTGAGCTTGTTTGTGTTTTCTATGTGCAATGTTCACGTTGCATTAAGGATTTTGGAATGATCTCACTAAAGTATAAAGAAGGACTAGTTGGAAATAGGCATGTCTAAGATCACATTTCTTGTAATTTCCATACTACTCATCCATATTTGATCTATGTCATTGAGTATATTAGGATGGTGATCATCATGGTTTAATCACAACTGTATTGTCATAAAAGTCGCGGTGGTTCCATTATTAATATATAAGATGGACCAGCTTGTTTAAAGAGAAGTCTAAGGATAAATAGCATACTGATGCGCGCTTGAAAAATTTGTAATATAATTGTTTTATGAATATTATGTAGCCAAGTGGGAGATTGTTAGGAAAACCAACGGTTCTCCTAAATATTTAGGAGGTTGGGAAAACCAACGGTTCTCCTAAATATTTAGGAGGTTAGGAAAACCAATGGTTTTTTGTTTAATGGCAACATATTTAGTTCAATTATATTAGCTATTTAATGAATATGGGCTAATTGAGTAGATACCAATATTCTTATAATTAGGGGATTATGGGAACCCTGATTAAGCAATATATAAAGACCCTTTTGGTTATGGTCCCCAATATACTAAATCCCACATAGTTTCCATTTTTCCCCATCTGGAAGAGGGACGATGGTCCCATTGAGGAATTAATGTGATTTGGTTGAGGAAGATCACAAACCACTCACTTTCGTTTTTGTTCATCTGTACGTGATTGATTGTCGTATTAATTCCGCAACAGTAGATAACCGTTCATAATGGATCTAGGTATATAATCTGAATCCATGAATCCTAATATTTTGGCATGATGTTGATCCTAGGATTTTAGTCATTTTGATCTATGGTGTTTGCTTCTAGATTTGTTTCAATTTTAGGTATGAATTAAATTACCAACAAAATGATCAATGGAAATTTACCAATTAGATATTACAAGAGGCCTCAAATGTTTTCTTTTGAATGCAGTATTTAATGGATTGATTAAAAAGGATTCATGGATTCGGCCACAAATTTATTAGATTGAAAGTTTAGTTTATTGTTCTTATTTGTTCAAGTTAGATTTGGCTAAAATGCTGCATATGAATGGGGGTTTGAATTTTGAATTGTAAAACTGTTTGTTTTGGCTTATCTTTGTGGTAAGTTATTTATGTAGATGTAATTATAGATTTTTTGATGAAAAGAAATCTATAAATTTCTTCATGATTCATGAGGTCATTGTTCTTACATGAATTTATTTCAATTTTTTCGATAAAATTTGTTGTCAGTGTTGTTGCTTCAAGATTCCCATGCGATATTCAAAATAGTTTATTGTTTTAGACTGGATGTTGCTCTGTTGCATAGAGATTTCAACTAGGGTGGTGTGTCCGTATCTGACACGTGTCGAATACCGAAACTTCTTGGACACTATACTATGATTTTTTAAACTCAAAATTATTATTAAATGACAAATAGATATTCATATTTAAAAGATTTCAACACGAAAAACTAATAATGAGTACAAAACTAAATTTATACTATATAAATGAAGTATTTAAAAGAATTTAATCAATGTATCAACGACGTATCATGTAGCGCCCCTGGTTCAGCGGACCCGGAATGCTACGTCATTAACTTTTTACCCTAACTGAACTGAACAGTTTGGCGGAATAACTAACTTTTAAAAAAAACATCACATTTAAAATTTGTGAACGTTAACGGCAATAAACCTCATTATAATTAATTTAAAGAAAATTTATTAAACTTCAAAACTCAAGTTTGAAATAGCGGAAACGACAAGGTAAGTTCATAACGTTCAAATGAGTGAAATTTAAAAGTAAATTAAAAACAATTAACTATTATTATTCGTTCATGCCACCACTGCCCATCAAACTCGGCCGTCTCCAAAATCTGCAAATATTGTTAAAATAGTAGAATGAGCATTTCGAAGAAATACTCAGTAGACTCATCGCCAGTAATTAATTTACAGAATAATTGAACACATAATTATGCAATTTATACAGTGATATTCTCATGGGCTTATTTTCTTTGAAAAATCATAGGCTCTTTAAAATCATCGGGTGTGGGTAGTCTGTCTCATGCATTTAAGCAAGTAAGTTATGCATAACATCATCTTGTCTCATAAGAGATTCTCTTTCTTCTCATGCAATTAAGCATATAAGTTACGACAAGCATAACAACATAATCTATCTCATAAGATATTCTCATCTTATGCATTAAAGCATATAAATCACATAAAATCACATAATACATGCAATTATAATTTAAACTAATTAATGAGGGCGAGTCTACCTCAATCTATCTTGATTTGCGTGAAAAGTGGAGCGGGAAGAAAAATCTCAGTTCCTCAATCGTTCGCACGTTTCGTCTAGCCAAAAATAGAAAATAAACTTTGAATTAGTGTTTTCGAAATTTTTAAAGATTAAAAACGATAAAAATAAAGTTTAGGGACTTAATTGAAATTTATTAAAACTGAAAATAAAAGTTTAAGGGCTAAAATTGAACTTTTTTAAAGTAGGGACTAAATTGAAATTTTATTAAAACTGAAAATAAGTACTCAGGGACTGAAATAGACTTTTTCGGAAACTGAGGCTGATTTGTTTTAAAACATAATTTCTGGGGCTGTTTTTATTAAAAATCGAACTTTGGGACTGAAATAAATAGTTTTAAAGCTTGGGGGACCAAAATGAACTAAAGCCTAAACTAGGGGCTAAAAAAAATAATTTTCAAAAAAAACAAAATTTATAAAACTTTCCTCTCTCTCTCTCTCTCTTCCTCACGTTCGAGCAGAGAGAGAGAAGGAAGGCGACGGAGAAGGGGGCAAAGCCCATTCCTCCAATCCGGCCGGCGACGCCAGCGTCGGCGTCGCGTGGGAACGTCGGTGGCGTGGGGGTGATGGTTGGGTGGTTTGGTGTTCGGGTTGGAGAGCGAGACCGAGACTTGGAGGTGCAATTTTTCTTGGACTTTCCGGCGGTGCACCGGTTGGAAGATGGGTCGAGAACAAGGTGAGTTTATGGGTTTCCTTATTTCTGGGTTTTGGTTTTGATTTGGGGGTTGATTTTGGGGTCGAAGGGGCTGTCGATTTGGTGGGGAGTTTGGAGTTTTGGCGTGTGTGTCATTGTGGTCGACTGGGGATTGGAGGTCGAGTCACTTGTTGCAGGTTGTGTGAATGTTGCTTGCTCGGTTTCTTGGTGGGTGGTTCGAATGATGGCTGGATTGAGTAAAACAGTGGGGTTGGCAGGCGTTTTTGGGTTGCAGTGAGATGGTGGTTCTGGAATTTGGGCTGGATGGATGACTGCAGTGGTGGAGCTCGTGTGGTGTCGATGGTTGCAATGGTGTTGGAGGTGGCTGTGGGTTGGTCGGTTGTGGCCTGGGTGGTGGTGTTGATGGTGTTGATTCTGGATTGTGGCCGTGTGCAATGGGCTGCAGGTTGGAGGCGAGGGTGTTGATGCTAGAAAACCATGTGAATGGGCTGGGAATTGACTGCATGGAGGAGAGGAATTTTGGAGTTTCTTACCCCTGGACTGCTGGCTGCGTGAATGATGTTGATGGGGGAGAGGTTGGGGTATATATATATACAGTAGAAGTCTAGGGCACGAATCCCTAGGGTAGTAAACAGACCAGAATTTTAGGCCGAAAGGATTTTCCAATTGGACTTGAGGAATTTGGGCTAAAATAACCCTAATTGGACTAATGGAACGTTGGACCCGAAAAATAATAATCTATCGTATTAAATTCGGATTTAAACAATAAGGAATTTAAAATATTCGAAATTGGATTCGATTTAAATTAATTTAATAACGGCTAGACGAACGCGTTTCTATTTTTTTAAAACTCGGGTTTAAGGTTTAGCGACACGTTTTTCAAGAAACATAATTAAAATTCTCGGTCGCTACATATCATATCAGTACATTTTTTTAAAAATTGTGTGTTGGACATAAATGTTTGTGTCGGTGCATTATAGGGATTCTATATATTGATTCATTTGCATCTAATCTCACATTTAGTCATAAATATATATATATATATATATATATATATATATATTTTTTTTTTTGCGCTAGCTATCTTATGTATGATGATAAACGAGCATACGGATTTTTCACAGAATATATTTTGAGAAATACTTGTCATCTTATTTGCCAAGTTAAAAACGAGTTTATGCTTATGTTTGTCAGGACATTGCTAATGCAGAACTCGCCCCAACACACCCAATTCGACTTGGACTGGCTCTGAACTTCTCTGTGTTTTACTATGAGATTTTGAACTCTCCTGATCGTGCTTGTAATCTTGCAAAACAGGTAACTCCAGGTCTATTTCCTTTGTTTAGACCTTCATGAATTAGAGCATTCTTTGCAGGGTTTATAAGTTACTTTTCTATGCTTACCTTCTAGAAGTAAGTTTTCGTGTTAAAAATGAATTAACTTTGAAAATAGTGTTTGATAGATTAAGTAGCTTCAAAGTAAGTTCACTCTCAATGTGGAAGCTTTCATTCACGGTTTCACAATTGTTGTTTTTAAGGCTTTGCTATGTTTAGTTGTGCAATTCTTGATTGTTTCTTCTCTGCTTTTGCCAGGCCTTCGATGAAGCAATTGCCGAGTTGGATACACTAGGCGAGGAGTCATACAAGGACAGCACTTTGATTATGCAACTTCTTCGTGACAATCTTACTCTATGGACCTCTGATATGCAGGTATTGATTTATGTACAAGGGCATTTTGGTATGCAACTCAGTGTTTTACCTTCTTTTTCCCGTCTTCTGTTTTTGCTTTTCTTATCTTCTCTATGATATTCGTTTATTGATATATGGAATTTGCTACAGGAGGATGGAGCTGATGAGATCAAAGATGCTCGAAATCCGAATGATGAACCACCACAGTGAGGGTATTCGTCCTTGAAGGATATTTCCACTTCTCCATTGATTGTTTTTATTTGGGGAAGTTGATTTTTTTTTTTTAATTTTTTCGACTTTCCCTGCTTTTCTGGGTTTTTTCCTTAGGTATTCTCTTTGTTACTGAATTGTGCTTCATATTAACGCTATATGTTGCAGCCTCTTTTGATATTATATCGGTGACGAGTTCAAATGTTTATCAAGATATGTTGGCCAATTTTTGTATTGTACCGTCAAAGTCCACGTCCTAACACGGACCTTAGTGTTGTTGTTCCTCGTATTTTCTTGGAAAACCCATCGAAACGCTCTCTATGGAAAAATATGACCATATGTTAAAAACTAGATTTAAATGAATAAATATGATATTTTTAAAAATTTAGGAAGTGCTCAGCTTGTTGTTTTCAGTTTTCAATTTTGTTAAATATTCAAAACCTGCTTTGGTATTTTATTTTTTGAAATGCATTTTCGAAAGGGAAAAATACATAACTAATAGATTTAGAGAATAACTTTTCACAACTAACAAACTTAAATAAAAGTTTCAAAAATTAGCCGTTATATAATATAAATATAGTATTAATATATATAATTTATAGGTAAAATATAATTTAAATAAGGATAATATAATCTTTTAACATATCTTTAAAAATATCAATTATTCTATATATTACAATACATTTTCTCTCTCCAATTACAATCTCCTACTCCCATCTTTCTCTCTCTAAATACGATTCCTAAATTCTCTCCTAATCACCACAAATCACTCCTAAACATCATTTGGGCCTAAAATCCAAACACTATAATTTAACTGTTGAAGTCACTATAATATCCATAATTTCAAATTATTAGCTGCTTAGAGTTGTCGAAACTTAGTGGTAGAAGATTCCGATGATTACAGATTTCAATGTTTCACTATGAAGCGACATACATCAGGATATTTTTTCATAGTTATAAATGCTTTCATTTTATTCATAAACTGTGTATTATTGGACATATTGAACTGAAAGATTATTCAAATAAGATTTACTATTATTATTATTATATATATATATATATATATATATATATATATATTTTTTTTTTTTTAGAAGGAGGGCGACACCTCCGAGCATTTATTAATTTTCCCTCACGTGTGGCGAAGGAATACCGTGGTTACATGAGTGGAAAAATAACGCAATAAATGAGGAAGACTTTTTCCCTTACAAAAATTCATGCTTTTCACAATGTGCTTATTTAGTTATTTAGTCCTAGAAATAAAAGATATATCAATGCCGAAAACTAGGTAACTCCCAACGGTCAGTATATAATATTTCTCTAAGAAAGCTCGGGACTTCGTCGCCAAAAAATAAATGTAGAGGATCCTCCACTGCCTGATTTTGCAAGGTAGTCTGCCGCCTTATTTGCCTCTCGATATACATGGGAAAGCTGGGCATTGAGCAAGTGAAGCAACTCCTCAATATCATCCCAATATTCCCATAGCCACCATAAGGAACAAGCGCCTCTCTTTGCCCAGTGAGCCACCACCTTTGAATCCGTCTCTACCATAATATTCCTTATACCCAAGTCTCTACACATGCGTAGTCCATCAAGAAGAGCACGAGTTTCAGCCACCATATTACTGCAAGAGCTGTAGTGATGCGAGAAACCAGCCAGGCAGGTTCCATTTGTATCCTGTAGAATTCCTCCTCCGCCGGCTAGACCCGGATTTCCTTTAGACGCGCCGTCCACATTAAGCTTTACGTGCTTTCCCACGGGTTTCTGCCAACTGATTATATGTTTTTTTGGTTGCTTTATCTCATTTACAGGACAGTTCATGGATTTCAAACAGAGAACATCACGCTCCGAAAGTTTACTGATTTTGGTGATCTGACTGACAATCAGGGATAATAGGGACTTAATCTGCCACATGGTTTTCTGCCATACTATAGGGTACCCTGCCATTCGAGCCTCGCACCTGAGCTTCCAGAGCGCCGAGGTGATGATGATCGGCGTAATGCCGCGGAGGACACCCACCTGTAAGGAGTTGGAAGCGTGTTTCCACCACAGGTTCATTCTACCTCTCGCAATTGCAACGCCTGGTAAAGATAAGTTGAAGTGAGATGCAAAGTAACCCCAAACTTTTTGAGCCACCTCCCCATTACACAGCACATGATCAATAGTTTCTGTATCAGGATTTTCAAAGCATTCACATTTAGAGACTAACAGAATTCATAATAAGATTTACTACTGATCTGAAAATTAGAATTCATTTTGTGATATCAAAATTCATAATTTCTAAACAAGTTTTTATACTTCATAAAATCTCAGCATGGCTGTGACCTATTGATTGTGTGTAAGTTGTTACTGTTTGTGATCAAGTCTATATTATTTGTGACTGTATGTGATCAAATCTGTCTCCATTGTGACCGTCTGTGACTAGGTCAGTCTTAACCGTAATCGTATTTGATCAAGTATTTGTTAACAATGACATGAATAACTAGACATTTGTTAACAGTAAAGGTTTTTGAAAAAAACATGCTTACAGTTATAGTTCGTGACCAAATATATGTTAACCGTGACCCTTTATGACCACGTTTATGTTAATTGTGACCGACCAATAAATATCACAAATTTTATCAAACCAAAAATTAACCTAAATTAAATAGCATTCATAAAAATAATGAAGTGAAAATATTCATCTATATGTATGTAACAACTTATATTTTTCTACGCAAAAATCTAGCAATGAAATCTAAAATGAAAAATCATTTTCAAATATTCAGTTCTTAATAAATCAATAATCTCTCTTTATTTTTTTCTCTCCGTCCTGCCTGTCTGATTTGTCTTTATTTGAACAACAACGACATAATTTCAAGCCTCGCTTCAGTAGTATCAAATGGCATGGGGTGTTAGACATGTGACTATGATATGGAACTTGTTTAATATTTCCTAGGGAACCATTTGCTTTCTTTGATCAAATATTTTTAATTCTGTACAAATTAGAGTGTTAGACATTTGACTAAGATATTGATCACAAACATAAACATGCGACTGTGACCTAAAAACTGCCTGATTGTGACCTGTTCTTTTATGATTGTAAACTTTCTACAAAATAACTAATAAACCGTGGTCTATCCAACATTTGTATTTTGGTGAAAATCAGGCAGTAATGTAACAAAATCAAATCACATTTATCAAGATGAGGTTACATGATATATAAATCATGTCACAGATTACTGAAATCAGGATACAAAACCCCCCCATTTACATGATGTACATCATATATATATAAGTGCAGATTAGGGAATTCACCTTCTTCAAGGATTTCCCGTCGGATGCAGACTTCTTCATTCTCTTAGGTGAAGAAGATTATTCAACTTTTTTTCTTTCTTTTTATCTCTTCCATTTTCATCTACACTTCAGGTAAAAACCCATTTTGGAAAACAACGTATGGTGAATGTTGCTTATACAAAGAATTTTATACTAGGGTTCTTCAATTAGTGTTGTGCAAAATTTCGATGGTGATAATGGCCGGTTAGAGTAATTTAGCGTGGACGTTGAAGAAAGGCACGATTGAGAAAGAAGGTTGTAGAGAGAGAAAAGTTTTATTGTGGAGGTTGAAGGAGATGGCCTGAAGAGAGAGAAAGAGGGGGATGGTTACGATTAGGGGTGAACACGGTTCGGTTTGGGCGGTTTATGCTATATTTTCAACTCAAACCATTTTAAGCGGTTTGAAATTTTTCCAAACCAAACCAAACCATTTTATTTTTCAAACCAAACCAAACCAAACTATTATTTGCGGTTTGGTTCGGTTTTAATCCGCGGTTTACCTATCGACATTATAGTAATATATTTTAAACAAGTTAACATATAAATTTAAACGAACACTAATAATGTTAAATATTAAATTACATTCATATTTGTCTGAAATTCGATATATAACAAAAAAGCAAAAAAGATAGTATTAAACTAGCATCACTCAAACTTTTACAAGCAACAATATCAGAATAAGTATAAAAGTACTAACCTCTTAGGTACCGGGCGTCACTAGATCAATCTTTTATATGCCTCATAATTCCCTTGAACATATCAATCTTTTCATTTCGAAGGATGACAGTAGTACCGGACATCACTAGATCAACTAAGAAAGAAATATAAACAAAAACCAAATGGTTATATAGCTTAAAACCAAAAATGAAATCATCCATATTAAAGAAATACTCTAAGTGACGGAAATGAGTACAATAAACCATAATCCATTAAACAGATGAAAATTACGAGATGCATTGTTTAAGGTTCACACGATGATTGATTGAAACAAAGACAACTAAGACGTGATAAAACACATAACACAAGATAAATCAACAATCACTTTTGAAACATGTATAGTAAAAGCAGCATCAAACATTTATTCGGACAATGTTTAACCCATTAAACAAAGAAAGTTCAACATCCCTTGACATGATGACTATTGGACAAAAAGTGGTTGTCCACTTGAATTTCTTAGTGGTTTAAAGCAGGAAAATTCAAATTCTAAATGACAAATTTTCATCATATCCCTGTTTGGTTTAGAGAAAAATCAGATTTTAGTAGATTTTTATATAAGTTTATGAAACATATGGTTGAACAGTTATGAGTCCAATGAAACATGCGGTTAAAATTATTTGTCGACTTCTTCGATTTTAATTCGTATTTATACCTAACCCAAACGGAGACATAGTAATCTCCTTCCTAGATGAACTTTTCATGTCAAATATATTCTTAGATGAAACTGTTTTCAAACTTATCTTCAGGCCGCCCGGCTCAAGTCAAAGACAAAAAGAACTAAAAATCTTCAACGCCCCAAAAAAAGATAAATCAACGATCATATACATACTACAGACCAAATAATTGACAAGAGAAAAGTGTGCGTCAAAAAATTATTTATCTATCTCTTTAAAGCTAAACATATTAATATGAGAACCCTTATTTCTACCCCCCAATAAAAAATATTAATCAAGGAAAAAATCTATTATTCAAAATAACAAACCAAAAGAATCAAAACCCGTTATTTACAATTTTGCAGGCATAGAAACTCATTCTAATAACTGAAATTTTCGGCCCACTACATAATTGTTTTCCACTTGATTATGAATTTGTGCTGCGTTATGCAAGTATGTCTAACTTATGTATACAACACATGTATGCATACCTTGGTCATTGCGAGCGGTGAAGAGGATAGTACCATTCTCATCGCCAACGAGGCACTCATCAATGCGGGTGCTACGCATATGGGGGGAGACGATACGGCCTTTCTGCAACACCATATGGGAATTAAAAAGAATCTAGGTTTTGGTTTTGAGACTTTGAGTTGGGTTTTGAGTTCTTCCCCTTTTTTTGGGGGGGCTTGGGCTTCGACATAAATTCGAAAATTGAATTTTTAAGTTTAGTTTGGAGGTATTATTTCTAATTAGTTTAAGTTCTAAAAATTATACTTTAAATAAAATTATATATGAAAATTTATAATTTCATTAAAAAAAATTAATTAAAAAGTGCGGTTCGGTTTGGTTTTTTGCGGTTTTTGAAAATCAAAACCTAAATCAAACCATTTTGAAACGGTTTGGTTCGGTTTGAGGGAAAAAAAACCGCGGGTCCACGTGGAACCGAACCAACGGTTTCAAACCAACGGTTACGGTTCGGTTTGCGGTTTCGCGGTTTTTTTGTACAGCCCTAGTTACGATAATATATTATTTGAATATAGTTAAATTCCTTTTAGATAAGTATAAAATGGTTACATATGATTAACTCATTTTAATTTTATATTAATTAATTTAAAAATATATTACTTTTTAATTAAAACTTATTAACACTTGATTTATGAAAAAGAAATCTTTGAGCCTATATGTTTAAAGTGTAAAGTTTAAAGATATGGCAAATTTGATCTCCTGAGCACATAGCTTAGTTTATGCCAAGCATATTGCTTAACATTTTGAGTGTTTTTTGTGAAAAATTTGAAAATATTTAAGACGTGGAAAACTAACGTTTAAATACAATAACATTTATATAAAAATTTAGAATTAGAAATTCTAAAAAAATAAAAATTGATAAATTAAAAGAAAAAAAATTGAATAAAGAATTCTAAAAATATTAAAAAAAATTTAAGCTCTTAAAGATTATTTACATAAAAAAATAAAAATATATATATTCAAATGAACACATTTCATGTCATTAATTTTTATTTTTATTTTCTATATTTTGTAAACTCAACGAGAAATTTTTTTTTATAAGATTCACCAATTTTAAAATATTATTTGATAATATATTAACATAATTTTTTTTTTCTATTTTACTAGATAACAAATTTAATGGAATAAAATATCATAAAAATATATCAAAATTTCAAACCAAAATTTGTTTTCTAATTTTCTGATTTGAGAAACAATTTTCCAAAAATGACAAACCCAACGTATTTTTAGTATTATTAGAATAAGCTCTCAAAATAGAAAAATGAAAGTATACTAAAAACTTAAACCTGAAACACAAACAAAAACGGGCCTTTAGCTTTTAAATGTGGGTCTTACATGGGTTCTTTGGTGATGTTTCACCATTATCTATTTCAAAACTTATACATGCATCAGGTTTTTTATTTAAAAAAAAAAAAAAGGCATATGTCGAAGGGGCTTGTTGGATATAAGGGTGCTCAATGGATGAGCCATGGGTACGATTTAAACAAGAAAACCTCGTTCAAGTCAGCTCACAATATTGGCTCACTAGCCACTAGGCTCGCCTACTTGCACTTTGTTGCATCCCTTGTAGGTTTTGAATTGATTCAACATTTTAGTAGCATTCAACAACCGTTACATTTTAGGTAGCTGTTGAATGAGGGCCCAAAATTCAAGTTTTTTTAAAAAAATTCCTTGCATTGCAACGTTTTTGTCAATAAAAAAAATATTTTTCACCAAACTTTTTTTGTCATTCTCTAAATCTTCCATTCTGGTTAGCATATGTTCTCATTACACTTCTTTGTGTTGGATCGGAAATTTTTCTCATATCATAACTTCTTTGCTATTATACCACTCTGAAAGAAGAATTAAATTTATTTTTCATAAACTAAGGAGGTAATATTTCATTAATCTTCAATGCTATATGTTCCGTTTGTTGTAACCGGTATATAATTTAATAGCATTATTTCCTGACGATGATAATATGACTCTTATAATATAAAAAAAACTATTTGCTATTAAACGCATTGTAGCAGATGAACATAATCATAATTGCTTTGAACAAATTATTACACATTCTTTAAAGGATTTTTTAATTTGATTAATAAAAATATTTAGCATATCGTACTCCATATATGGTTAACAATACTATTTTACGGTATCTATAACAGTTAATTATTTCTCTCTTTTTTATTTTTTATTTTTTATTTATAGAACGTTTGAGTATAACTGATAAGTTAAGTTTTTACCGTTAATGATACAATATGGTGCTCATACATTAAAATGTTTTTTTACTTGGGAGTGCAAAATCGGAAAGATGGAAGCCTAAACTTTGATTTAACTATTTTTCTCATATTTTCCAAAACGGTATTTGGTGGAATTCATTTTCATTTTTTTTTTCACTTAGATTTTGAACAAAATTATAAAAATCTTGGAACTTTTAAAAACAATAGAATTACATTTTGTCATCACTTTCAAAATGAAGCTATTTTGACTCATGATGAGTGGAATATATGCATTTTATTTTATAATCTGGGAAACATATTTTTGTCTCTTATGCAGTGTAAATCTCATTTCTGCAATTTAAATTTTGTTATACCCTAGTTATTAACCTTCTTCTAGTGTAACGGTTAAAATTCTCTGTAATCCCAATTACACGTCGAGATAAAAATACTTTCAAAAATTTTCTTAGCATGTACCAATTTATTATTTCATGTAGTGTTCAATCCTTATGTCATATTGTGTGGGGCTGAATATTCCTTTCAGTTAATTCAAAATTATTTAAAGTTTACCTTTGAAACAAACATATTTTTGATATAAGAAACAATTATAGTATTGTGTGATTTGTTAATCCGGTCTCAACTATAAGAATGCCAATTTCGTTAATAATTGGTATTGTCCAGTATAGAGCGAAACTAGTCCACAACACTATCGACTTTATTAACACTTACATACATAAGGCCTATTATGAAAATCATATGTTATAATGTATTGCACCCCATAACTTGAGCAATGTTACAACCTAAATAGAAGCACATGTTTGTTTGCGCCAGTGGATTCAAGAAGATGAAAGTGCCTTCAATAATCTTTTCAGATGTATGATTGCAAACTCCTAATACAGTATTATAAGTATGTTTCTGTAGACATCAAATAAATAAATAAAACAATCACTACAACAAAAAAATTCTTTTGCAACACTCAAAAGGTAACATTCAATCAATGAATATTGTTAAATGAGTCTATGACAACATTCTAATAAGTGAATATTGCAATTGATTAACTTTATTGAGCTTTAGCAACATTCTTCAAATCATGTTGTCAATACTACTTTTACAACAATCATTGAACGTTGCGAAAAGTGGAAAATTTGCAACATCTACTTGAACGTTGCAAAAAGAGAATTTTTGGCAACGTTCAATGTTCGTTGCAAAAAGTGGAATGGATGTTATGACAAGAGAAACCAAAGAAAAACTTGTTTCGGCTCAATAATGTATGATTGTTTTACAACCTCGCCATTTTTCAATTTTTTTTCAATTTGAAATTAAAAAAAAAAAAAATTTGTTAAATTAAAAAAAAAATTGTTATCATTCAAAATCCTTATTAAACCCTCTGCATTTTCAATTTCACACCCTACCACTCTAATGGCTCTATCGAAGCTCACGTTTTTTACCCATTTCAGCAAAATCGTAACTAAACCCTACCGTTTTTTACTTCCGACGCCGCCATCCATTGTCGTCCCCTTCACCTATTCTCCCACGCAACCCCAGAAGCTGTGGCGGATCCAGGGGGTGATGAGTTAGAGCAGCCGCTCTAGCTGGATCTGCCGGAGTCTTCAGTAGAAGAAGTCGTCGTCAGGAACTGGAAGAAAGAGTTACAATGCCTGCAGTGAATCAGTGACGCCATGGAGGAAGATGAAGATGATTTTGGGCCTTTTTTTTTTGGTTGTTGGACTAGACTTGTGGTTGTGGGCCTATCAATTTAAAAAAACAAAAAAACCCAATGGATGGTCCAAGTAAGTTTGCAAATACATAGTTCAAGTCTCCAACCATCCACAACCACACCACTCACGAATCACGAATTACGAATTGATTTGGGGGCGAATTTTTGGAGCCTGCGAAATTGGGAATGAAATTGCGAACGATTTGAGGGTGAAATCATGTGTCTAATTCTGTCGTCCGTGTCACTATGAGACTATGACTGTGAGCCTGTTGGTGTGGCCATGTGGGACTTTGACTTTGAGTCATTGGACTACTGAATGCCGACTACGGACTGCCTCTACCAGTGCCGACTGCCGGTAAATTAGAAATGTGTTGCTAACCTAACTGCCTACCTTGCAGTATTGTTGTGCGGCTATGCCTGTCTAACTGTGTTACTGTGCCTGTGGCTCAGGCTAAGTGTGTTGATGTGCCTGTTTGGATTATTGTTTATGAATTCCTAGTGGTTTATGAATTATGGATTTACTGTTTATAATTATGAATTAGGGTTTTACAATTTATGAATTATGAGTTTACTATTTATGATTATGAATTAGGGTTACATATATATTGAATAATTTTTAATATTATTTAATCAAATTTTAATAAATGATCGGACTATTATGATCGTTGATTATTGACGGCCAACGATCAATGGTCAAAGTTCCGCTCTAGCTGAACTTGGAGGCTAGATTTGTCGTTGCCTAGAAGAACCGACGGTCGAACGCCACAAAAGCCGTCTCCGTATCGAACCCCTATTGTCTTCCATCTGCCACCATCAACAGCAACAACGCCCTTCTTCGCCCTCCGCTGCTCCTCAAACCCCCAATGTCCCCAAACTCCCGAACCTGCCTCGACTCTCTCTGGCAATCGCCTTAACCTCCACAATAAGATTTTAACACTCATCCGCGAAAATGATCTCGAAGAGGCTGCACTCTACACGTGCCACTCGATTTACTCTAACTGTCGACAGACTATTTACACGACAACGTCGTTATGGCGACTTAGATGCGGCAGTTGAAGTACTCCGATCTTCTGTCTCTTTACCACTTCATAACTCAGGCTGGTGTCGCCACCAACGTTGTGACGCATAACATCCTCCTAACACACTTAGGGTACTACCATTATATATTTATTCTTGTATCTTAGTGAATGGAGACTTTTTGGATTCTGCCTATTTTAGTAATACATGATAAATTACTACCTTTTGTTGTTTGGAATTATTAGGTCGCTTTTGCAATCTCGCAAAAGGAATTTGTGATATGCCTTTTTCCCCCATTGGTGCAAAGTGTAACCTTACCCCTAGGTAAAATGGCCATTGATATAGTTCATGTTACAAGTAAAGGTTTTCAAATTCTGCGTTTGAATTGTAGAGTTAATTTGAAATACTAAAGGGGATGTCTCTAGTGTATGTTGTTGCTTTTAAATCACAAAATTCACAGGAGTATTGTGTTCCTAACAAATTCTTTCATTTTAATTCTTTCATTTTGTAGATTAGAATTTGTCATTTCTAATTGTTATTTGTCATTGGGCTGAGATATGGTATATTATCACAGCTGAAAGTACTTGTGGCTGAGATATGTTATTTATGCAGTACTTGTGGCTAACTAATATTGATAATTATATTCCATTTGTCTATTTACTTTGAATTCATATGCAATTAGATTTATATCATACCCTAGTGTTGAACTCCCGATCTGGCTCTTAAGATCTTATGATTTCACGATCCTAAAATTAAAAAAAGATCTGATCCTACTGTAGGATCTTAAGTTTGTAGAATATTATGATTTCGTTATTATTTTCATTGTAGAATATTATGATTTCATTGTTATATTCATGGTCATGGAAAGTGTTCCATTAGTTATATATGTCTCTCCTTGTATATAATATATTCACAGCAAAGCAAATATTACAAATTTCTTATACCCCATTGGAGTTGAAACAATTGGATATCTACGAAGATAAACAAAACATGTCAACCTAAAATGAACAGGAAAGTGTAGTAATGAAGTGAACAAACTTGAAATCTTGCAACGGTGCGAATGATGTGCGAGCAAACTCTATTGTAGAACCCCAAATAATTTTAGACACCTTAGTGACACTAAGACGTGAATATTGGATGGCTAAAGTATACTTCAGATTTTTAGTCTCATTTGAGACCCATTTTCAACATAGTAAACATTTTATTTGGAAAATGATATCCATAAAAGTTGTAGCTCTTTGAGTTAGCTTTCTAACGCACTTTGAATTTCCTCAATCGGATATCGGGAGAAGAAGTTATGATAGAAATACTGAAAGTTGTGCAGTGTCGACCGGAACAACTACCGGTCGACCGATTTTACCGAAACTGCCTGAAACCCGCGATTTTTTGAGAAGTAAACGGCCACCCTATTTATTTCAAAACTTTATTTCAAAAACTTTTATCCTCCGCCAAACTTCACCTATAAATAGACCTCATTTCACTCTCATTTTCCTCACACCAAAAGCAAGAGCTTTTATATACAAAGGAAAGAGTTTTCAAGAGAGAAAAGAAGGGGGAGGAAAGTTAGTGTTTTTCCTAGAAGTTTTGGGTACTATCAAGAGGTGTTTTCAAGCATCAATCCTCAAGGGTTTTCAAACATCCTAGGAGTACATTTTTAAACGTCCAAACTTCAACAAAGTCATTAAAGTTTCTTCATCGAAGTTTTTCAAAACATCAAGTTCTTTTCAAAAGCATCAAATTAAGGTAGGTGGAGGTGTAAAAATACTATTATCGTGTTCAAAGTATAGTTTTCACATGTTTTTCAAATGAATGCTATGGTACCTCCGGGTACGGTGTTTCGGCACCTCTCTACAGTTGAATGATTATTTTCGCTATAGTTGATTGGTCATTTTCCGGCTCGAGGCGTCATGTTAAGTCAGGACTCAACAGTTATGAGATTTTGCCGGAAATCCTTCTACGCGACGGTTTTTAAATGCAAATGCTATAGTTTGAAAATATATATTTTGATAACGATGCTCCTATTATATCTATTGAGTTTCAAACTCATGGGTTTAATCCCTACTACAGGTTAATGTGATGATGCGTAGGACATGGATGACGGTTGAGGAAGATGCTAAATGCTATGCGAAGCCAGTGATTTTTACATGTTTTATGAATTTCTTTAAATAAAGTTCAGTTAAATTTCTTAAAGTAAGGTTCAGTGTTTCAATGTGTATGGAGTTATTCCTACAAAACTTTTATGTTAAAGATAGTCGAAATTAGGACCCATGTTTTCTTGAAATAATTTGGGATGTTTTAAATTCATGAATTTCATATTAAATTTTCTCTTAATAGTACATACATAGTATATATATGCACTAAGGTGATGGCTATAGATAAGTAGCAATCCAATCCATACGGGTTGGGGCGTTACATCTATGGAACGGCTTAGAAGACAGAGATTTCAGGCTACCAAGGAAATGTGATTCCACATACTGTTGTGCAGCAATAGCCTTAAAATCACTTCATTTGTATGTATATGTACCATTACACTCTGTTGAAATATATACCGGATATTGAGATAAGTAGAAAATACCGTATATGGAGAAGTGGGAAATACTGGTATTGACATACGGATATTGAGATATGGTAAGTGGAAAATACCGTATATGGAGAAGTGGAAAATACCTGTATTGACATACCGGATATTGAGATACGGTAAGTGGGAAATACCATATATAGAGAAGTGGGAAATACCGGTATTGACATACCGGATATTAAGATACGGTAAGTGGGAAATACCGTATATGGAGATACCGATTTTTGAGCTTTCCACATGGTTAGGTAGATTAATATTCCTTCTATTGTATAATTTGTTAGGATGTTTCTTTACTCATTTACCCCTTTGTACATTCTATATATATTAGGCTTTGTATTGATGTTAGGTATAAGATGAAATTTTAGATTCAATCCAAATTTATCAATCTTCATTATCTTATTCATTCAACATTAATATCTTACATGGTATCAGAGCCATGACCACCATTGCCGGTATGAACTCTGCTGGTAGTGAAAACATAGCTCCCCTTCCCACTGCTGAACTTTCTGACCAATACAAGCTGGAAAGCTCAGATAACCCGGGAGTTGTTTTAGTCACAGAATTACTAACCACAAATAATTTTCCTACCTGATCAAGGGCTCTTCAGCAAGCACTTCGAGCTAAAAACAAGCTCGGTTTCATCAATGAAACATTGCCCAAGCCTGAACCGACCAGTGACTCCTTTGATTCATGGTAAAGATGTAATAACATGGTAGTGTCATAGATCCAAAATGTCATATCTCATTTGCTTAGATCCAGTGTGGAATTCATGGATGAGGCAAATGAGATATGGTCTGAACTTAAGGATCGATTTTCTCAGTAAAATGGGCCTAGAATATATGAACTAAAGAAGGCATTGGCTGATCTGGAACAAGAGAATGACTCTATAAGCATCTACTATAGTAAGCTAAAATTGATTTAGGATGAATCGTCAGTCAATGAATCTATCCCAAAATGTAGTTGTGGACAATTGAAAGTTTTGGTCGATAGACATCAACGTGATTGTGTGATAAATTTTTTGATGGGGTTGAATGAAATCTATGATAACACAAGGGCTCAAGTCATGATGTTTGATCCCCTCTCACTAGTTAACAAGGTTTTTTCATACATACAGCAACAGAAGAGGCAGAAACAACTTGCCTCCAATGCTATAAGTGATGAAGCTATTGCAATGACAACCAGGAAACTCTATGGACAAAACGAACTTTTTAGCCATGGAAAGTCGAACAACAATGGCAAGAAAGACAAACCATACTTCACATATTGCAAAATCCCTAG
Organism: Osmanthus fragrans; assembly: GCA_019395295.1. NCBI lineage: Eukaryota > Viridiplantae > Streptophyta > Magnoliopsida > Lamiales > Oleaceae > Osmanthus > Osmanthus fragrans. The sequence goes on along the minus strand of CM033363.1, from coordinate 6,163,736 downwards.
GCATGCTTTGGATAAGTGTTTCAAGACAGGAAATACTAAACCTCCTATATGCACCCACTACAATATGATAGGACACACTATGGGAAAATGCTTCAAGCTACATGGTTACCCTCCAAACCATAAGCTACATAAAATCCAGAGGAGAGAAGAGGGCTCTGCAAATCAGTCAAGTTTTATTCAGGAAGATATTGAGAGACCAGTTTCTTTAACTAAGGAAGAATATGAAGAATACCTTGCCTTGCTCCGAATTAAGGATAACTCACAGAACACTCATTCTGTGAATCATATGGAAACCATCAACCATTCCAAAATTAATTATCCATCTGATTTGTCTGGTAAGGCCACTTGTTTACTTGTTTCACCCTTAGACAGTCAGAATTTTAATAACATTCCATGGATCATTGACACCGGTGCAACAAATCATATGATGTGTAACACCAGTTTTTTTACTTCCATTGAATAAAAAACCTCTCTCTCAGTTAAGTTACCCACTAGTGAGGTTGTTCCAGCTACACACTCTAGTGTAGTACAACTCACAGACTCATTGATACTCAATGATGTTCTACGTGTTCCTAATTTCCACTTTAATTTATTGTCTGTTAAAAGGTTGACTCAACAGATCCATTGTTGCCTAATTTTTATGTCTGATGCCTGCTATGTGCAGGACCTTTTGTCTTGGAGGATGATTGGGAAGGGTGAAGTATGGCATGACCTTTATAGACTTAAGCTGCACAAGGTTCCACCGAAAGCTCTAATGACCACCTTATCAGCCCATGATCTTAGACAATTTCCTATTGTAGCTTCTATTGAAAATCCTGATGTTCAACATGTAGCCTCTACTAATGTTCGGTTACACTTATGGCATTATCGTTTAGGACACATTTATGATTCTAGAATGAAACTTATTCCTGATAACTCTGTTATTTCTCATTACAAGAATGCTAGCAAGGTTCTATGTTTTATCTGTCCATTGGCAAAACAACACAAGAATCCTTTTCCTATAGGCATACATAAAACTAAACAAATTTTTGACATCATCCACTATGACATATGTGGTCCTTGCCCCACTACAGCACACGATGGATCTAAATATTTTCATTCAGTGGTGGACAATTTCTCACGAGCCACTTGGGTGTACATGCTTAAGAGGAAATCAGATGTTAATCATTCCATTAAGGCATTTCTCCAAATGGTAGAAAATCAGTTCCAAATTTCAGTAAAAATATTGAGAAGTGACAATGGATCTAAATTTAAACTGGTTGACTTTTACAACCAAAAGGGAATCATTGATCAAAGAAGTTGTGTTGAGATCCCTCAACAAAACAACATAGTTGAAAGGAAACACCAACATTTGATGAATCTTGCTAGGGCCTTGAAATATCAATCCGGTCTTCCTTTGTTTTATTGGAATGAATTTATCCTTATAACAACTTACCTAATCAATGGGATCCCTACACCATTGCTGCAAAATAATTCATCACTTGAAGTATTATTCCACCTCACACCAACTTATTCCCATCTTAGAATTTTTGGATGCCTCTGTTATGCATCCACATTGGCATGTGGCAGAAGAAAATTTAATCCTAAAGGGCGCCAATGTGTTTTCTTAGGCTACCCTTTTGGAGTAAAGGGATATAAAGTAATGGACCTGCAGACCAAAGCCATTTTTATATCTTAGGATGTAACATTTCATGAGACCTATTTTCCTTACAAGCAAGCTAAAAGACTCGATGATGAAACTGAATTTGTTTTCACCAAGCCTCTTCCAGACATTGTTGACTATATTCCTGAACAAACATCAGATGAAGTGCTTAATTCACCTAGAACATATACATCTAATCAGAACACACCTAATGGCCCTGCACCTGATAATTCTCCTCAGCCATCACCTCCCATATCACCTATCATTCGAAAATCTACAAGAATCAAGAAAGCTCCCCAGTACTTGCAAGATTTCCATTGTCATCAGGCCATATCAACTGAGCCATTACAATCTCCTCTCAAGGCAAAATCTTCAGGCTCTGTAGGTAATGTTTTTCCTCTTTCTAATACCATTTCTTATCATAAATTGTCACCCCATTTCAAAGTTTTTTCGACCTACATTTGTACACACTTTGAGCCTAATACTTACTATCAAGCAATGAGTGATCCTAATTAGTGTAAGGCAATGGATTCAGAAATAGAAGCCCTTGAGTTCAACAGAACTTGGACTCTCACTGATCTTCCACCAGGAAAGGCTGCAATTGGGTACAAATGGGTGTATAAGTTGAAATATAACTCAGATGGAAGCATTGAAAGGCACAAAGCAAGGCTTGTAGCCAAAGGATAGACTACAATGAGACTTTTTTAGCCGTTGCAAAACTTGTAATTGTTCGATGCTTATTAGCTGTAATAGAAATTTAGAATTGGCACCTAAAGCAATTTGATGTGAGTAATGCCTTCTTACATGGAGTTTTACATGAAGAAGTCTATATGCAAAAATCCCCAGGCTACACAAAAGGAACCCCTAACCAAGCCTTCAAGTTATTGAAAAGCATATATGGCTTGAAACAAGCCTCAAGACAATGGTACTCCACATTCTCTACAACACTTGTCGAATTTGATTTTTTTCAGTCAAAAGCTTACTATAGCCTATTCACCATGGCGACAAATCATCCTTTCACAACCTTTCTTGTCTATGTAGATGACATCATCATAGCGGGCTCCAATTTAAAGCAAATAGACATAGTGTAAAGATTTCTCAGTAGCAGGTTCAAAATTATGGCATTAGGTGATTTGAAATATTTTCTTGGTTTTGAAGTCGTAAGATCAAACAAGGGAATTGTCATCTCCCAACGCAAATACGCTTTGGACTTGTTAGATGGTGCAGGATTTCTTGGGACAAAACCAGTTAAATTGCCTACGGACCAGAATTTGAAATTGGGTAAAGACACAGGAAAACCATTGCCAGATTCCACAATTTATAGAAAATTGGTTGGAAAGTTGATGTATTTATCTTTAACTAGACTTGACATATGTTATGCCATTTAGAATCTCAGCCAATACATGGAAACTTCTTCTTTTACACATCTTGCAGCAGCTCACAAAGTGATTAAATAACTCAAGCTGGCACCAGGATAAGGTCTCATATTTCCATCTTCATCTTCATTAACTCTTCAAGCATTTTGTAACGCAGATTAGGCAGCATGCCCTAATTCATGAAGATCGGTCACTAGTTATTGTATTTTTCTTGGAGATTCATTGATCTCTTGGAAATCCAAGAAGCAAAGTATTGTATCTCGATCATCTACTGAAGCAGAATACAGGTCAATGGCCAGCACTTATTGTGAAATTACTTGGTTAAAATACATTCTGAAGGATCTTCAAATTCATCATCACCTTCGACCAGTCACCTTGTATAGTGACAACCAGGCTGCATTACACATTGCCTCAAACCCGCTATTCCATGAAATGACTAAGCACATCGAGCTGGATTGTCACTTAATCAGAGATCAGATCGAGGCTGGACACACTTCCACATCTTACATTCATACTCAATCACAACTTGCAGACATATTCACCAAGGCATTATCCTCTATCACCTTAAGATCTCATTTGTCCAAGATGGGAATAGAAAATATCTATTCTCCATCTTGAGGGAGAATGTTGGAATATATACCAGATTTTGAGATAAGTGGAAAATACCGTATATAGAGAAGTGGAAAATACTGATATTGACATACCGGATATTAAGATACGGTAAGTGGAAAATACCGTATATAGAGAAGTGGAAAATACCGGTATTGACATACCGGATATTGAGATAGGCTAAGTGGGAAATACCGTATATGGAGATACCGATTTCTGAGCATTCCACATGGTTAGGTAGATTAATATTCCTTACGTTGTATAATTTGTTAGGATGTTTCTTTACTAATTTACCCCTTTGTACCTTCTATATATATTAGGCTTTGTATTAGTGTTAGGTACAAGATGAACTTTTAGATTCAATCGAAATTTATCAATCTTCATTATCTTATTCATTCAGCTTTAATAACTTACACACTCTATTATAGCAAGGAAACTAGGCCATAGGCGGAAATATTCTACTGGTGAAATTTTGTGGGATAAAAGAAGCTCAGTAAGGGGAATTTTGTAAGGCTGACATCGTAAAATCACAGGTTCTTCTAATTCAGGCCTTAGACTTCTCTTTTGTCTCATGATTTGTGGCTCTTATTCTGAATAGTTCCCTTCATAATCTGTAGGAACACCACTACCAAAGAACTTTTGCGAAAAGTATATACCTGAATGAACAAGGGATTAATGCCCAGGTAAGCTTTGACTCTTTACTGCCCTTTCAACATTTGTATATGATCATTAAAATAAAGTGTTAAGGTGCAGTTCGCATTCCAAATCCAAGAGAGAGCATTTGAATGATACAAATGAAAAAAGAGCTTATTTTTATTTAATGCTATATGATCAACTATGTTAGTGGAGAAGCGAGAGAACATTGGCTTAAACTAAGTGCCTATTCGGTCTAGGCAAAAGAAAAAAGTACAAGTTCATAATTTTTTGTTTTCTAACTTGTTTGGTTATGTTACCTTCTTCTTACTTGTAACTTATTTACAACTTCAAGTGATAGCAGATTATTTATTTTAAAATACTTATTTACAACAAAGTATGATGGGTTAATTTATGATATTACTTTTGAATTTTGCAATTCTTACTTACAACCATTGCATGATTCATTTATCAATCTTTTATCCACTTTCATACATGTTGTAATCTTGAGGACATTTACCAACCTTCTTGATATACAATTCCCTTTTTTTCTTGATAGAGACCTCTATATATTAGTTATCAATAAATGAAGTGCATGATTATTTAATGTATCCAAGAAGCATTTACCAACCTTGTTGATGTACGATTCCTTTTGTGTAGTCTTAAATGTGGTATATATTATGGTGTCTAGGTGATTGGTTTTCCTTTATCAAGTGTCTAATATACTTCATCCAGTAACAAGTAGTGAAAGGACTTAATGGACAAGCTCCACTTCAATTATCATGTGCCGATGCAAGAATTGAATTATACTGAATCGATGTCAGCTACCACTTCTGCCTGTCTCCAAACACCTTATTCTAGATCGATGACCCCTTCTTCAACTCAAAATTAGGCAAGAAATGCTCTTGGATCGGAACCTGAAATGGCTGCTGGCGTGTATAGAACAACAAATTTTTTTCCTTCGTAATTGTGAACTCTAATTTAAATTTGTGGAAGATAGTGTATCAAATAGTTGGACTAACCATTCTTGTAATTTAATTTAATTTTATCTTCATTTGAATTTTAAAAATTAAGAAATTAAAGGGATATATTTACAATTTTATGTACGTTGTTAGTTTTAACATTAAAATTTGAATGTTAGTCCCCAAGAAAAAAAAATTAATATAACAATTTATATTCGTGATGTAAAAAAAAAAGACTTTTTACAATGTCCAGTGAAGGTTGCAAAAATGTCGGAACTCTATGGCAATATCAAGATTTGCAACGTACCCCCGAATGTTGTGAAAAGTTTATGGCAATGTTTTTCCAACATTGCAAAAGGTAGATTCTGGTTTAGTGAATTGAATGGAGTGGGTCGATTTCTAAATAATTAGCCCTTTAAAGTCCACTAAGGCCCATAAAATCCAAAAGCCCATCCTACTTTTCAAAATCCATAATTATCTTATTATTATTTTTAATAAAAGATAATTGGAGTGACTACAAAAGTGGTTACGATTTTCTCTATAAATAGGGCCAAAGGTCCATGAAATATGGCAAGAGAAAAGCTATAGGAAATTTCACAGCTGCGGAAGAAATCTAAAGTCGGTGAAAGAGAAGAAACTCTCTCAAGCCAAGTCCAGAAATACAAAGAAGATCAAAATCTTCTTCAAATTCAAGGAAATCCAAGAAGGTCCAAGTCTTCTTCAAATCAAATCAAATTCAAGTTCAAGTCCCGAAGTTCATATCCAAGTGTCAAACAAGCTAAGTTCTCCACAAATCTAGTCTGCGACAAATCTTGAAATCCAGGATACAAGACACATGGCCCCTCGTCCTTAAACATTCAGATCACTAAATAGAGGATTTGCAATTTTGAAAGCACAAGAAGATCAATATCCACTTGTATTTCTTAAAAGATAATTTGTAATGATATATTTATTTTAATCCACGAAATTTGTATTACAAATTTCTTGGCACACCCAGTGGGACCTTCTTATCATCTTATCTTTTGATCTCAAAATCTTCAAACTTCAAACGACTATATCAACGATGGAAAGTGAAAAGGTAAAGGAAACTATCAACTGTCTCGTAGAAACACTTGTTGAACTCTTCTATGCTACTAGAGCCCAAACAAAAATTGGGAAAACTCAACTAGTTGCACTACTAAAAAAGTTCTCCAACAAAGCCATAATGAAAATTGCTTTCAAGAAGCTGGGCTCTCGTTCAATAGAAAAGATTAGGAGTTTGGCGAAAAGCTCTCATTCTGATTCCATATTCAATGGCAGATCCATGTTTGGATCCTCTCCTTCTACTTAAGACAAATGAGGGAAGACTATACTTCATTTGAAAAATCATTCGAACTAGTGATGGTCACCAAAGCGACATCGGGTTTTGATGACCGAATCCAACAAATGGCTTTAGCCATTGAAAAGTTAACAAATTCACTAAGTGACAAAGATACACAGATTGCTACATTCATACACATGCCAGAGTTGCAAAACTCGTTGGTAGAAGGCAATCCAAAAAATGCAAGGTCTTCAAAAATTAAAGATCTACAAATCTAATAATACCAATAGAAACAAGATGTGCATGATCGGACTATGGTTAAAATGTGTTGCTTGACAGTACACAACTCCCTATTGGCTCTCCATTCGTCCAACAACTTCAACATATGATTGTAGGCACCATCTGTGTCCAGTGTGGTGGTTCACCGCAATCTTCATTGGTTTATGCAAAGCTTTATAGTCATCAAATTGATGAAATGAGGATGTCACTCGGCTACGGGCCCCCGAAGTTCCAATGTTTTGATGGAAAGGGAAACTCGAAGCAACATGTGGCCTATTTTATTGAAACCTTTAATAATGGTAGCACTTACAGTGATACCATGGAGAAACAGTTTGTGTGCTCTCTCAAAGGTGTTGCAGTTGATAGTTGGGATCAACTCGGGCAAGAATTTCTGACTCGTTTCTATAACACCAGACGAACAATGAGCCTTTCGAAACTTGCTCGAACAAAGCGGAGCAAGGAAAATCCAATCGTAGAGTATATCGAACGCTAGAAAAACCTTGTGCTTAATTGCAAAGAATGGATCAACAAAGCATCTTCCATCAACATATGTGTACAAGGCATAAACTAGAGATTACTCTATAATTTCCATGCAAATATGCCTCATTCTTTTGAAGAGTTGGCCATAGGTGCTCATATTAGAGCACTAGATTGTAAGGTATGGAAGTTACTTGACAAGTGATCCAAGAAAAAAGAAAGAACCCAAGAAGGAAATAAAGAACTACTCCAGTGAAGATAATCTTCAAAGGTCGAACTCAAATCTGAAGCCAAAGTTTACACCTAACAAAGGACAAGTCCACAGTAGAGGTCATCTGACTCTGAAAGAACTCAAAGAGAATGAGTACCCATTCTCGAACTCTAAAGTCTTAGAGATCCTAGATCAACTCCTTGAGCAAAAGATAATCGAACTTTCAATTTCAAAAAGACCAGAGGAAGCAGGTAAAATCGATCATCTAAAGTACTATAAATTTCAAAAAGATCTTATTGTTCGTTTGGATAAAGAAAATGAGATCAAACTTGAAATCGAAGAAAATTCAACAGCTACTTACTCGATGGTTTCATTTGGATCATTTGATCCAATTTTCGTTACAAAGGGGCAAACATTTCCTCTCACGTGCAATGTTTGTGAGTCCTCAGCTGAGAAGTTTAGACATCAACTTCCAGAAAGAGCCATCTCAGTGGAGTTCGCGAGAGATGGAGAAGTTACCATCAATTATGCCTATTTGGAGATGGTTAAACCACATGCACCTAATCGTCCAACATTTTAATAAATTATGACAGATGACTTGGATGTTTGGAATTCTGATTCAGAGTTAGAAGATGAAGAAGGTGATGGTTGGCTCACTTTCGTAAGTTAGAATGAGAAATATTGGATGTCAAACAAAATAAGAAAAAAAATTACCTTCTATAACTCTTGTAGGACCAACATTGGGGGCATTGAGAGTAGAAGTCCAACCCAGTGAAGAAGTAACACCGAAAGAAAATTAGGAAACATGGACTCTTGTGAAAAGACATCAAAGAAAGGCTCTGCAACTTCTGAATTCCATTAAACATGACAAAAAGTTGAGACCGTGAAGGAAGCCAAGAAATAACCAAAAGAGAAAGTCTAAATCCAGGTCAAGGGTATCTATTAGATCAACAGAAGTAGAAACTCCATCACAGTCTCTTTCTAGACTACCAACTCTAGGAGATTATTTCCTTAAAAATTTATTTAATAAAAAATGTTTCACCTCCAATGTCATCTATGTAGAGAAGAAAAATGAGATGAAGAAGATATCATGAGAGAGTTCAATGAAGAAGAAAACTATCTCGCAGCTCAATAATGTTCCTTCTAATACAAGTCTGATAGAGTCCTCAATCTTCATTTCAACGATCGAATTGCTTTAGTTATAGGACTGATCGACCCATAAGCATATGATGGCAAGTCTTAACATAAAATTGGAGCCATAGCTCGACAATACTCTATGATCACAATCACATACGATGAAGATCTACAACTTGGTTCTCGTTTACATAATAGACCACCGTATAGTAGCGTTTATATTCGAGAATGTAGGATAAACCGTGTGATGATTGATTGTGGGTTTGTCAAAAATATTATGCCAATCAAGATAATGAAGAAGATTAGAATCAATATTAGTGTTTTGTCCAGGAACAAGATCATGATTCAAGGATTCAACCAGAGAGGCCAGCGAGCCATTGGCATGATTCCCTTGAAGCTGCAAATAAAAGAGTTAATTTTCTCAGCTTTCTTCCATAGTATTGAAGCAAAAATATCCTACGAGTTGCTCCTCGGACGAGTTTGGCTGCATGAAACTGGAGTGTAGTACCTTCAACTTGGCATCAACGCTTTAAAAATAGTTGAGACGGACAAGTTAAATGTGTAGTAGTTGAGTTCAAACCATTCCTCAAAGAATAATCTCATTTAGCTGAGCTAAATTTTACATGGAGGATGAAAAATGTCATTTTACAGGATTGTGCATGTTCGGATTCAAAATTAAAGAAGATACAGATGATGACAAACATTGATTATTGTTCCACGTTATCAGCCTATTAAAGGTAAAACAAAATTTACATATGGAAGACTCTCTAAAGGAAAACAACCTCTAACAGATCCAACAGATATGAGGTATTGAAAAAAAAGTTAACTCTTCCAATACTTAGTCTTCCAAAACTGCATCTGTCCCCATCAACTCATGATGGCCCAGGAGAATGTAAGTCTATTTCAGAAGTTTGACATCTGTTCCAAACATATCAAAGCTTTCTATTACAAGCTCTTCCAAATAAGATATATAGGATGCTAGAGGAGTTGAAAAGTCAAAACAAACATCCAGAGAGCGTTACAATCCTCAAGTCAAAAGGGTACTTGAGAATGCCGAGTTCGGGAAAGGAAAGTCTCACAAATTAGGTGATCTTGGTGGACCCCTTATATCATGACCTACGTATTGTTTGGGATGTGATCCAAATTTGTCGCGAAAGATTAAAATTAAGAATATTTTCTCAAACCCAATCATGATTCAAATCTATGAAGTTGCAGAAGAGAAATCAAAAGAGTAGAGACATTCGATGTTCAACCAAATTAATAGCGAGAATGCCAAAGTTTTAGTTTTCGAAAGGTTAAAAAGAGAATCTTCTACAGTAGCTGATATAAAATGTAAAGCTCTTGTCTTCCAAAGGTTAAATGCCAATCCTTCATCGTCCCATCAAATTGATAAGAATACACGAGCTTCTCAAAAGTCATCTAAGAAAATATGTATTCTCTGGACTTGGAATTAAAACATCTAATCCAAGCCTAAAGCCTCAACAACCATGAAAAAGACTAAGAAATCAAAAATTTTACTCATCCAGAAAGAATGACGAGGATAAAGAATAAATCTCTATCAATCACATTGCTTTTGAAGGAACTTCTAATTCAAAATCCGAGTCTAAAAACCTCCACCATAGTAGATGATCCTGAACAAGCTCCTCCAATGATCGAAGAAAACCCGATACTAGTGTTTGTAAGTGCTATTCTCAATTAAAAAGATGAATCTGAGTATATCTATTTGCTTCAAGAATATAAAAACGTATTTGCATGGTCTTACAAAGAAATGACAGGGTTAGATCTAAAGGTTGCATTACATTACCTTGCAATAAGACAGAGAGTTCGACTGATCAAGTAATCTCAAAGAAAATTTCGACGAGACTGATTTTTCAAATTGAAGCAGAAGTCAACAAACTTATCGAAGCAGGATACATACGTGAAGTCAAGTACCCTACTTGGATTGCGTACATTATTCTTATTCAAAAAAGAATGGACAATTATTAGTCTATGTTGACTTCTGATACTTGAACCATTCATGTCTAAATGGTGATTTTCTACTTCCAATAGCATAATTGATGGTGGTCACAACTACCGGGTATGAAATCTTATCATTCATTGACGTGTCTTTCAAATACAATAAAAAATAGATGAATCCAAAAGATGAGGAGTTTACATCATTTCGTTCTCCTAAGGGCGTTTATTGTTACAAATTTATGCCATTTGGATTAAAAAAAAATACATAGGTAACTTACCAACGAACAATTAAAAAGATCTTCGACAATATTTTACATAAGAAAATAGAATGCTATGTGGATGGTCATGTTAGTAAAATGAAGAAACTTGATGATCATCTCTAAGACTTGTGGGATTTTTTTTTGAGACTCTGACGACACCAACTGAAGATGAATCCACTAAAGTGTGCATTTAGTGTTACTTTTGAGAAATTCCTTAGCTTCATTGTTCAACATCAGTAAATCAAAATAGGTCAATCAAAAATAGACATAATAATCAATATCCCAGAGTCAAGAAATGTTTATAAGTTGAAGAGTCTTCAAGGAAATCTTGTATATATTCGAAAAATTATCTCCAACTTTACCAGACGCTGTCATCCATTTAACAGATTGGTAAAGAAAAATGTGTCATTTGAGTAAGATAATACTTGTCGAAATGCTTTTCAAAGTATTAAACAATATTTTTCTCATCCACCATTACTCACAGCTCCAACTCTAGGGAAACTATTGACTCTTTATGTTGCAGTGCAAGAATATTCTCTAGATGCACTTCTTGTCTAAATCAAAGATGAAGGAAAAAAGAATAAACTTTATTACTAGAGTCGGATATTAGTAGGTACAGAAATGAAGTATTCAACTATTAAATAAATATACCTTTCACTGATCTTCACAACTAAAAAATTAAGACATTAAATGTTATCATAAATAATCAATCTTGTCAAAAATTGATCCATTAAAATGCATAATGTACAGGCCAATTCATTCTAGAAGAATAGGAAAATTGGTATTTCTATTGTCCGAGTTCGATATCAAATTCATTCAATAGAAGGCCATTAAGGGACAGGCAGATTTTTTTGCCGATCATCTAATTTCAGCGGAATGGAAACTTCATGAAGACCTTCCAAATGAAGAAGTTATGTTAATTGAAGTTATACTATCATGGAGGTTATACTTCAATAGGACAGCTCAAAGTTATGGTGCTGGGACATGAGTAGTTTTTATTATACATCATGATCTCATCATGCCTTACTCTTTTGCCCTAACAAAAAATGTTCAAACAACGTAGTAGAATATCACGTCCTTATACTTGTCTTGGAGACAACATTATATATGGATGTTCATCAGTTTGAAGTGTTTCGAGATTCTAAATTGATAATCAACCAACTTTTAACCGAGTACGAAGTCTGTAATTCAGACATGAAGCCATATCATGAATGCGCATCAATGCTCATGAAGCGATTTGGCTAAATAAAAATCAAATTCATGCTAAGATGTGAAAACTGAGAAGCTGATGCCTTGGCTAATTTAGCTACTGTTTTAGTTAAATCAAATGAAGACTTTTCTCATCCCATATCAATTGCTTAAAGATGGATGCTCCCTTCATTATTGCCTAAAAATCTGGAGGAAAACAATAATGTTGAAACCATTGATGTAGAAAAAGATTATTGGAGATAACTAATAATCGACTTCCTTTAACATCAAAAGTTACCAGATAATCTACGACGAAAGACTGAAATAAGGAGCGCATCTCGCTTTGTCTTCTATAAGGATACACTTTATTGACGTTCATTTGATGGAGCTTTCATTTGATGCTTAAGTAATGATAAAGCAGCACATATCGTAGAAAAAGCCCACTCTAAAATTTGTGGTGCTCATCAGTCCATGCCCAAGCTCTATTTACAAATAATGAGAATAGGCTACTATTGCCCAACTATGGTACATGACTTCATGGACTATGCAAAGAAATGTGAAGCTTGTCAAGTCCATGCAAATTTTATCCATTAGCCTCTGGAACCATTACATCCAACAATTGTTTCTTGACCATTTGATACATGGGCCTCGACGTAATTGGACCTATAACTCTTAAATTTTCAGTCAGGCATTCATATATCCTCATTGCAATTGACTACTTTTCTAAGTGGGCTGAAGTTGTACCATTGAAGGAAGTAAAGAAAGAAAATGTTGCTGGCTTCATTTGTATTTAGATCATTTATCAGTATAGGATCCCACACATGTCACCACTGATAATGGAAGCCACATAAACAATTTATGTGCTAAGTTTGGATTCAAACAATACAACTTATCCATGTACAATGTAGAAGTCAACGGGTTAGCAAAGGCGTTCAATAATACTCCATACGGTCTACTAAAAAAGGTTGTTTTCAAATCAAAAAGAGATTGGCATGAAAGAATCGGTAAAGCCTTGTGGGCTTATCGAACTCCAAGATAAGCTACTCCTTAGCTTTATTGTACGGAATGGAAGTTGCACTTCCTTTTGGAGTGTCAAATTCCATCACTTAGAATTACCATCCAAAACGTTTTGACAACATAATAAAATGTTTGTCTTCAACTTGAAGAGCTAAAAGCTTTAGATGAGAAGATATTAGAGCACAGATGTACTTGGAATGTTATCAAGCTTGAATGGTGAAGTCCTTCAACAAAAAGGAGCGACCAAGATCATTTCAAGTTGGAGATTTTGTACTTTCGGTACGCAGGCCAATCATTATCACAAGAAAAATAGAATGCAAGTTCCAACCTAAATGGGATGGTCAATTTATTATTACTCATGCATTCACTAATGGAGCATACAAGATCATCAATAAAGATAGATTGCAAATCGTACAAATCAACGAAAAATTCCTAAAGCATTTTTATGCTTGAAGTTCTTTATCTTGTAAATTTTTCATTGCAATAAAATGTATCACCTTTGGCCCGCAAGAGGATAAACTGTGAATAGCCTAATAAAAACAAAATTGTGTTTATTGTAGTGAACTATGTTTCACTTGATAGCTTTTTAGTAGTTAGGCAACTTGGATAAATTATAAATCCAAATTTAGTCAACAAAAATAATAAATTCATTCAATTTGGTTATCTTTTCCAGCAGCAAAAAAAAAACAAAAAAACAAAATAGTATACAAGAAGCATAAAAACAAAAAATTTCGAAAACATATATGTGTGTGTGTGTGTGTGTGTGTGTGATGGAGAATGTTCATACAATATGGTCCAAAAGAAAATAACAAAGTCTCTACTCTATCAAAATCAATCACCATTGACCATTCGCAGGAAATTATCTTCATGAGTTTTCTTTATTTGATCTATGAATGTTATGCTGGTGACATCTCTAGTATGTGATTCTTCCAATCTAACTTTCTAGGTTCCAAGTATACTCCTTCATTCTTTATTGGTTTGAAGATCATTACGAAGTCTGTCCAGCTCAGAAGTCAGTTGACTGATTTTATCTTCTAATGAAGAACATGTTAAATCCTCTGCTTCCATCTGGATATTCAAAATTTTCAACCATTTATATTTTTCTTTAGCAGTTAAACACTCCGGTGTTGCTTTCTTTTAGATAAATAAATGTCAACTTCTTTTGAAAACACATCCATACATTTCATTAAAGGTGTTAGGTCTATGCGAGATGAGTTGGTAATCACATTTTGGAAAATTTGATTACCCTCCTCCCACCAAGATCGAATATTGGAAATGTCATACTTCAAAATGTCTCTGAAACACTTTTTAAGATAATTAGTCACGACTTTTTGCATAGCAGTCTTTAGGTAAAGAGAATCTTGAGTTCTCGTCATTCTAATCTTGTTAAAAGTTTGGACTCAATGATAAATCTAGTCCTTCGGGAACATTTGAGAAACATATAAATAAAAGTAAAAACAAAAGGGGATTTAAAAATAGACAAGAACAATGAAGAACATACTTGCATTTCGTGTTATAGGTGATATATCTAAAAATCAACCATCTGAAGGCGTATTCGGGAGACTGATATTATTAATGTTGGAAGTTTCAATGTCACCTTTTGGAGGGCTTGGAATAGTCTGAGTTTGTCTCAGTATTACTAATCGCTTCCTTTGATGTATTTCGAAAAGATGAGCCTGAAATTGAAATTAGATACATCAAATCAAATACTAGTATGTCAAAAAGAATTAATAAATAAATTCGTACATGATCTCCTGAGCTTTCATCTTCCGGATTTAGAGTTTTTCCAAGAGCATAAGACATTTGATCTCCAAGACTACTGTAATCTAAAATCAAAACTTCTTCAGCTATCTTGTCAACAGGCTCAGAGACAGAAGCACGCTTTGTTAAGCGAACTATAAATTTAATTTTCTTAATAGTTTCTTCTCTCCGAAGGTTTAGTTCTTTCGAGAAGTCTCTTTAGCAATGATATTTTAAAGGTTTAACCCTTTGTTTATGACCCTGTTCGTTTTCCTCGAAACCAGATCAAGAATAAAGTCACGATTCCCACTAGAAGATAAAATATGCACTTGAATCTTGGTGTGGTTTGGCAATACTTGATTATTCCACCAATGTTGGTACTATGCATCAACCTATTGACGGTATACCCTTCATATACTCTAGAATATGAAATATAGATCCACTTATGGTCCGAGTCAAAGACAACCAAACACGATACATATTGCCTACATTGGGAGCAACATCCAACTTTCTTAGTAAACCGACAAGTTTTTTGTCTAAAGTCATGTTGTCTCGCAAACTTGTGAAGGTTATGTGTCTCAAGAATGAAAGAAAAGTTTCCTCAATGATAAGAAACAAATCTAGATCGAATACTCATAATTAATTTTAAGGTATCTATAGATCTTGGTTGGTCATCCACTTGTACAAGGGGATGAGACGATGAGGGAAATGGATTCCAGCAAAAGTCATGGACATCCATCATTGCACGAATAAGGTCCCGACAATTAATGACATTTTTCTCCCAAGATTGGAAAGCATTCAAAGTGCTAGCATATCTTTAGATTATAGGATGAGAATTAATCTTGTCCATATGAACATAAATATCTCGAACAAAATAAGTTGTAGCCCAAATATAAAGAAAATATCTAAGAAATGAATGTGAAATTGAGCCAAGGTCCTAGCCTGACTGGTGGTTCAATGTTCGTGTAAGTCCTTTATAAATGCTTGCTAATATAGGAGGAACTAGTTTGTAAGTGTATCCGCCTGCCAACTTAGAAGATGCTTTAAATGTTCCATATCTTACACATTCATCCTTAAATGGAAGAACGAAATGACAAAGCCACAACGAGAGATAAAATGTTATTTATAACTCCTTCCCTTCTTTCATAAACAAAGATATTGACAAATCACTCCAGTAACTTCAATCCATACAAGAAATATCTCTTGGCTTGTCTACAACTACGGGTCTTCATTTTTTCATTTGATGAAGCCTCTTAAATAGATTTAAATTTATAGCATTCTTATAATTTTTGTTTTGTTGAGGATTCTAGGCACAACCATTCTCATGAAACCAAAATTAATCCAACTTTAACGACTAACGCAATCAGATTCAATCGCATTGACAATCAATGCAAAAACATTAAAGAGTTACAAAGAAGACTTCGAAAGATGATCTGTCAACTCTGAAAAGCCTGAGACTACTTCTTCATAATAATGACCCATGATTGAAAGTCCACTAATCTCACGGATATTCCAAAGAGAAATGTCAATTTTACCACATGCAGCCACAGAAGTGTTGATTTCTGGACACCAAACCTCACAAAGAGACCTGTAAATAGAGTTTGCACACTGATGATGATGTGATCCAAGCAATGAGTCCAAGAAAGTCGAGCCCCGACCGAGACCCGTTGTTTATCGAAGGAGGTCCGATGACGCGATCAAGGGCAAAACGGGTAAATCAAGCAATGGGACTACTTGTGCAAGTAACAATGGATGACGTCATGATCTACACGCAAAAAGAGACAAGTTTAATGTTGGAGTCGAGGTCGAGGTCGGAAACTGATTGGATCAACAAGATACAAGCGACCGAAGAAGGAGCCCAATCGGAATGCCTAAGCGACCGCTTAGAGTAAAAGTCAAGCGGCCACTCAAGCTAGCACCGAAACGCACAGGGCGTCAAAGTTGTCTTCCAAGCGACCACTTGGTTATAAAATTTAACGAGTTTTTCTATTTTTGACGAGAATCCTAGTTTCCTTAAAATTCTATTTTTATTGATGTTTTACCATGTTTGGGGAGTTATGCACGAATTTCATAGGGTTTTTAGTATTAGTATGAATAGTTTATTTTATCATTATTGTAGGACATTTTGACAATTTATCAATTAAAAAGTGAGATTATTGATTTTCATCTTGTTCTTCTTAGAACACCGCGAATTTGTCAAGATCTTCTTGTGACGTTCATTAAGTGCAGATCACGAGTTTTGTAATCAAGAGGTCTATCAAGCATTGTTCTTGTTGGGTTGCTTGGTTCAACATTCTTGGTTGAATCTTTAAATCGAAATTATCTTTGGGCTTTCTTGGGGTTTCAATCTAGTTGCGGGGTTGCGCAGGGATCGTTGCTACGTGGTTCTCATTAGATAATCTTTTGTAACAGGGTTGACCGTAGAAGCTAACTCGTGAAAATTCCTTCTGAGAATGAGTTTTTGAACTCATGTAGACCACTCCCAAAACTTTGGAATAATAGAAATCTCTCCACAAATGATAAGTGTATTTCTCCATCGTATTTCATTGTTGTCAATCCTCTCACAAATTACTAACATTAGGATGCACTCCATGCTTTGAGAATGATGAGGTAAAAGACACAAAAATGGAAGATGATTGCTAGAACGGTTTCATCTAAATTCTCGTGACATTCACCAATGATGGGCATATGCAACTCCGACAAAGGCTCTAGAATGTCAAAAAAAGGATCTATCGTTGGCTTATGGATGCTAAGTTTAAATTCACCCCGTATGTCAGGCTGGGCATGGTACATCACATCAATGTCTTTAAAATGAATGTAACTTTTTCCTTGGTCTTTAAGTTCAATAATTTCGTATATATCAGAATATACTTTATTATCAGAGATTGTCCCTCCCATTCCTGTAAAATAAAATAAAAAATAGAGGAGAGAGAAAATAGCAAACAAAATATAAACAATAAAAAAAGGTTAAATGAACATTAAATCTTTTAAATTCGTTTTCGGTTTATTATCTAAAATCATGAGTCTCCCAAATATATTAATATCTTTAACGGTCAAAGGTGTCGATCCTTAGTCATCAATACAAAGTGTCTTGGATAGTAGAAGGAGTTGGTCCTTAGTTCTCAACACAAAATGTCTTGAACGGATGAAGGAGCCGGTCCTTGGTCCTCAACACAAAGTGTCTTGGACGGTCGAAGGAGCCAAACCCATAATCCTCAACATAAAATGCATTGGATGATCGAAAGAGCCTATCCTTGGTCCTCAACACAAAATGTCTTGGACGATCGAAGGTGTCGGTTATTGTTCCTCAACACAAAGTTTCTTGGACAGTCGAAAGACTTGAACTTTTGGTTTTCAACATAAAATGCATTGGACGATCGAAAGAGTAGATCATTGGTCTTCAACACAAAATGCCTTAGATAATCGAAGGAGTCGGTCATTGATCCTCAACACAAAGTGTCTTGAATAGTTGAAGGAGCGAACCCTTGGTCCTCAACACAAGTCAGAAGCCATTTCTTGAGTTCTTCTATTTTCTTGATCTTTTAACAGAATGTGATTGCAAAATTGAAATTCTTCTACCACTTTTTGTATATGAAGTAAACGAAGGGTGCAGTTCCAAATACATATAGACTCTAAACTAATGAAATCTATAAAATTCATATTTGGATAAAATTTCTTTGCTTACAAGGATAAATCTTAAAGGAGTTCGATTTTAAATAAAACTCTAAATATATTTCAGTTTTAAGTGCTCAATTTATCTTATGTTGATTGAACTTGAGTTGTTCTAAATCAAACAAAGTCTTTTGCTCTCGAGCTTCTAAGATAAGAGCTCTATCCTAAATCAAAATCGTAACATACCATATAGTATAGATTTACTAATGAGTGTTCAAGTTTAAATCAAATTTTAAATTAAATTTCGAAAATCAAATATTCAAGATTCATCTATTTATTTATTTCATAATAAATAATAAATATTGAGGGGGCATCTGTAGACATCAAATAAATAAATAAATAAAACAGTTGAATGACTGGGTCGGTTTCTAAATAATTAGCCCATTAGAGTCTATTGAAATTAAAGTTTACTAAGGCCAATAAAATCTGAAAGTCCATACGACACACTTACCAAGCGCAAAAGAAAGGGGTAGGAAATAACTCGTATCAGGAGATACACCATATAATTTTCCTACTTTTCAAAATCTATAATTGTGTTATTATTATTTTTAATAAAAAATAATTGGGATGGTTACAAAAGTGGTTACGTTTTTCTCTATAAATAAGGCCAAAGGTCTATGAAAAATGGCAAGTGAAAAGTTACAAAAAATTTCACAAGTGTAGAAGAAATTCAAAGTCAGTGGAAGAGAAGAAACTCTTTCAAGCCAAGTCCAGAAACACTAAGAAGATCAATGTCTTCTTCAAATTCAAGGAAATCCAAAAAGGTCAAAATCTTCTTTAAACCAAATCAAATTCAAATTCAAATCCCGAAGTTCAAATCTATGTCTCCAAATTCAAGTGTCAAACAAGTCAAACTCTCCACAAATAAAGTTTGCAACAAATCTTGAAATCCAGGATCCAAACCACATGGCCCCTCATCTTCAGACATTCGGATCATTAATCAGAGGATTTTGCAATTTTTCAAACACAAGAAGATCAATATCCATTTGTATTTCTCAAAATACAATTTATAACGATTTTTATAATTTAAAACCTGAAATTTGTCATACAGTTTCATTTATTTATTAGTTGTTAAATTTTAATTTTTGATTTTTTGTACAAAAAAAAAAAAAAAAAATTTGTGTACGAAATATTAACTCATTTGCAATTTGAACTCTCCCTACATATCACGTCGACAATTCTAACTCCGGATAAAGGAAGATGATTTTTATACTTTTACATTTCTTTTGAAAAAATCGATTTTTTTTCTTGGAAATATATGTCTTCATGAAATTAGGGGATAAATATGACAATTTTTAATTTTTTTTAACATAAATAAGTAAATACTGAGCTGCGAGTAGCTTGCGAACCTGCTCGACTTACCCCACCAACAGTCAAGATATTTAAAAACGAGTCATCTTGTGCTTGGCTTGTCTCCATATGCAAGTGAGAGTTAGCTTGCATTGTGGTTTGATTCGAGCTCGAAGGTGAACAAGTCAAGCGGCTTGGCTCGATTCGTTTAACTCGCTTAATTTGTGAGGACTTCTTTTCCAATTAGTTGAGCATGTAGGAAGGGAGTTATTACGAGAGCATGTTTTTGTAAATAAAAGTAAACAACTTATTATATTATAGTGATAAATTGAAAACTACATAACATTATAGTTCTGTTTTGAGAAATAACAATAGTTTTTTCGAAATTGCAAAAAATTCTGTTACATTATAATTAAAAAGAACATTTTAGCAGATGATTGTACTGTGGGACCGATTTGGTATAGCCCGTAAATTAAAGGAGTCCTAACATAACTAATCAGTGGATATATCAAGTACTTTCTCACGCCTAAAATATAAGCGTATATTGCAATTATTTAGTTATTTTGTCTATCAAGAACATGTTGCTCGACAACATGGAAAATTGATATCTTTATAAAATTTTGGTCAGCCATTGAAGTATGTTGAAGAACGTTGATCATTGATTTGTGACTAGTTAAATGTTTATTGTGAATATGTATACGAGATTCGTATAAAATATTTTGCCCCTATTTGGTTTTGTTAAAAATCAGATTTTTATTAAATTTTGACAAAAGTTAATAGTATGGTTGAAATATTAATAAAAATTATAGTTCCCATGAAATAAATGGTTGATTTTGAATTAGATTTTTATCAATTTACCTTTTTAGCTAAACCAAACTATGGCTCAAGTGTAATTTACCACAATTTTAGAGGTGTAAATTAAAATAACTTTCAAAAAAGACTTTTTAATTTTAAATTAACTAAATCACTAATATGGCATGATATACCATTTTTTTAAAGTTCACCTGATTTCTAAAAATCAAAAGTGTGTGTGTGCGCGCTCAAACGTGTGTCTATGTATATGTATATGTATGCTGATTGAAATCATATTTTTTAGTAGAATTCGATAAAAACTAATGAAATATGTTGAAAAATTGTGAGTCTCATAAAATAATGGTTAAAATTATTTTTTGGTTTTGAGTTAGACTATTAAAATCTTGAAATTTAAGATTTTAATCACTACCTAGGGGATAGAATAAAGGAACCACGGGTAGGAAGGCATAAAAATTTCAAAAGCAACTATTTATAGGATTGTCCACTAATGTAGACATTAGTTTTATCCTTAGTTTTAACTGCCATAATGAATTAATTACTGTTAAATTGTAGTGAGCAATCAAAGAAAACTAAAGCCCTATTTCTAATTGGATTGCTGAATTTAATGGAAATGTTTTGAAACTGAATAGCTATTTATAGCGATGAGAGCATCACGGGGATCTATTTAGGATATGATTGGGCTTATAACTTTATGGCATATTCCAATCATATCTTCATTAGAACTTAATTCATTTCACAAATACTTCTCTTTTCATGGACCATTTGTGTCGATCGAATTGTGGCAAACATAGGTAATTGCACTATCATTCCTTGGGCCAACCTCATACCTTTCCTTTCCTACTTTTCATTTTTGGGTAAACCAGTAAGGGGGGGGGGGGGGGGGGGGGGGGGGGGGGATCACTAATTAGGAGTCCCGACAAAAAAAAACAACTCGTATTGTGTTTGCAAAGAAGCTATTCAAAGCTGCCACCAGTATCCGAGTGATGCATAATTATTGCTCTCGCTCATTGCGGAAAAAACCACTACTGCATTAAATAAGAGTTCGAACCGTGTCTAAGTTTTAATATGACTGATCATCTTCCCAAAGTGGAATCATTCAATACAATGATATGACATCACATTTTTCATTGATACGAAGGTCTGCACAATTATTTTCCAGTTTTGAAACAAGAAATTATAATTTTCAAGTAACATTCTATATGACTTTCAGTTATACATGTCTCCTTTAATACAATGACACAAAAAAAAAAAAAAAAAAAAAAAAAAAAAAAAAAAAAAAATTATTAATTTCATCTTTAATATAATATTCGATGATTGTCTCAGTCTTTGTGTTCAAGTCGTTTATCAAACTTACTGTCCGCTCTGGGCAGTGACGGATCCAGCACCCAGCGAGGGGGCGCGACCGCACGTGTTGGATCCACCGGATTTACAAGCGCTGATGTCCTTCTCAGATCTGTGAAATTGCAGGAAGAAGAAATGGGGAAGAAGTTTACTAGTTGTAGGAAGAACAAATGGGGAAAAGGATAAGTAAACTTGGGCCATTTTTTCATTTTTAGACTCTGGGCCTTTTCTTTAATTGGGCTTTTTTCCAGGATCATTCAATACTACAAAGATCACATCACTCGTAAGGATTACGAGATCTATGACGGCATGGGCCTTGAGCTCTACTACAACTAAACCCTAGTAATTTCACCCTCTTAACCCTCCTTTATGTGTTTATACATATGGGTATTCTCGTGTGTGGATGGATCGTAATTGAAGTTTTGTAGAGTTTTAGGGTTTTGTGATTGATTTTGAATTTTGGATGGTGTTTTATTTCTGTTGAATAGTTGAATATGTATATGCTGTGGCAAAGGGCGAATTTGTATGTGGCTTTAGTTCAATGAAAAAAGAAATAATAATTGTTTTCTTGTAGAAATCTGATTGTGGGAGAATCACACCTTCGAAAAAAAGGTTGAATTAAAACTATGTAGGGTTGAGAAAATAAAAAGTATTCATCGACTTGGGTGTCATGGATTTGTGAAGGTTGAGGTGATATAATTGTTTACATCTCTTTGATCGTTTTGATTGTACACCGCAACAATTGTGGAGGATGGCATTAAAAACTGGTAACATTGATCAACTATTTCTTTTTTTAATGTTTGGGACTGCAATTTCAATTTTTTCTTTTTTAATGTCGACAAATTTTACCATTTTTTATGGTTAATCTAACAGAATTGGATGGTAAATGAGTTTTTTTTTTTTTTTTTTTTTTTTTTTTTTTTTTTTTTTTTTTTGGCGTCTAAAAAGGTTGTAATCCGCATTAAATGTTTTGAACAAGGACATTTTTTACTATTTTCAATGGGTAGGGGATTTTTCGCACAATATCTAATAGATATGGAATTTTCAGCTATTAAGCCTTTAATTTACATATAGATTGAAGAATTTTTAATGTTATTTAATTAAATATTAATAAAGTCTTTGCACTGTTGTTGACTGGCCGCCCTAACTGAGCTTTCATTATGGATCCGCCCCTGACTCTGGGAGAACCTAAATTCATATTATCCTTCATAGATTTCTGTTACATCCCCAGAATTCGAATTCATGATATTTCCCTTAAATAAGGTTTAAGTTGAATCCTGTTATTAATTTGACAAGCTTCCAACAATTCTTAAAGTTCAAAATTCAAGCCACGTGCCCCTCGTCTTCAAATATTCACATCATTAATCAAAGGGTATCTTAATACATGAAATTTGTCGTACACCTTTCCTTTAAGTAAGACTTAAGTTAAATTCTGAAATATGACATTAAGCTTGGACGTTAAATTCAACAAGAATCCAACATTATTCATAAATTTTACATTCGATTTTCCTTGGGAGTCAAAATGATATCAATTCCCACCCGCCACGTTATGCTGTAGACATTCTGGTTATATCTATTTCCTTATAGTTGGCAACTAGACAATAAAACAAAATAACTTCTTCCCACGATCGTATACATATTAAATAATCGTATGTTAAATATTTATTCCACTTTTTGTGACGCAAATTTATTCCGAAAAATTATTCCTAAAAAAACCTATAATATCAAAAATAACCGAGTATTTACCTTATCGTGTGGTAATTACAAGTCCCATATCATATAAAAGCATTAGGTTCGGCTTAAAAATAAATGAATTGTTAGTGATAGAATATTATTCTCAACAGATTTAAACCTAAACTCAAACAAAATAATAAGGATTCAAATATTTTCTAATATTTTACATGTCACGACAATTAGGAATAGAAAAACTATATCAATGTAAGGTATAACTAGTGGAAGAAATGCCTCCATTATTATTAGTCAAATCGGTCATTTAAATTAAGGTACAGAAATAGATGAATTCTAACCCTCGATGAACACAAAAGTGAAACTTCAATTAAATCATTAAACATGAATTTTCTTTTTCAGTCAATCATCAACAATAGAGTTTATTCAATATTTACTCGTCTCATAGTCTTCAAAAGTCTAACTTTATACATTAAGGGTGGCACACCGATAGTGCTCCTCTTTTCACATGGCATAGTGAGGTCGCCAACAGCTAAGCGTGTGGACTATATTGTCGAATTATGCACTAGTGATTTCATAATATGCAGATATTTTCTAGCATCATTTTCATAAGTGTGAGTGTGCGCTAATCGTTTTGGCCATGTCAACCCAAGAATAAGGAAAATGTTGCCTTTGAGATAATGAACCTCATGAGCCAAACTTGTAGTCTGTGAAATCACTTGAATGTGCATTATTCGTTGCGGGAGATCACCAAAATGCGTTCTTGCAAAGAAAAAAAAAATTAGGACCACAGACCAAGTTGCAAGCAAGCAGAACTGATGAAAAAAGCTTTATGGATGATCGATGATAAAGACATGGGTGTGAATAACCTTATGTGCTTTGTAGTTGGTTTCGTATAGCGCGCATTGCACAGGAAATCACAATGAAGATTGTGTTAATACTTGAGGGGCATATAGTAATGGATAGTGTCCGGGCGAGATGTATAGATATTATGGGCGTGTGTGATGTAGCACCGTGTCCATGAAAGGATCGTGCCACAATTATTCTTGCAATTAGAGGAATTCGCATTAATATGGAGCTCATTTGTTGCTACAAGGGCGATTATCGCATTGAACGGGGGAGAATGTTAAGCACTGAGAGTGCTCCTCTCTCCATATAGCATGATAATGTCGCCAATAGTTAGGTGTATAAATTATATTACCGAACAGTATCATCATATGCAGCATATTGTTTAACATTCTATCCATAATCGTGCATGTTTGCAAGTTGTTTTAGGCTTGTTGGCCTAAGAATGAAGGGCAGACTATCTTGAGGCCAGCATATGATGTCAGTGAACCTGAGTTTTGTTTCTAACTTCTATTAATACTCAAAAAGTTTGAAATAAAACATTATAAAGTGACAACTTGACAATGATTAATGGCAGAGTATTGACCGTTATAAAGCCTTCAAATTTTTAAATTCAAGAAACAATAATCTAAAGGCCATTATCTGTACTCAGTGTACTGTCACCATCATTCAACGTGCCAACCACAACGGTCACTAAAAATTTCCCAACGTTCAAATTCCCCCAGATCAACCTCAACCTTAAAGCAACAACAACATGCGTACGGTTTCAGATCTATTCGTATCAGCCAAAGTTCATCGAACGGTTAAAACCTTTCCCTTTCTTAGTTATCGAACTTTCTCTTTTGCTGAGTTGTCCATCAATGATTAGCCACAATTTAAGCCTTAAGTAATTTAATTTTAATTAATAAAATTTAATTTGTTTCTCTCTCATCACAGCTCTCTCTCTCTCTCTATATCTGTGTGTATATAAATAGTCTCTTCCTCCGGTTATCCTTCAATACTCGAGTCCTCTCTCTACAATTAGCATTTCTAGAGTTCTATACATCTCTCTTTTTTGCTAAATTTCAGCTATTCAGGGAGAAAATGGCTTGCTCTACATCAATGGTGGCTTTGGTTTTCGCATTGTTGGCTGCATCGGCTTTAGCTCAGGCTCCAGCCGCCACCCCAAAGGCGTCTCCAGCAGCGGCTCCGGTTGCGTCTCCACCTA
This sequence comes from Osmanthus fragrans, assembly GCA_019395295.1. Lineage (NCBI taxonomy): Eukaryota > Viridiplantae > Streptophyta > Magnoliopsida > Lamiales > Oleaceae > Osmanthus > Osmanthus fragrans. The sequence continues at coordinate 6,138,097 of CM033363.1, read as the reverse complement.
AGGCGGTTGCTACGCCAACTCCGTCACCATCCGCCACCGTCAAACCACCAGCCTCAGCTCCTACAACTTCATCTCCTTCTGAATCTCCATTGACTTCTCCACCTGCTCCTCCTTCTCCTGCCGGTGCACCTGCCGGATCTACCGCTAATCCTCCATCAATCGCCGCCGCACCTGGTAGCTCCGCCCCTAACACATCACCCAACGCCGCTACTTTGAACAGAGTACCGATTGCTGGATCTGCAGCTACAGTGTTGTTCTTTGCTGCTTTTTTGCTGTAGATCTTCTGATCTAGTTCGGAAGTTTTACTTTTGTTAATTTTCCTGTTATTGTTTGATTATTTATTTTTACCTTTTGTGTACTCTATTGTTTAAATATTCTTTGTTATTTGAGCATTAATTAAATCCATTGGCTTGTTATAATTACATTGTAGAGCTCGTTTTATATTTTTCATGCTTAAAATTAATTTCTTTATATTACTGGAAAAATGAAATCATATTTCCACTCATGTTTTGGGTGGAGTTGAGTAAAGAAAATTAGACTATAGCTGTTAAAATTTTTTTTTTTTACAATCTTTGCAAATATTACCAAATTCTAGAGGTTCTTACCAGATGGATCGTTGAAAATGAGTATTGTAGAAAAAATAATATCGTAAAATATAAAATAATGGGTGACAAATTAAATGTGTAATTAAAAATGAATTTTTGAAAATAAAATTTTCTAACGAAGCCCAAACCTAACAAAAATGTGTGATGGTCTCGAACTTCAAACATTAAATGTGCAGTAGAAGGATCTTTAAAAGATTTTCTTCCTTGGCACGTTAGTTGCCCAAAATATCATCGATTAACAATTTAATGGAGTGCAAAATAATTTATTCACATTTAATAATTAAACAATTAAAACCAGAAAATGAAAAATGAAAACACTCATCTTTCTCACCGTCCCGGATTGCACCCAAGTTGATTTTTTTATTCCTTCTTTTTTAATTATTAAATGTGAAGTGCCTACTTTTCCTTTCATTAAAAAGATTAATTACAAGTTAATTGATGATATTTTGGTCAACTAACGCGCTTTCGAATAGAATCTTTTACTGCACATTTATCGAAATGTTTGGGATGTAGTTGCTACAAAGTAAAAGTTTGGGACCGTAATGTATATTTTTGAAATTTTTGGGAGCTCTATTACAAATTTTCCATTTCCTTTATATTGTCTAAAGAACAAAGAGCATTATTGAAGAATAAATTATGAAAAGGAACTATAGTCATTTTATACGACTTAAAAATAACCCATTTGATAAATATTTTGACTATTGAACAATTTTTATTAATATATATATTTTTGCAAAATTATTTAAATATTCATGTCATTCTCATTTGTTTTTATAGGTCACAATTTAACATGAATTTGAACCGCCTTCGTCATTGTTATGGTCCTACAATTATAATGACAAGTTTAGAAAGTGTCTGTTATTTTTAAAAGTTTGGGACTAACTTGATAATCTAGAAATATAGGAGGGATCAATGGTGAAATATTTTGAATTAATGATTATTGAGATGCTAAGATAGCTTGAATTGCGGAGAAACATGAATCACATGGGGTGACAGCTGTTATGGAATTCCATGTTGGGATTCCCATGTGCGCTAACGTCGCGCCTGCTGTGAACCAAAAAAATATATAACTAAAATAATATATGCCAGCCAAACTGGTTCCTCAATTTTAAGAATAACGTCAAGGATTGTTCTTACGTAGATTTTCTTTTCAAATATGCATATATATGAATACTTTTTTTTTTATGTAAATAAAGTAATTAATTTTCCAATTAAGATTTTTTTTTATAGCATAAATACTTGAATCATTTTTTATCTACACATTTTGAGAGAGAAACAATTGTCACTTACTTATTTACCACCAATTTCCATCTATTTGTAATTTAAATTGTTAATACATTTCAAACATGCTCTGAAATGATGAAAAGGGATAATATGATATTATTTTAAAGTATTTTAATATCAATGTATTCCGGTATACTACTTTCAGTCGAATTTACTTGAATTATAAATACATGTCTAATTATGAATTTTGTTGACAAGTAGGGATATCAACAAGTCAGATCTAGTCGGCTTGCGAGTTGAAGCTCGTAACTCGTGCACAGTCCAATAAAAAAAAGCTTGAGCTTTTTTATTTCGAGTTGAGCTGAGATAAAGTCAGGCCAAAATTTGGAGGCTTGACTTGGGCTTTAGGCTCAGGCTTCAACGAGTCAAGCCGAGTCGAGCCAAGCTAGCTCATGAATTTTAATTTTTTTTTTTAAATTCATGAAATATTCATATAAAAAAGTCAAACATGATCATCTTCTCGACTAAAATTCAAAAAAAAAAAAATTCATATAGATACGACAATATATAAATTGGAGAACAATTTTCTTCAAGATGGTATTTGGCTGAAACCTTTTCTTCAAGATGGTATTTGTAGATGATAGGTTCTACAATAGATAAAATCGAATTGATCGAGCCACCAGCAATTCTACGGAACTCAAGAAAGTAGAGAATAAGAAAGGACCGATAGATTTTAAGTGGACACAGATGTAGTATCGATCAAAAACCCTCTGACAGTCAAGTCAGTAAAATTTGTTGAGAATTATACGAGTGCTAGATGGAAAGTTAAAAAATAAATAAATAAATAAAAAAAAAAAATAATAATAATAATAGTTCAGACTTCAAAGTAGAGTAATTGAGGATAACTAGATGCTTGACTAACCATGAAAATTATAGGAGTGGAATAAACGTCTAAGCGAGATTGACGAGGATTCTCCTAAATTTTGTGGTGCGCTCCGGTCATATGACGGACCATCTGACCGAATATTGTAAGGTGGTCGTATGATTTGTTGTGGTCATAGTAACCATTCGACCATTGAAAATATCACTGGAGATTACCACACGCTTGTCGAGCTATGCGGATACTTGGAAGATTTCCATTCGACTCACTGAGCCATGCAAGCCATTTGATTTTTTTATACCGCACGACTTGGGAATTGTTCAGCATAGTTTAGAAAATTATCGCTCGGCTTGTTAAGCCTTAATAATTTTAGCACCCATTTTCATTTGAAAGTCGTTCGATTTTCAATATCGTTCGGTTCGAAAGTCGTTCAATTTTTTGATTCCTCCCATCTTGGAGGCAGCACAGCATACTTACGAGGATTACGAGTGACTTTCCAAGCCATATGATTTTTTGAGTTTTTTTATTCGATCTGCCTAAATTGTATGGTATACCTTGCTTAGAGCACTAGTTTGTCCGATAAATGTATCCATCTAAAGGTTGAATACACATACTTGGTTGATAATTTTGGACAAATTTAGAGAGTTATTTCTCCAATTCATTTAAATGGTCACTTTCACAATTTAATTACTTCATTCTCCACTCATCATGTGACTTGGGTGGACTCGAAGGAGCTTCAAAGATTTTGGTGAGTTTTTTCGTTTTTTCAAGTTCTTACTTTATTCTTTGATTGTTCTTGAGTGTTCTTCAAATATTTTTCTCAAGTTGATCAGTGGTTTCATTGATTTTGATTCTTCATCTGTGAAGTTTGATCCATCATAAAAGTGAAATCGGTAGTGAATATTTATTTTTATGAACAATGGATTGGAGTGATTTTTGTGATGTTCTGTACAACATTTCGGTTGATATTTGGCCAACTGGAGGCGTAAGCGAACCCAACCTTCTAGGTGAAATTTTTTGCCTGAATGACTATACAAGGTTAGATTATCCAAACGAGCCAACACTAGTATTGTTTATAGGTAATCCACGGATTTGTTCCTCTTATGAGGTTGATCCGAAAAGTATTTGCATTGATAGTGATCCGGGCAGTCCAAATCTTAACAGTGGTGATCCTAGACATTGTCTTTATGAAAAAAGCTGTCCAAGCATGAGTGATATTATGTTTACTCAAATAGTCAAGATGTGTTGTAATATTTTGAAATTACATCTAGTCAACTCATGCCTAACTCTTGGCGATTACACTTAGATCTCTTAGTCTTGATCGAGCGGAAAAATATCTCATTTGGCATGCCAGAACTATTGCACGGTTATTTCATAAAGGAGCATAATGGTTAGAAAGGCTGATTTTCCTTAAATGTAAGGAAAAATTCCAATCGATTGATAGCTAGACTTTCTTCTAGAGATAAAAGCTGGAAATGATCTTATTTTTTCGCATAAGGCGATTTGGTTTGACTAGAGAATTATCGTTTTCCTGAAGCATGAAGAGGTAAGGACCACCAATGGTATTTCTAGCAGAGGCTCTCTGAAAGTCAGTACGAATTTAGAATAAAAATGAAAATATAATAATTGAAAAGAGTTTAGAAGACTAGAAATCATATTTGCAAAGATGGATGACGTTCCAGCTATTTTTGATATCTCTACTGTTCAGGGTGCGTAGCTTAAATGCTCTTTGTCCAATGACTTTCATGATTAGGTATAGTCCTTCCCAATTAGCTGCAAGCTTGCAAGCATAACTTAGTGTACTAGAATACTCTCCATAGTACCCAATCTCATTCTTTAAATGTTCTAGTTCTTGTTGATTGAAGTGTTGGGCAATCTTTGTTGATATGGAGCTGTACGAACCAATACTATTTCCCTTTGTTTGTCCACTAAATCTAACTAATGACACAACTTTTTTCTGCTCATTGATTGTCCATTCATATCGAAATGTTGGCGCCCCTGTTTTCACTAGTATGATTGATTCATGCCGTAACTTAATGAGACGGGAATTTTAGCGGTTGGTGTCCCAAGGGTAATGCGATAAAACCAAAGGACTCGAGGTAGCTCATATGTTCATTTTTCCTTGGTTTCAGATAGTCTTTTCTTTAATGTCTTCATGATAATCTTGTTAAAAGATTCGGCCAAACTGTTGGCTTTGGAATAACTTAGAGTGGAGAAGTTCAGCTTAATGTTCCACTCTTTGAAGGAATTTTTAAATTCAGTGTTCATGAATTATGACCCATTGTCGTGACTGTTTCTCTCAAGACTCCAGACCTACATATTACATTTTCCTGGATAAATTAGATAGATTCACTATCACGTACCTGTGAAAGTTGCTCAACTTCAATTCACCTTAAGGTATTGGTGAACAGTAGATTGAGTGCGCTTCTGGTGTCAACCAATACTTTTGGTATATTGATTCCGGCCACGGGTAAGGAGACTACCAAGATGCCAGGATAGGGGTTTGGATCTACCTCGGCGTCATTGAATGATAGTAGGTGATAAGTGCGGTTTTCGCGCTCATTTAGACCGTTAAACTTAGATAGTTGTTAGTTTTCAATTATTAGTTTTTGATTATTTTTGTTACTTTTGTTCCTTAGGTGTTTGCCCGAGTTGTTGGTTATTTATATGGTATTTTGAGCGTGAATTGAGCCAAAACGATTGAAGAGAAAATACTCCAAGATTTGGCAACCAAGTTCATCAATTGGGAGGAAGAAATGGTGGTTTGAAGGGTGATGAAATCAAGTTTGGCAAAAATCAGGAAGAAAATGAAGATGACACAGAAATGGCCTATGCGTACACCGCACTTATCAGTAGGTCATCCTGGGGTTGTTTGCGGTGTCTCGCAGTGATGCCGATCTCAGATAGGTCGGCAACAATATGTCATTTCAGTTTAGGCTCCTTTTTTGGAGTACCCTGCTTTTCTCCCATCATGTTGACCTGTGACTGGGGCAAGTCGACGTTGCAAGCTCTGGCCTCAGCTTGGTTCCCATGTATCCTTCCAACTCCGTAAGGCGTGAAAAACTTCATACAGTATTGATATATCAAAGTGACGGCCTTAAGTTCATGCAATATGGGTCCACCTAATATTGCGTTGTAATTGGATGGCAAGTCAACGACCACGAAGTCAGCTAGGATTCTCCTTTGGCAGGGAACCTCGCCTAGTTCCACAATAAGGACGATTTGGCCCTTGGCTTCGATGGGGTCTCCATAATTCTCTTCTTTGCCCAAAAATTAAGTGTGAATTGTCAATTGATTGATTTCTTGCAAGTCCCCTTTAATTCTCCCATAAAACAATGATTTTTTCTCCTTTGATTATAATAATTGATGAGTATTGGATTATAATATGTATATGAGTTGTTTAGGAGGGGTCTTTTTAATGTATTATACTATTAGGTATTTGTAGGAGTATAAAATTGGTTGAAAATCACATCCAAATTAGTTTCTAAAAGAGTTCCAATTAAATAAGGAAAGTTACATTTGCGCGCACATGTTTTTGTCTCTGTACAATAGTTAGTATTGTAGTCATAAATTTCTCTCCCAATATCCGATTGAGGCGATTTAAATGCGTTAGAAAGTTATATCAACAGGCTAAAATGTTACTAGAAATAGAATGTTTCCAATTCGGACGTTTACTATGCAAAAAATGAGTCTCAATCTTTGACTAAAAATTTGGAAGATATCTTATGTGATTAGAAATCGATTTATGGTAATATTTTGATCATCTTCCATTCATTTTTTACTTCTAATTGTATCCAACTGGCTCTTAGCAATGTTCAAAGTATTTGTCTTGTGGTGCGAATCAACCATTGTATATTTGCAATTTGGTCATCAAACTTTGTACTTCACAATTTTTCGCTTCTTTATTTCGCCCCTGTTTGATTCCCATTTTCTCAAAATTTATTTTTCTCTCTCTTCTTTTCAACCACACATTTTTCAATAAAATAATATTACACGTAAACCCAAAACTTTTCTTTAATTTTCAACCACACATTCTCCATCAATTAACTATTCAAAATGCATTTTCTTCTCCAAAATGGGAATCAAACGGGGCCTTCAATTATGTTTCTAATAATCAAGTTTTACCTAATAAACTAAATATACAATACATTGAGCTATGATTGCTAAAAGAACTATTAAATATGTATATTTTTAGGTCCAAATAAGTATATAAAATACACTTATCGAACACTCCCAAACTTAAAATTTGTTTATCCTCAAACAAAACAATAGCCTAACTTAACAAATACACAAACAAACAAAATGTTTTGGTTAGATAATATGGCTTTTTATCTCATGATTTGAAATTATGCTATTAAATCTACGAACAACTTCAAGGTTACAATACCAAAATTAATTATCCACTACTTCATTGTAAAACCGTGTGTCTGTGAAGAATTAAGTAGACACTAATGAATTTATAAGTTGTTCCAATTCTTGATCTTTAGTGGTCAAATATGTCATTTCATCATCATAAGTTCACATACCACCAAACCTGTTCATTTTCACTCTTTTCCTAGTGTGTGATCTAAGGTAAAATCTTTATACTAACTCATCACCTTCTATAATTTATATGGATCTCACTAGCAATTTAATTGGTGATCAAGCAATTGAAAAGAACGATAAAAATTACAATAAACATCCACAAATCAGATCAAATTAAAGTCAAAATAATTAATTGAAAACTAAAAATATCATAACAATGGTCCATGTCATTTTAGTAATGTATAAAACTAGTCTAATATATCGAAATTACAAGAAATCGTATTTAAATGAAAATACGTAACTTGATTTTTTTTGATAAATATAGAAGATGGAGATGAATCTTAAAATCTTGAGTCTCTTCAATAATTTCTTGATGAATTTCCACTTGCGCCTTCTTTTCTTTGCCCAAAAATCAAGAATTCAATATTGCAAGTTCCCTTCAATTCTCTTGCAAAAACTATGAAATTTCCTCATTTAATGATAATTTATGAGTATTGGAGTACAATATATACATGGAAGGTGTAGGAGAGGTCTTTTTAATGTAATATGTTATTAGCTATTTGTAGGAGTAGAAAATTGGTTGAAAATCACGTTTAAATTGGTTTTTAAAAGAGTTTCAATCAGATAAGGAAAATTACATTCACGCGCGCATGTTTTAGTCTACGCATAGCAGTTAGTATTGTGGTCATAACTTTCTCTCCCAATATCCGATTGAGGCGATTTAAATATGTTATAAATTTAACTCAAAGTGCTAAAATGTTACTAGAAATAGAATTTTTCCAACTCAGACGTTTAATATGCCAAAAATAAGTCTCAATCTTTGACTAAAAATCTGGAAGATATCTTATGTGATTGAAAATCGATTTATTGTAATATTCTGATCATATTCCATTCCTTTTTAACTTCTAATTGCATCTAATTTACTCTTAGCAATATTCAAATTATCGTCCTGTGGTCCGAATCAACCATTGAATATTTGCAATTTGGTCCTCAAACTTTGTACATCACCATTTGTTTTTTCATTTTTTGCTTCTTTCTTTCAATTTCACTTCCAATAATCAAGTTTTACCTAATAAACAGAATATACAATAAATTAGGCTATAATTACTTAAAAGAACTATCAAATATCTATATTTTTAGGTCCAAATAAGTGTATTTTATACACTTACCCATACAATTCGTGACTTGTTGTCTGCGAAGCTCCTTCTCCCTTCTTTTTGCAGTGTATGTGTTCAAACAACTATGAAGCAGCAAGTGGCTTGCCTAATTTCTCGTGCTGAAAACAAGCAACAAATGAAAGTTTAGTTTAAAAGATTCTTGATAAGCAATAAATCAAACATCATTTCATGCATACTGTATATAAACTCTTCGTATTTATGTCAAGATTTCTCAATGACATTGTAGAACAGAAATTGGTATTTAATTCTTGTATAGAAAGTACTGACACAGACAAGAAGAATTAGTTAAAATCTATCAGTACAAGGATTTCTATGTCACACAAGCTTTCGTTGCTAAATGTCACAGGCACCTGATTATTCTCTTGATAAATGATGCTGATTTTTGAGACGGAGGATTCTAGAAATAATGACTGAACATGCTAAATATAAAGATAGACATACTGTGTTTTCCAACTTCATTTTTGACAAAACATGCTGATTATAAAGACAGGACATGATGATTTTTCCCAAATTGAATTCAGACAGAACAAGCAAAAAATAAAGACAGAACAGGCTGATTTTTTCCACATCTAACATAAAATGGACAGAAAAGGCTCTTCAAACGAATGAAGAAATGAGATTTCGGTATAAAATGAACAAAATATATAGAATAAGATACTCATATATGACATGTCAATCATGTATGCAATTGAGTCATGCAAGTTAAATGTTACCAGCTTCAGCTTGTGGACAGCAATTGTTATTGAACCAACAGTGTGCTTAGATCGATGGTTCCTGACTTTATAGTCAGTCAGTTATCACGGTCAAGTTTAGACTTCTTTTTCCATCCTTCATTGTTCCATTATTTCTCAATGATCTCATTCTAGTGCTCTACACTTAACCATGGTGGTCAATATCAATTTCAATTATTTATATTTTCGGACTTATTATTTTCCTTAGCCTTTTTTTAAGTCAAAACAAATTATATCTTACAGTCGATCAGTTGAAGCGGTATTCCATGACTTCTTCACCTCGTTATCTTTATTTTTGGCCATGAGCATTGTTGCTAATGTAGGTATCAACCATTAGTATGAAACAAACAATATAATAAACAAGGACCACCATTAGTACGAAACAAACAATATAATAAACAAGACCCTAAGTATATTCAAAAGAAATTTATATTACCTAAAATCTTTCCCACAAGAACCTTTTTTGTGTCAACTGGTACCAAACTAAACGTAGGATAAAGTCCTCCCAACTATACCTTCGAATTGGCACTTACAATACGCGATAATGAGGGGGTAATAAATCTGCAATCATGAAAGCACAAGATGACCGTGACTTAAAAAACAAAACTTAACCAGAAAGGGTGAAAATGCATATTTGCCTATTCAACATTAAACTAGATTGAAGCAGTGAATGCGACTTCAAAAAGGAATGCAAATGTGATAAAATGAAATCATATTGTAGCAGAGAATGGACTTCAAGAAGGATAGTCAAAATATCACAACATTAACTAGATTGCCTTAACTTCGAACTTGTATAATGAACACTTTAATCTAATGTGATAGCATTAAACAATATTGTAGGGAAAATACTCAAAAAAGGACAGTAAAAATCATACCATGGAACCACATAAAAAGCATTTATCCAAAAATATACCATGTTTAAAACTACTCCGTTTCATCAACTAGAAAATGGACATGATAAGCCAAAGTATATTTTCTATCTCCCACAGTCATTTAGTCCATTTAAAATTAGTGACACGATTTTGCATTCAAAACGAAATCTCCAAAAACAAGTTCAAATAAATACCTATTACCTCCCATGGTTAAAAAAGTTCTTCTAGATTCATCTCCACAAAGAGACCCATCAGCATCGTCAGGTCCATTCTTAGTCTAGTTATTGTCCTCCTCATCTTTTAACTTGAGAACCCTAGGCATGGAATTCCATCTTATTCGATTAGTCATCTTCATTTGAAGTTAATTCCAGTTTGGGTTATGAAAAGGATCAAAGGGTTGAAAAAGTGTTGAGGACGCTATAAACTTTGTATAAACTAAGTGGGAATGAGGGAAGAATAGGATATATGGGATAAAATGAGGGAAGTAATGATTGAAATTTTTTTGGAAGAATTGTAGGGAAGGGTAGAAATTTTGGAAGGGATTGGAAAAAAATATTATTAAATCTTAAATCAAATTTTAAGTCTTTTCAAATTAGTTGAAAATACTAAATAAGAAATTGCAAAATTGTTTTTTTATTACGTCATGGGGATCTCTAACTCAGTATAAGTATACTTCAACTTAGTTATTGCGGTTTCTCACTAAATTCAAATTAATTAATGTTTTCCTCCTATGTATTGAGTTCCACATATTCAAGCCTTGAAGGAACTTTCATTGAAGTCCAATTCTCAATTCTGCAAGCCTCCAGAAAATGTATGTTGAAGTTCAATTCTCAATTCCTGAGGCCATGGGGTGAACGTTAATTGAAGTTCAATTCTCAATTTATCAAGCCTTAAGGAAACTTTCATTGAAATCCAATTCTCAATTCCTCAAGCCTCGAGAGCATGTTTGTTGAAGTTCACTTCCCAATTCCTCATGCCTCGAGGGAACATTTGGTTGAAGTTCGATTTTCCCTAAATTATAATTGGATACCAAATTAAATTTCTAGAATGGGAGTTGTTTACAAATGAATAAATGAGAACATCCATTATCTAAATAATGACAAAAATTAAACGCCCTAAATTTAATTATATCATTATTCACTCAAAAAATTAAAAGATTAAAAAAATTATTCAAAAACTGAAAAAAGCATTCTAAACGATGCAATTTGACCAAAAAATTTATTTTGTTTCCTATTTACCACGGTGTCGGGTTCGGCAGATTTTATCCTCTTTTTTTTTTTTAATTCCTTTCTTTGTTTGTTTGTTTGTTTAGTATATTCTATCGTTTGTGAAAACTGATGTGATCCAGGACACGAAGGAAAGTCCGGGCAAAGATCCATTGATCGTAGAAGAATGTCCTATAATTAGGTTGCGAGCGAAGAGAGTTAAAGAAGCGATGAGATTACTTGTTCAAGCTACAATGGACGAAACATGGATCATGCCAAGCAAATGAGCAAATTTCATGTTGGGCTTGGAAGAAAAATCGCGATGGATCAACTTGATTCGAGCAACAAATTAAGGGACTAGGCAAAGTAAATATGTGACCGCATAGTTATTTAGACTATGCGACTTCATTGGACCAAGCAGAAAATAAAACGAGGAATAAAACTGATCTATCAACCACATAGGATAGTACTATGCGGCCGCATAGTACCTTTTGTACTCGAATTTTTCAAATTTCGCGAAATCTCCTAATTATGTTAAAACTCTATTTTTTTGGTATCTTTTGTAATCTTTAGGATTCTATTTCATGACAATTTTATGAGTTCTATATAAATAGAATTCATTATTTACATTGTAAACAACTTTATTCATATATCAAATTGAGATATTACTTTGTGAGCAGTTTGCTTTCAATTATTTGTTCCTAATTGAACTAATTCTGAACTTATCAAGATTTGTTTCTTATGACGTTTAAGCAATCCGGGTAAGATTCTTGAGTCTTGTGATCATGGGGTCAACACATTGTCGGCAATTGTATTAGTTCTTTGATTCAATATTTTTTAGTAAAACTCTAAACGTTGATTCTTGGTTTTCTTGGGTCTAAATCAATATTTTGAGGGTTTCGTAGCTTCCATAGGTATGTGGGTTTGCATAAAAAACTCTCGTTTGATATTCCGTATGCAATCTTAAAGGTCTACTTCATCTCTTCATAGAATAAATGCATGTCATTTATATGGGAATATCGTCTCAAAATCTAATTAATTTCAACAAGGAAAAAAAGTGTCATCTGCTTAAGAAATCTTTATTTCTAATTTATTATATAGAAACTTCGTTGAAGGAATTGATAGTTTAACATTAATGAAATCTAAGCAACAGAGCAACAACTGTGTATATTAGGAGTTGACATACTTAGATTTGTCAATGAGCAACTGCATTCACGAAGTACTAAATAAAATAGAATTGAATTATAGCAACGGAATATATGAAAGATATTAAAGCAATCAATTTTCCAGATGATTGGAAAACGAAAATCTAACCACTTTTATTACTATTCTGGTGCTGAATTCAGTAAATGCCTATCATAGAGCAAAATTACAACTCTGAACCTGTTCTCTATCGAACATAATGAATTTCAAATAATGTTTTATATGAGCGCAAACCAAATTTCAAACTTGGAAATTTTAATGTTATCATCCTGCACCTCTTTAGCTGAATATCAAAGAAATAACATGAAAGAGCAATATAATATTTGATTCAACAGAAATTCACGTGAGTATAAAACTAGTTGCAGAGAAATAAAACCAAATTGTGTCCAACACGAGTTCAGGACAGCACTCAGCACTTTTAGATTGCAGACATGGCTTCAGTTGTTGCAGTATATTTAGTTGAGTTCTATAGCTTTCTTGTCCAGTCTGGTCACTATTCCCCTTTCCATATACGGGTCAAATGTTTTCCTACACTTAGCACATGAAAAATATGAAAAACAAGAAGAATAATAAACTGAAAATGACTAGAATAATAATAGTACAATTTTCTCCTTCACTGGCACTTGTTGTGAAGCCATCACTACTGTCAACGTCATCTGGTTCTGTATTTTCTTCTACATCAAACCTTTCAGATCTATATTGAACATCTTAGATTCAGCCCCAACATCAGTACAAACTAAATTTTGGTAATTGAACTTTGAAGTTGTTCGAACAAGTTGCTGGGTAGATGGTGTTTGATCCTCTTAGAATGAAAGTTTTGTTGGAACAAAGAGAGGTTTCCTAACTTGGATTGACTAAAACTTTATGAAGGACAACAATGATAGGAATAAGTGAGTGAACAAAATGAAACTTGTATTTCTCAAATACAATACTTACACACTTGGTTTGGCTTATTACAAAATGGAGGGATCCTACCCCTTTATATAGGGGTCACATGAAACTTCTAGACCACATTTTGCTAGTGAATTCTAGTCCTCATGATATTTCTAGACCACATATTTAAATTAGATATTTCCTCGAATATTCTAGATGCACACATGATCATATTGTTAGATATTTACATAGATTTTTCTAGATAATGTTTCTAGAAATACTTGTGGGGCCTTTTAATTGAATTGGGCTTATGAGCAAAATTTTTAAGCCCATATTACTTAATTCAAAAATCAAGTTTACTTCTCAACATCCCCCCTTAAACTTGATTTTGTTACTCCAAGTAGAGTTCTTAGCTTGCGGAACACGTCATGCTTGAGTGGCTTAGTGAGAATGTCTGCGATCTGTTCTTGAGAGGTCACATACTTCAACTGCACATCTTTCTTTGCAATGCTTTCTCTAATAGAGTGATATCTTGTATCTATGTGCTTGCTTCTATCGTGAAATACTGGGTTCTTTGCTAATGCTAGTGCTGATTTGTTGTCAACATGGATCTCAGTCGGTTCTTCTTGTGAGACTCCAAGTGCCTTCAACAAGTTTCTAAACCAAATTGCATGGCAAACACTTGATGTATCTACAACATATTCAGCTTCACATGTAGATAGCGCCACGATCGATTGCTTCTTTGAGCTCCAAGTGAAAGCAGTATCGCCTAAGTAGAACACATACCCAGTAGTGCTCTTTCTATCATCAGTGTCTCCGCCCCAATCGCTGTCACTATATTCGACAAGTTTGAATTCATTAGATGATGAATAGTCTAAGCCATAGTCAAGCGTACCTTTGATGTAGCGAAGAATCCTCTTTGCTGCCTTCATATGGGTCATAGTGGGTATTTCCATATAGCGACTGATGAGCCCAACTCCAAAGAGGATATCCGGTCTTGTACATGTCAAGTATATTAGACTTCCGACAAGACTCTTAAAAAGTGTTGGATCCACTTTTTTACCTTCATCATACTTCGATAACTTGGTTTCGCATTCGACGGGGGTGCATACGGGCTTGCAATCCACCATGTTGAATTTCTTTAAAATTTCTTTTGCGTACCTTTCTTGTGAGATGAAGATTCCATCTTCCATTTGCTGTACCTCAATCCCAATATAGTGGGTCATGAGACCGATATCCGTCATCTCGAATTCTTGAGTCATGGCCTTCTTAAACTCAATGATCATACTTAGATTATTTCCTGTAAATATAAGATCATCCACATACAAACAAACAAGTAGGATATCTCTTTTCTCATTTACCTTTGTGTAAATGGCATACTCGTGAGGGCATTTTGTGAAGTCGTTTTCTAGAAAATACTTGTCAATTCTACTATTCCATGCCCTTGGAGCCTGCTTCAACCCATATAGAGCCTTTTTGAGTTTTAAGACTTTACCTTCATGCCCTTTTATTTTATAGCCCATTGGTTGCTCTACGTAAATTTCTTCTTCAAGATAACCATTTAAGAAAGCTGATTTTACGTCCATTTGAAAAATCTTCCACTTATTATGTGCGGCAAGAGAGATAATTAATCTTATAGTTTCTAAGCGAGCAACAGGGGCAAATAGCTCTTAATAGTAGATCCCCGACCGTTGGTTGTAGCCTTTGGCAACCAATCTTGCTTTGTATCTCTCCACTTCTCCTTTAGCATTTTTCTTTGCCTTGTACACCCATTTGACTCCGATTGCTCTCATTCCTTTGGGAAGAGTCGTCAGATCCCATGTGTCGTTCTTCTCAATAGCCTTAATCTCTTCATCCATGGCATCTCTCCATCTTTTGCTTTGCGCTGCTTCTTCATACACTATTGGCTCACAATCGATAAAAAGACAAAAAAGTGTGAGATCATTTTGATTTTCTGTTACCTCATATAGCTCTTGTAAGCTCCTCATCCGTGGTGTCCTTTCGCTTGAACTTTCTCCTTGTGAAGATGATGGTGAAGTATCTCGATGAGTAGGTGATGGAGGTGGACTGGTAGGCTCTTGCTGCTCTCCATTCTCTTGCTCTTCTTCCTCAAAGAATGGCAAGAGGTCGTAGTCTTCTTCTTGGACACCCAAATCCCAAGTTCCTTCTTCATCGAACTTGACATCTCTACTTATGGTGATCTTTTCATTGCTTGGATTATATAACTTGTAGCCTTTAGAGCGAGAGTCATAGCCAATAAAAATATACCTTCCACTCCTGTCATCTAACTTGGACGTCTTTTGATCTGGTACATGAGCATATGCAATGCTCCCAAATACTCGTAGGTGAGAGATGCTGGGCTTCCTTCCACTCCATGCTTCTTATGGTGTCTTGTTCCACACACTTCTAGAAGGCGATCGATTAGACAGGTATACAGCTCAATTAACAACTTCAGCCCAAAATTCTTTGGGCAATCTCTTACTTTTGAGCATGCAGCGGGCCATGTTAAGAATGGATCTATTTTTCTTTCGGCTACTCCATTTTGTTGTGGAGAGTATGGAACCGTCAATGGGCGACGAATTTTATTCTCTTCACAATGTTTCTCAAACTCTTTGGAGGTAAATTCTCCTCCTCTATCTGATCTCATGGCTTTTATGCTATAGCCATTTTCCTTTTCAACAAAAGTTTTAAACTTCTTGAAAGTTCCAAAAACTTCAGATTTTTGTTTAAGAAAATAGACCCATGTCTTTCTACTAAAATCATCAATGAAAAGAACAAAGTAATTGTTCTTACCGAAAGAGCTTAGTTTGATTGGCCCGCAAACATCTGAGTGTACAAGTTCTAACGGTTTCTTTGCTCTTGTAGATGCTTCTTTCGGGAAACTTTTTCTCGAATGCTTTCCAAGCAAGCATCCTTCACATAGTTGATCCGCATGATTTATTGGAGGCAAACCTTTCACCATCTTCTTCTTACTCAACAACTTTAAGCCTCCAAAATTAAGATGCCCAAATCTCAAGTGCCAAAGCCAAGATGAATCTTTAAAACAAGTTTTTAAGCATTTAGCAACATCATTTTGTATACTTAATGCAAACATTCTATTTTTTGTCATGGGAACTTTGGCAATCAAATTTTCTTTTTGATCTAAAAGACTATGATCTTTCAAATGAATATCATAGCCCTTCTCTAAGAGTTGTCCCAAGCTCAAAATGTTATTCTTCATATTGGGCACATAGTAGACATTTGAGATAAATTGATGCGTACCATTCTTCAAGCGGATCAAGATTTTACCTTTGCCATTCACGGGGATCTTGGATTCATCTCCAAAAGTAATATTGCCACTTACCGATTCATCGAGCTCCATGAACATGTTTCTTCTTCCACACATATGGTTGCTTGCTCCCGTATCCAAATACCAAATGGTCTTTTCCCTACTTTCTTCACCTTTGTAAGCCAACAATAGTGTAGTATCCACTTCATTTTCCCGACTAGCATAGTTGGCTTTCTCCTCAACTTGGTTAGTAACATTTCTACATTCTGAAGCATAATGACCAAGTTTTTTACAACTGTAACATTTAACTTGAGATTTGTCATACTTTAGCCTTTCATGTTGCCTCGTACCTCTTCCTCTTCCACGATCTCTAGTGAAAAATGAGCTTTGGCTTCTTTCCTCATTGTAGAATGTACTTCTTCCTTGATCTTGGCCACGTCCTCTTCCTCTTTGGCTTCTCCTATTGCCAAACCTTCCATCACCCTCGCTCAAGGTGAGCTTTGTTTGAAGAGCTTGCTCTAATGACTCTTCTTTCACCTTCTTCTTTAGTCTTTCTTCATGGTCTTGTAAAGATCCCATGAGTTGATCAACACTCATACTATCTAGATCTTTAGATTCCTCAATGGCTACAACTATGTCGTCAAATTTAGAATCTAAAGACCTAAGTATCTTCTCGATTACTCAAGTGTCGCTCAACTTTTCTCCATTCCTCTTTAATTGGTTTACAATGGCTAATACTCTAGAAAAATAATCAGAAATTGATTCTGATTCTTTCATATGTAAAGCTTCAAACTCACCTCGAAGTGTTTGGAGTCGAACTTTTTTCACCTTTTCTACTCCTCTATGGGAGTTTTGCAAGATCTCCCATGCTTCCTTACTTGTAATAGCACAAGCTACTTTCTCGAACATGCCTTCATCTAAGGCTTGATAGATGAGGGTGAGCGCCTTCTTGTCCTTCTTCCTTGCATCCTTCAAAGTATCCCTTTGTGCTTGAGATAGAGTGACCTCGTCTTGTGGCTCCGTGTAGCCTTTCTCTTCAATCTCCCATGCATCTTGCGACCCAAGCAACGCCTTCATCCTTATACTCCAATTTTCGTAGTTATCCTTATTGAGTTGGGGGACTTGAAAAGGAATCATCCCACTTGCCATTTTTCACAAGAACCTTAGGGCTCTGATACCAGTTTGTTGGAACAAAGAGATGTTTCCTAACTTGGATTGACTAAAACTTTATGAAGGACAACAATGATAGGAAGAAGTGAGTGAATAAAATGAAACTTGTATTTCTCAAATACAATACTTACACACTTGGTTTGGCTTATTACAAAATGGAGGGTCCTACCCCTTTATATAGGGGTCACATGAAACTTCTAGACCACATTTTGCTAGAGAATTCTAGTACTCATGATATTTCTAGACCACATATTTAAATTAGATATTTCCTAGAATATTCTAGATGCACACATGATCATATTGTTAGATATTTACATAGATTTTTCTAGATAATGTTTCTAGAAATACTTGTGGGGCCTTTTAATTGAATTGAGCTTATGAGCAAAATTTTTAAGCCCATATTACTTAATTCAAAAATCAAGTTTACTTCTCAGCAAGTTTCACCCATACATTACACTCTTCATTCTCCGATATGATTCCTTGTATGTTAGGAACATTTCTTGCTTTTGTTTTCACAACCACCCTCCAATCAAGTCTATCTCTAACCTTTGTTGGAAAACACGTGTAATATACTTGTTGAGCTTGTTGAGAAAGTATACACATATCATTTGTTTGTAATTTCTTCTTTTGATTAAGATGGACAAGACCAAATCGTCAATGGAATCTAACTCCACCGTTGATGTCAAACCAATCACACTTGAATAAGGTTACCTTGTTTTCAATATCTCCTAAATAATCAAATTCCCAGTATTTCAAATAACATATCACAGAAGTCACGTTCATTGTCATTAGAATAACTTCCTAGTATTGACATACCACTATACATTGTTGTTCTGTGGAAACCATAATCTAAAGTGTGAAACTTAAAACCATTGACAAAATATCCATTATACCATTTCACTCTACGAGAGGGACCTATAGGCAAAGCCTTTATGCGATTATCAACTTTCTTATGATTTTCTAAAACCTGAATAGAAGAAATAATATGTATTAGAACTCATTTTGCAAAATATTTTTTGGGGGTTATTGAGAAATTATTTACAAAATCACTTACATATTACCTCAACCAACATGAAAAATATTATTCCAGTAAACAATTAAATTGTGCATCAGACATTTGGAGATACAACATTCATATGTTTATCAAACTCCCTACATATGCCATGAGAAATTGTAAATGCAGCAAACTAAGCATAAAGTTCTATATATATATATTGGAAATGTAATTATAACAACTTACGCTATAAAGGGGTTACTTCCTCCAATTCAAGAGCACATACATTGAAGCTGCTCTGAATTCCTCGTTAGTCATTAATTTGCTATTATGACACTGAATGCCAAAGGGTAGCACAGGATGGGTAAAAATCGATAGTCTTCCTTGGGGATCAATAAAACCTTCATCGTCATTTCTCAATACATGATTCAATCTTGTTTGAATTTTGATCAAAATACAAAGAGCAAAATGTTGACATTTTCTCCACTAAGTATGCCTCCACAATAAATGTCTTAACATGAGCCTCATTTTTCACCTTCTTTTTTAAGTAGAGTAGGAACCTGTGATATACGAAATCAATATCATTTAGACTTTAGAAGGTAAATTAAATATTAAAGAATGTGATACCTCTTATAAGGATACATCCTACGATACTACACAGGACCTCCAACAATTGTTTCATATGCTAAATGAACAAGTAAATACTCCATTGAATCAAAAAATCTCGATGGAAATATCTTTTCAACCTTGTATAATGTTGAAACAATTTTTTGTTCATATTACTCCATATTTTTCACCCTTAAAATAGTAGAGTATATATCTCTAAAAAAGCTTCCCAATTTGTTTGGGCAACAAGTTTTTAAGTACAATCGGTAGCAATCTTTGCATAAAAATATGACAATCATGTCTATTCATTCTATAGAACACACAATCACCCTTAACACAACGTAAAATGTTTGATGCATAACCGTGAGGCATTCTTAGATTTCTAATTTAACTACATACTTTTCATTTTTATACATGAGTTTAGCTTTAGGAGGCCTTTCGCATGAATAGTTTTCCTCTTCCATCTTCATTTATACGAAGCTCTCAAGGATTGCAATAAAGCTCCAAATCCTTTCTGACCTTGAAGTTGTCATTAGTTTTTCCTGTTATGTCCATAATTGTGTTGAATATATTTTCGAATACATTCTTTTCAATGTACATCACATCTAAATTACGCCTTATATGATTTGTATCCCAATAAGGCAATTCCTAGAAAATGCTTCTCTTCAACTAATTATGGCAATGACCAAAACCTTCGATTTTTTCTCTTATCAACTGTGTCACTTGCAATGTGTAGGAGGTTTTCCACTATACTTCGCAACTCTTCACCAATTAGCCTATATTGTGTCATATCCTTCTCAACTCTACCTTCCTAAAATTTATCTCTTTATTTTCTAAATGTGTGGTCAGGTGGTATGAATTGACTATGAAAATTAAAAAAAATATGTTTTTTCTCCATTTTTAAGCCTGAAAATTTAGTTTGACCTACACGGCATGAACAAGACTTTAGGCTGTAAGTACTCTATCCAGATAACATGCCATATCTCGAAAAATCACAAATAGCCCACATCAATACAGCTTTCAACTAAAAATTCTGCTTCATTTGCATGTCATATATTTCAACACCTTATCTCAAAGCATTTTTATTTCGTCAATGAGATAATGCAAATAAACATCAAGATTTTCCCTAGACTCTTCAGTCTTGGGATAGCCATACTCAAAAACAAGTTGTCTCATTTCATGCATCCATGGTGGAAGATTGTACACAGTAATGATTATTGGCCCACATAAATATTGTACATTTGACATGCTAAAGGGGTTGAACCCATCCGTACATAAACCAAAGCGTACACTACGTGGTTCAAGGAAAAATTGAGGAAAAGTTCTATCAAAGTGCTTCCATACCACCGTGAACAGTCTATGACATTTCATTATCAGTTAATTGATTCTTCAAGTGCCATAACATGTGCCCTGCGATATGTCTCGACATATACAATTGTTGAAGCCTAAAAGTTAGAGGTAGATATTGTAGTAACTTATGAGGTACCATAAGTCCGACTGAGACACCTTCTCTTTGTATCGTGGACTAAAACACTTAAGACACTGAGTCATACTCTTGATTTCTTTGTAGTACAACATGTAATTATTCATACAAGCATGGATCTTCATAATACCAACATGCTCTTTAGTCACCTTCTGGGATAATTTCCTTAATGATAGACAACATATGATTGTAACATATTAGAAAGGTTTGTGTGCTTTCTACAACCAGGCCACACAAGTTTGTTAGCTTCATCCAGTACTCTAAAGAAATATGTTGTATGTTGATTTGGGGCTAGTTCTTATGAGCACAAACATTTGGATTGATGCAGTTATTTTACGTTTCACGGCCCATCATGTCTATCACTATTGCTTCATGGCTATCGTTTGTTGTAGCTTGTGCTATTGAGGATTAAGCCAAATCTAGACCATTGAAACTGAATGGTTCTCCATGTGTTTCCACTGTGTATAGTCCTTTGTAAATCCATTTTTGCAAAGATGAAGTTTCACATCATCTTCTTTTGGAAACCTTGTGTTCTTACATATAGAATATGGACATTTGATCATATCTCCGACTCTTTTCAAGACATGGCAAGTTCAATGAACTCTTCAACACCTTGAATGAATCTTCCATAAAGAAATCCTTCATCTGATCAATTCAACATCCAACTGTGATTCGATGCCATAATGTTTAACAACAATTCATAGACTTTAATTGCCTATCCTTCATAAATTACTGCGTTGTTCGAATATTAAACTTGCAAAATTAATCCAATTCATTCCCTTTTTTGAAAATAAAGGATTGAAATCAATATTAAAATAATCACTTAGACAATTAAACAAACAATTTAGTAACAATAAAGGAGTTCTCACTTGCAATTATTTCTTGAAAACCCCCAAAAAAAGGATATACTCCTTACTCAATTTTGAATGAAGACCAAGCAAGATTTCATTGATTCTGGCTTTTTTTATTTAGATTTTCTTAATTCGTTAGCAATTTCAACATATTAAAAGTCAAACTATTTCAATTTACAATTTTCAATAATAAGTAACGATCAATCCTAATTACATTCTCAATAAAAGATTACATATTTAACAACTTTCAAAAAACATCAAATTAACACTTTCCAACACTACAACAAAAGGAGTTTTTTAAGGCATTCATTTTCGTCGTGCATCTATGACACGCCGTAAAAATAAAATATTTACGGCATGCGTTATAAGTATGCCATTAAAAATCAGTTCCTTAAAGTAATTATTCAGTATTTACGGCGTGCATTTTGTGCACGCCGTGTATTATAAAAAAAATTGACTTTTTACGGCGTGCGTTTGTACGCCGTAAATGTTGGATTTCATTTTCTTTTCTTTTCTTTTTCTTTCTATCCTTTTATTTTCCTTTTCTCTCAACCCATAATTTCAACAAAGGCGAACTGCAGGCTTCGACTTCGACCTAACGTCGAGTGGAGATTCTGGAGGGTGGAGACGACAATCGACCTAGGCTTCTAGTTCCATCGGCGTCCCTGTATCGTTATCTCTGTCTTTATCCTCTGATATACATTTATTGTTTCGCCGGCTTCTTGCTTCTACCGCACTTCAGTTCTCCCTCTAGCGGAGGCGCCCGCTTCTGCCTTCCTGTATGTATTTGTCTCTCTGCTATGATATATATATATATATATATACACACACACACAACTCAATTTTGAAATTGAATTTTAGGGTATAAACTAAAATTTAGGGCATATGATGATTGATTTTGGATGCTTGATTTTCATCCAAATTTAGGGACCTGGGGTTACAAATTCGTTACGTCATCTTGTATCCGCAGTTTCAGTATAGATCTTTGGCTCATGTTTCTTATCTTGAACACTAATTTTTTGGTTTGTTTGTTTTGTTGAAGAGAGAGTTCTATGTGAGGCTTTGATATAGATATGTCGAGTGTCATTAATTTACATTATTTTTGAAATTGTTACTAGTAGGAAAAAATCCAAGTATTCCCGAACCTGGTAGAATCCCCACAATAGTGCTCTCATATAATTGATTTCAATCTCTTGTGAGAATGGGAATTCCCTGATTTTCCATTAATAGAAGTATAGATTGCTATTTTTTTAGTGGCTCTTGGTGGTCTCTTAAGACAGATAAGTCATATCATGTAGTTTATCATTTGTCCCACATATAGTAAATCTTCGATGTTATGATAAAGCAGATGCGTTCAATGCTGCTATAGTTCTTTGGGAGCTTGTGATTTCCAAACTGTTACTTAAATTTCTACATTTTGTAAATGATACATTGATACTTAGTGCTTAGCCCAAAGTCTATTCATGAAACTTGTTTAAGTTTTTTGTGGTCCATAGGTTCCTTGTGATACCATGACCCCTCTCCAAGCAGCTCTAGGAGTGAGGCATGTCTTTGGTCCATAGTTTGTGCTCGTTACAACAGTCCTGGCAACTGCTGCTATTTATAAGTCTCTTTACAGGTCTGCTAGTAATCAAATATTTAGATGTTGTTTTTTAAAAATGACATTAAAATTTACGGCGTGCAAATTCTTGAGTTTTTACGACAGGCAAAACCTGAAGAACTTTTATGAGGTGCAAAAAGCATGCCGTAAATGGGAACATATACGGCGTGCATATGCACACTGTAAAAAAACTTACGTTTTATGGCATTTAAATAAGTGAATGTCGTATAGTTAATAATGGCGTGCTTATACGATGTGCATTGCACGCCGTAAAAAAGTGACATTTTTTTACGGCATTGCTTTATATGGTGTGCAGCCACACACAGTAAAAGGTAAATTTTCTTGTAGTGTTAATCAAGAATCTCAATTATTGAATCCTTTATACTTCAAGAGAGGAATGGGTTATGTTCATAGTCAGACCTATTTGCAGTACACTGTCGCACACCGTAAAAGGTAAATTTTGTAGTAGTGTTAATCAAGAATCTTAATTACTGAATCCTTAATACTTCAAGAGAAGAATGGGTTATGTTCAAAGTCAGACCTATTGGCAGTACACTGATCTAATAAATAGTAAAATCAATCAGATTTCTTAAAGTGTCTTATTTATTTTCAAATAACACTTTTTCTTATCTTCGAAGGGTGAACCCCTTGATTACACAATGAAGAATCCACGATTCGATGTTTGAATGCCACAAGAATAGATCTTGATAAGTTTGATTTGTTGTTCAATTAAAGAACAAGGTAGAAAGCAAAACTTTTCAATTAATTTAATGTCAAAAGTTTTTACAATAATGATGAAATATACTATTTATAAAAATGCTAGAAAACCTATAAAATTTGTGCATAATCTCCAAAACATAGTAAAACATCAATAAAATTAGAATTTTAAGAAAACTAGGATTCTTGCCAAAAATAGGAAATTCGACTTCAGTTTTGTTCTAAAGGGCCGCTTGATATGTTTCTAAGCTGTCGCTTAGAATGTCAGTTTTGCTGCCTTCAGTTTTCGGTAGGTGACTGAGCCACCGCCTGGCCTAAATAACTAAGCAGTCGTTTGGTGATCCTAGTTGCTTCCTTCTTCGGCTGGTTCTAACACATTGATCCAATTCTTTTCGGCCTTCGACCCCAACATGAAATTTGCTCCATTTTGTGTCCCGAACATGGTTTCATCAATAGTGGCTTTGACGAGCATCCTCAACGCCTCTTTGACTCGTTTTGCTCTCGATCGCGTCATTGTTCATTCTTCGATAATCAACGAGTCTCGGTTTGGACTTGCATTCATAACTCTCGCATCCTGGATCATATCATCCACTCATTCTTTAAAAGAATTCGTCCTCGAATCTGTATCTGCATCAAACAGAGAGAGATCAGCAACATTAAATGTAGCTGAAACATTATACTCACCTGAGAGATCCACTTTATATGCATTGTCTTTGATTTTCTTGATGGCTTGGAGTGGACCATCTCCACACGGCTGCAACTTAGACTTCCTCTGTTCCAGAAAATGCTCTTTTCTGATATGTACCCAGACCATGTCCCGCGCATCCTCAGAAAATAACAATTTAGTGCCTAACTTATTCTACAGAACACGCCAAAAATGACTCAAAAACTTAACATCTCAATCTGACACTACTTTTAGGGACCCCATGCAAACGTACTATCTCCCTAAAGAACAAATCAGCAATATTGGTGGCATCATCGATTTTATGACATGGTATAAAGTGTGCCATTTTACTAAACTTATCCACCACAACAAATATTGAATCTCGACCCCTTTTTGTCCTAGGTAAACCTAATACGAAATCCATTGAAATATCCACTCAAGGTTCGCTAGGTACAGGCAAAGGAGTATACAAACCATGAGGTAAAACTTTAGACTTGGCCTTTTTACAAGTTATGCATTTCCCGCAATTTGTTCTACATCACTTCTCATTTTAGGCCAGTAAAAATGTTCCCCTAACATATCTAAAGTCTTTTGCATCCCAAAATGACCCATTAGACCCCCACTGTGTGCTTCCCTTACCAACAATTCACGTATAGAGCAATTAGGAATACACAACTTATTTTCCCTAAAAAAATAATTTTCATACTTATAAAATTTATCAATAGCCCCTTTATTGCATGCTTCATAAATGTCAGAGAAATCAGGATCACTCACATACATGCTCTTAATGTGTTCAAAGCCAAGTAACTGCGCATGTAAGGAATTTAGAAGTACGTACCTTCACGACAACGCATCCGCAACCACATTTTCCTTACCTTATTTATACCGGATGACGTAGGAAAAAGACTCTATAAATTTCATCCACCTTGTATGCCTTTTGTTCAACTTACCTTGACCCCGTAAATGCTTTAACGACTCATGATCGGTGTGTATCACGAACTCCTTAGGCCACAAGTAGTGCTACCAAGTTTCCAATGTCCGAACAAATGAGTACAGTTCCTTATCATAAGTAGATAGTTCAAAGCAGCTCCACTCAGTTTTCCACTGAAATAAGCTATAGGCCTGCGATCCTGCATTAACACTGCTCCAATACCTAGTCTTGATGCATTACACTCAATCTCGAAGGTTTTGTCAAAGTTAGGTAATGTCAAAACAGGTGCTTTACACAATCTATCCTTAATAGTATTAAATGCATATTCTTGTACATCACCCCAATGAAAACCTACGCTCTTCTTAACAATTTCATATAGTGGTATAGCGATTGTGATAAAGTCCTTTACAAACCGCCTATAAAAACTAGCCAATCAATGGAAACTCCTAACTTTAGTTATGCTTTTAGGTGTTGGCCAATCCTTAATAACTTTAATTTTCTTCTCATTCACTTCTACCCCATTAACACCAACCACAAATCCTAGAAAGACAAGTTTTTCCATACAAAATGTACATTTCTTGAAATTAGCATAAAACTGTTCTTTCCTAAGCACCACAAACACACAATTCAAATGTTCCAGACGCTCATCTAGGTTTTTGCTATAGATTAAGATATCATCAAAATAGACAACAACAAATTTTCCTATAAAAGCACTCAAAACATGATTCATCAAACGCATAAAAGTGCTCGGTGCATTAGTGAGACCAAACGGCATAACCAACCACTCATGCAATCCATATTTAGTTTTAAACGCCATATTCCATTCATCACCCTCCCGCATACGAATTTGATGGTACCCACTTTTAAGATCAATCTTACTAAAAATACAAGCACCATGTAATTCATCAAGCATATCATCTAACCTAGTTATAGGGTGACGATACTTTACCGTTATGTTATTAATAGCCCTGCAATCCACACACATCCTCCACGTCCCATCCTTCTTCTGTACTAATAGGACGGGTAGAGCATATGGGCTCATGCTCTCCCTCACATAACATTTGCTCATCAACTCCTCCACTTGTTTTTGAAGCTCATTTGTCTCCTCGGGATTACTTCGAGAAGCTGGTTGGTTTGGAATGACAGCTCCAGGTATGAAGTCAATGTTTTGTTCGATGCTCCAAATTGGTGGCAATCCACTTGGCACGTCCTCCGGAAACACATCTTCGAATTTCTGCAACAAAGACTCAACCAAACTAGGGAGGGGTATGTTAGATTCCTCAAAGTTGAGGAGTGACTCCTTGTATACCAACAACACTTGTTTTTTTATCCACTATAGCCTTTTTCAATTCACTCCCACTAGCAAAGAAATTCACCTTCGGCTTTTCTCTCCTCTCATGTGGCCTCTCTCTTTTTTTTCCACTCTCGGCCACCTTACCATTTTCTCTCTTATTCACTAGCTCACTATTTTTTCTCCTTTTTCCAAACTCTTTTTCTCTTTTCTCTTCCTCATTTCTCAACCTAATTTGGTCTTCATAAACTTGTGCCAGTGTTAATGGGCAAGAGTAATAGACCTTCCCTCCTTAACAAAGCTATACCGGTTCCTATACCCATCATGAGTAACTTTCCTATCATAATGTCATGGTCTTCCCAACAAGATATGACCCGTTTGTATAGGCACCACATCACATACAACCTTATCACTATAACCCCCAATCGAGAAAGCAATCATTACTTGTTTATTTACTCTAACTTCTCCACTATCATTTAACCATTGCAATTTACAAGGCCTAGTGATATGAGCCAGGATAGGCCCCAGGCAATCAATAGTGCAATGTTCGTGGAAAAGATGCAAAGGGCTCGGTAGAGACTAATTCAAGTTAATAATGTCGCAAAATGTCATACAAATCCATGCTCGGGAAACGGAGCACATGGGGTCAAAGTTAACATGTCAATGAACAAGTTTCATGTTGGGGTAAAGATCGAAAAGACTTGGATCAACGTGATAAAGTTGATCGAAGATTGCCCTGCCCAACCGGACGAGCAATGGCCTACCGGACGCGTCCTATTGGATGTCCGGTAGAAATCTCTGTGCATCCGGACTCACTTACCCGACTTCCTAAAGGGTTGTCTGGTACGACCTATTTTTTGTGCGATTTTATTCCTTTTTTACTAGAATTCTTATTTTTGGCAAGTTTGTTGTTTTAGGACTCTTTGATTTCGTATTTTCCATATTTCTTAGGATTTATTGCTTTAGTATAAATATGTTTATTTTCATTGTAAAAGGCAACTTGATATGAATTAAATTGATATTTTTCTCTCCAATGTTCTTGAAAGAATATAAATCGAACTTATCAAATATTTAATTATATTTGTGGTGTTCAAATATCGGATCGTGGGTTCTTCATTGTGTAATTAAGGGGTTCAACACATTTTCGTTATCGTTGAGTTTTTTTGTTCATTTCATTGGGTTCAAATCCAAAACTTAGAACTTATCAAAAGATTAGACACCATTTGTGGCATTCCGCGAGTTCCATGAGATTCTCCCAATCGGGATCGCATCAAGTGGTATCAGAGCTCCGGCTCCAGATTCAAGTTCTATCTTTTTTTTTCTTCTTTTGAGTCTTTTGTTTTGTTCTTCATGTTCTTGTGTCCAGTAAAAATATTGAGTCTTTGATCCGAAAAATTCCAAAAACAATTTCAAAAGTTGTTTTTGGGCTAATCTAGCATCCAAATCAATTTCCGTTTGTTTCGTTGTTCTCGTAGTTGAATTCTTGAGTTTGTGTAAAAAAAAAAAAATTATTTCTTGGAAATTGTCTAAATATCCTACCTTATTTTCTAAATTCAAAAATCTATTTCTGCTCAGTCCAATCCAAATTCAAGAAGCACTTTCTTGAATTAAATTCTCACTCATCCAATTCTCCAATTCTTTTCTTGAGTCTTCTTGATTATGCCTATGTTAAGGATGGATTATGATTGAAGATTTATTTTGCAAACTCGGTGTTTTGTGGGTAATGCAGTATGTAGTTTAGTGATGAAGTTCGGTGTGATGTTGTACCGTTGAAATCTTTTCATATCTTGTTTTGGGAGACCTTGGAGGTATAAGTAGAAGGCTATTTATGATGTAGGGAGGAACATGTATTGGTTTCTTCAGGATGGGAAAAAAATAACTCTAGCTGGCTTGACACTAGAACAGTCCCTTGCCGATCAACTCAAAGGGTGAAGTAATGAAAGAGAGCATTCAGAAAGAAGAGAAATAGAGGGTAAAAATGAGAGTGAGAAAGAGAGAAAAAGAAAATGAGAGTAGAGAGGTGGCAAAAAATGAAATGGAGCCACAAGAGGTAAAAGAAAGTGACTTTTCAAAGAGAAGAAAAGTCAGAAGAGAGCTTACAGGAAAATAAAAGTGAGCTTGAGAGGGCATTAGTGAGAACTAACAATCCCCTCCCTAGTTTTGCTATTTCTATTTTGCAGGTTTCTGAATATATTGGCATCCATGAAAGCGAGCCTATTGGAATATCACCTAATCCAGGCATTGAGCATCGATTTGTGGGTGAAATTAACAAGACCTACATCTGTTTGGATATCACTTTAATACTGGGGGTTGACTTTATAATTCTCGAGGAGGCAACGAAGTTGTAGAGGCAATGGGTGGAGTTTATTTGCAGACCATTGCTATACCAGGTTGATGAGATGGGAAAGTTCATATGTGGGGGTTTGGGCAACAAAGATGTTCTGATTGAGTTCATGTTGCAATGCATAAATATCTACAAAGTTGATGGTTGCCATGTATTGATCATCTGCCAAAAAGGGGAATGATTTCCATTTGACCCAGGTGATACTGTGATAAAACTAACAACTAGTTGGTTATCCCCCTAGGCGATCACAAGGTATGGATTCGAGGACGAATCCTTTTGAAGAGAGAGGGGATGATATGAGCCAGGATAGGCCCTGGGCAATCAAAAGTGCAATGTTCGTGGAGAAGATGCAAAGGGCTCGATCGAGACTAATTTAAGTTAACAATGTCGCAAAATGACATACAAATACATGCTCGAGAAATGGGGCATATGGGGTCGAAGTTAACATGTCAATGGACAAGTTTCATGTTGGGGTCGAAGATCGAAAAGACTTAGGTCAACGTGATAAAGCTGATCGAAGAGTGCCCTACCCAACCAGACGAGCAATGGCCTACCGGACGCGTCCTATCGGACGTCCGGTAGAAATCTCTGTGCATCCAGACGTCCGAAAGGGTCGTCCGGTACGACCTATTTTTGTACGATTTTATTCTTTGTTTACCAGAATTCTTATTTTTGGCAAGTTTGTTATTTTAGGACTCTTTGATTTCGTATTTTCCATATTTCTTAGGATTTATTGCTTTAGTGTAAATAAGTTTATTTTCATTGTAAAAGACAAAAACTTGATATGAATTAAATTGAGTTTTTTCTCTCCAATGTTCTTGAAAGAACACAATTCGAACTTATCAAATATTTAATTATATTTGTGGCGTTCAAATATCGGATCGTGGGTTCTTCATTGTGTAATCAAGGGGTTCAACGCATCTTCGTTATCGTTGAGTTTTTCGGTTCACTTAGTTGGGTTCAAATCCAAAACCTAGAACTTATCAAAGGATTAGACACCATTTGTGGCGTTGGCAAATCGAGGTTCTTGTTTCTGCATATCAACGGGTCTAAGGTTTAATATACTTTAGGTTCTTGGTTCGTGAAGGTCGAGTCGAGATCCTATTGTCTATAACCTGAATTTGGCCTTTCCCGACGTTTTCAATCAATTCCGCGAGTTCTATGAGATTCCTCCAACCGGGATCGCATCACCTAGGGTGTTAGAGTAATACCAATCCAATTTATCAACTAAGGTCGTGCTAGCAACATTTGTACAACTACCTCCATCAATGATCATACTACATACCTTATCGTTGATGTACATCGTGTATGGAATATGTTCTCCCGCTGCTGCTCTATATCATTCGTCTTGACTTGAGTGTTAAGAGCTCTCATTGTGACCAGTAGCTCTCCAACAATAGCAAATTCCACTGTGTCTCCATGATCACTAACTTCTTCCAACACCGGCATGCCTTCAAACTTATCCTCATTGTCAGTCACCACTTCATCATTGCGCAGAAGCATGGTCCTTTTGTTTGGACACTGGGAAGAGATGTGTCATTTCCCCAAACACCTAAAGCACTGGGTATCCTGATTTTTGGTTGGTTGTGATTCTGCCTTTGGTGTTGTCCTACTAGTATTTTTATCCCTTCCTTTTGGGCTCAGTTCTCCTTTTCGAATCAGCTCCATCTCCCTGGTTATCCCATCTCGGTTTCCAATTTGAGTTAGAACCCAAATTATCCAAAGGTTGCCTAGCTGTTTCCTTCCTCTTCAACTGTTTCTCCACCTTTATGGCCACATGCAACATGTCTTCCAACTCCACATAATGCTGTAATTCCACCACATTAGTTATCTCCCTGTACAACCCATTCAAGAATCTAGTCATAGTAGCTTCTCGATCTTCCTCTACATTTGCTCTAATCATTAAAATCTTCATCTCCTTATGACAAGCTTCTACGCTCTTCGACCTTTGATACAAACTCTGCAGTTTTTGATGGAGTTTCCTGTAGTAATGACAAGGTACAAACCGTTTTCTCATCACGGCCTTCAATTCATCCCAAGTATTGATAGGACTTTTATGGTTCCGACGCCGTGAAGTAACCACTTGATCCCACCAAGTGATGACATAATTAGTGACTTCCAACACCGCAACATTCACCTTCTTATCCTCCGAATAGTTATGGCAATCAAAAATCAACTACAACTTTTTCTCCTGATCTAAATATGCATCGGGATCACTCCTACACTTCAATTGTGGAATTGTCATTTTCACATTACCCAAATTGCCATCAACTTCACCTCCATAATTATTTCGACCCCATCATTCAAACCTATCTCCTCTATGCCTCATCCGTCTCATCTCAACCCCTTCACACTCATCTTCACCCCCATTCACTATCGATCTCATGCTCATCCATCCTAGGAACTCGCCTACCCATCCCCCTATCATGAGGTACACCTACCGGCTATCCCCTACTAATATTTGTCATCGAAGTACTCAATTTCTCCATCTTTTCCCCCATATCTACCAATAACCGCTCAAACTGATATATCCTATCATTCTATTTATTGGTTTGATTATCGTACCTGCTGAAATTTGAACCTTTCATGTCAGACATCTCTTAATTTCTGTCTCATCAAGTTCGCTCGAAATCACTCAATTGGCTTTTACCCTCTAATAATCCTACACTCTGCATTTTACCACTCAATACTTTCACCATTGCTTCCAAAGACAACAAAGAACTTACCGGATCAAACTTGTGAATTCAAAAATCGAATATGAGAAGGAATGTAACTCAAGGGAATTATAGAAATTGGAATTTTGGAATAAAAATTTAAGAAGTAAGAAAATATAGGAATTGAATTGGAGTATATATATATATTTTTCAAAATTGAAAATTAATAATGCTGGAAATTCCCATGACAATAATAATGAATTTTTATTTATTTATTTATTTTTAACTCTTGGGAATTTGAATAGAAAATCAGTAAAACAAACGAAACTTAATTTGAACTTTTAAATAATCCAAAAATGACTTTTGAATTTTTCTATTTTTTTATTTTTGGAATTTTTGGATCAAATACTCAAAAAAAAATTACTGGACACTAGAACACGAAGAATACAAGAAAAGGAAAATAAAGATTCGGTAAGAAAAAAAATAAGGAATATAACCTGATTAGATTGGAGTCAAAATTCTGATACCAACTGATGCGAACCCCGTAGCAACAATGACTACGAAACTCACAACTAGATTGATGCAGAACCTGAGAACGCCAAATAATAACCCGATTTTGGATTTGAACCCAACGAAGTGAAGCAAAAAACCCAACGACAACAAAGATATGTTGAACCCCTTGATTATACATTGAAAAACCCACGATCCGATATTTGAACGCCACAAGAATAGATTTTGATAAGTTTGATTTGTTGTTCAATTGAAGAATAAGGTAGAAAGTAAAGATTTTCAATTAATTCAATGTCAAAAGTTTTTATAGTAATAATGAAATAAACTATTTATACAAATGCTAGAAAATCTATAAAATTCATGCATAATCTCCAAAACATAGTAAAACATCAATAAAATTAGAATTTTAAGAAAACTCGGATTCTCGCCAAAAATAGGAAATTCGACTTCAGTTTTATTCTAAGCAGCCGCTTGATATGTTTCTAAGCGGTCGCTTAGAAGGTCAATTTTGCTGCCTTCAGTTTTCGGTAGGTGACTGAGCAACCGCCTGGCCTGGATAACTAAGCGGTCGCTTGGTTATCCCGGTTGCTTCTTTCTTTGGCTGCTTCTAAAATGTTGATCCAATTCTTTTCGGCCTTCGACCCCAACATGAAACTTGCTCCATTTTGCGTCCTGAACATGGTTTCATCAATAGTGGCTTTGGCGAGTATCCCCAACGTCTCTTTGACTCGTTTTACTCTCGATCGTGTCATTACTCCTTCTTCAATAATCAATGGGTCTCGGTTTGGACTTGCATTCATGACTCCCGCATGCTGGATTATATCAGTATAGGAGGAGGCTCCAGAAGCTAAATTTTGGGAAACCTATAGGTCAATTTTTTTTAATTAATTTCTTTATTGGAAGAATTTATTTATCTATCAATTTAGATCGAAGTTTAGTGGAAGAACAGAAAGTTGGCCTAAATGCACAATAGAATAATATTTCCAGAAAATGAAAACAGATTTTTATTTTGGCCCAAAATGCTATAATGAAAAAAAAACGTGAATTTTCTTCTTTATATAAAATAATATAAAGGTTAATGAATATAAAATTTCCAATCTTTTAATTGTCTATGAGGGAATAAATCACCCAATTTTATCTACCTGGATGACGAATAAATGAAGCCCAAAATAGTCAAACACCAAAATAAATATATGCAATTAGTAAATTAGTAAGAAAATGCCTCCTCTACAAAACCAAGTCAAGCACTGGCGTCAAATTCAGTATATGCATAGTGGGGTTTAACTGAATCATGAAAATTTATAGAAAATTTCATGTGTGCATAAATTGGCTTGCCAAAAAGTGTGTGATAATATGAAATGGACCTCTATGAATATATTTCAATAAAATTGCAGCAGGCTCAATTATATGAAATTAAGAAATAACTTGACCAGAAGAAGATATCAAAATAAAAAAATTAACCATGATACCTTATGTGCAAAATCCCAAATCGCAGAATGTAAAGAAGGCGTAGAAAGTAAAGCAGAAGAAGAGCAGAGGTACTCTTTTGGACTCCAAGTTATATTTTTATGAAGATAAAGATTGGAGATTGAAAAATACATTGATGAATTACGGGAGAGACAGAGAGAAATCGTTGTTTCATATTTGATTTTGATTTATTTTTTAATTCTAAACCATTTACTAGCAAAACAACCTGTAGGAAATATTTATGATTACATAAATTAATTTGAATATATTACAAACAGATATTTAGCATATTAACAACGAATAAATTCGTACGTAAATTTCGATTAAATTATTATTATTTTTTTAAAAATTTTACAATCAACAATTAGTACGTCGCAACCTTTGTTGATAATTTTTTACATTAAATAGAATTTAGTGATGTATCTTGTAAACTCTTAAATGCCCATCAATGAACAATTCCTATTGATTTCATTCTTTATCATGATTACTTATGAGTAATTTGCATGGACACATAGAAAGTATTTTGAAGAGGTAGAGATTGGCTCACTCAGACGATCAAGTGTCTCAGACATTTTGAAATATGTTGATTTGAAATAAAGTGATCACGTTGTGTAAATGTTTATCTCGTATGGATAAAGAATCAAGACGAGATTATTATAAGTAATCAAAATAGATTTCACTATCCATTAGACCTGTTTTAGTTGCCAGGTCGAGTTTTCGATTAATATTGCCTAGAGGAATTAATATGAGAAGAAATTTAGTTAGGCCTAAAAAAATGCTTGAACTAAGATCTGTAAGTTGTATTTAATTTATAGAATATAACATACATATTAAGAAAATGGAGAAAACACTTAAGCACTTGTCCTTTAACGACCAATGGGAAATGAATCATGCTTCTTGATTGTGTAAGTCCACGATATATATCACCTCACTTATATACCCGTATGCCTTTTGACTGTTTCTCAAGACTTTATTATAATGTTGTTACTTTAGCATATTCTCAAGACTTTATTGACTGAGGTAGCATGATCCATTTGCCAGTATGAACATGTGAATTGGATCTTTTGACAGATCTAATTGTTGATTTTAGGTCAAACTTATCATGTACGAATTGGAGATCTTAGAAACGAGTGCCCATGTCGATTGACCCGGCCCAAGTAGAATGAAATTTTTTGGTGGTAGATTTTTATTTTTATTTTTTTGATTTGTGAAATAACTTCCCACCACCTATAACCAACCAACAACTCTCTTGATTCAACAGTAACATCAATGTGGGAGGTTACGATTCTCTCAAGAAAAACATAGATTCAATCATCTTATAAAGGACATTTGGATTGTGACATAGGAATTTCTTCTATTATGATAGAGTTTTAAACCAAGGAGTAGAAGCAAAGAAAATCAAGTTAATCTTGGACTTTCTTCAACTTTGTGTAAGTTTCAACAACCTTTGATTAAGTAGAAGCATGCTAGGTGAAGTTTTGCATATACAAAAATGTGGCCTATGAAATGTTGGGATTTGGATTCAAAAGCTCCACCGTATATGAGATGGGATAGCTTCTAATTTATACTCCCTCCATTCTACAAAGACAGATTTGTTTCCATTTTCATATCAATTAAGACAATGTTATTATTATAGTTGGAACACGGCATAATAAATAAGGACATATTCGAAAACTAAGAAATAGCTATATTTCCAACAAGGAAAGTAGTCCACAATTTGGAACATACGGAAAATAAAGTGAGTCTATACTTATGGGATGAAGGGAGTATTTATGAACACATGGGTGTTAAGTATGTTACCCTTGATCAAATATCATAGTTCTCCCCAATGAAGATTGGAACTTGAACACTACTCCAACTTACCCTTGAGCTTACCACCTTTCCTACAGAAGCCCTCTTTTTTAAAAAAAAAATCAACCCTTGCTGCCATATCTCAGCTACAATATATATATATATATATATATAACCTGGAAGCCCGAGACCGAACTTCTACAACCAAACACCAAATCCATTTCAGCAACATGGGATTTTAGGTCAGCCACAATGTTGGCCTTATCCAAACAATGGTCGATTTCAAAATAGGGGTACTCAACAGGGAGCCTCGGTGTCAAATTTGTGTGACATATGGTCATACAACATTTGTGTGCCAGCATAGAATTGGACCCAACTATGAGCCTCGGGGTAACAATACTATGCTTAGCCATAATCAAGAACAATTAATTTGCAAATGCTCCTCTAGGAGCAGGGTTTACTCAGCAGTTTCATCTCGTGAATCACATGGAA
The DNA here is from genome assembly GCA_019395295.1 of Osmanthus fragrans. Lineage (NCBI taxonomy): Eukaryota > Viridiplantae > Streptophyta > Magnoliopsida > Lamiales > Oleaceae > Osmanthus > Osmanthus fragrans. The sequence goes on along the minus strand of CM033363.1, from coordinate 6,101,969 downwards.
ATTCAAGACTTTAACCCTCAAGCAGAATAAATTACTAATTTAATGGTCAATTCTAGCACAATTGCAGAAAATATCAGGTATATGGATTCTGAGGCTACAAATTATTATACACCAGATCTTGGAACAATTCCAGACCATACACCGTTTTAGAACTCTAACCAAGTGATGATAGGAAATGGTTAGAGGATTTCATTCTCAATTATTGGCTTTACATCTATTACTGCCTTAGAAAGACCAAGTATTTAAATCATGTTCAGCATGCTCCTCTTCTTGCCAATAATCGAATTAATGTACACAAGTTATGTCTAGATAACTCGGCCTTTGTTGAATTCTTTCCATTTTTTTCTTCGTCAAGGATATTCTCACGAGGCAAGTACTTCGCGAAGGCCATCTTGATAGCCATGGTCTTTTCAAAATCATCTCCATTTCTGCCCAAAACAGTGGTCTTCCTACCTCAAGCATCCATTACTTCGTGTTTCTAGCTTATGCCTTTCACATTGTATATACTTGATCAATTGTTTACCAACACAGGTACTATCAGACCCTTATACATTGGTCTTCGAGTTTATGGCTGTGCTTGTTTTCCTTTTCTTCGACATTGAAATTCTCATAAACTACATATAGATCACAGGAATGTGTATTTATTGTCTATAGTTATGCTCATAAAGACTACTTATGCTTAGATAAGAAATCTGGCTGAGTATACACTTTAAGACATGTTTTTAATGAGAAATCCTTTCTATTAACGAGAATATTGTTGAATATTGTTTCCTTATTTTATTTCCTTATGTAATTTATATTATATTACCATATGTATAGGTCTCCTATTTTAGGTAGTATTGTTGTAGCTTTGTTGACAAGTTAGGGTTAGCATATATACCTTGTAATTCTCTTCTTCTTCCTCAAGTGAATATACAGAGGCACAATTCTTCTCACCACATATTTTTTCCTTCTTCTCATATTCTACATAAACTTTATATGGTATCAGAGCATAGATTCTGAGCAACAATGTCTGAACAAAACAGTGGTAAAGACAACATAGAGGCGATGACAACCCAATCGGATGCCATAGCTCTACAGCAATCCGATCATCCCGGTTTAATACTTGTTTCTAAACCACTTGATGGAAACAACTATGGACAATGGAGTAGAGCTATGAGAATCTCCCTAATCGCCAAGAGTAAGCTTGGTTTCATCGATGGCAAGACCAAAGAACCAGAAGGAGATGATGAGAAACATCAGATGCGGGAATGAAGCAACCATATGGTGCTTTCTTGGATACTGAATTCGGTACATCAGAACATCGCCGAAAGCGTCATGTACTCCGAATCAGCCACAGAGGTGTGGAACGACCTACGAGACCGGTTCTCTCAAGGTAATGATGCACGTATATATCAGATTCGCCAAGAGATTTCTGAACATCGACAGGGCAGCCAATCCGTAGCGGCTTACTACACCAAGTTGAAGGCATTATGGGATAAACTGGGTTCTTATCGAGACCCAATTAAATGCACTTGTGGGAATGCTAAAGTTCTGACTGAAAGAGATGAAAATGAGAAGGTGATGCAATTTCTAATGGGTGTGAACGATTCCTTCTCCACGGTTCGTAGAAACATTTTAATGATGAATCCTTTCCCATATACTAGAAAGGTTCATGCTATTTTAATGCAACATGAGAGGCAAATTGAGGTTACGACGGATCGTGAAGGGCAGCACTCAATTAATTGGCAAAAATCAGGAAATTGGAGATCAAACCAGAAGAATAATAATTTCCCGAAAAATTTGCCCAGTAATGTTTGGTCGATCGGGCAGTTGACCAAAGTTCGCCTTAGACAAAATCGGTCGACCGAAAATTCCTACCGGTCGACCGGTTCAGCGGGATCTCACAAACACTGCAGCCACTGTGAGATAACGGGGCACAATGTCGATACCTGCTACTTCATCCATGGCTTCCCTCCAGGGCACAAATTTCATAGAAAAGATGTAAGACCACAAAACAAATTGTTTACAAACACCTCTACCACCTCTACTCTCGATTTAGAGGAAGGAAAGGTACTTACCACCAAAAAATATGAGCAGATCATGTCGCTCCTGAACAACAAAACCGATAATGATAAACCGTATGTTAACACCTCAGGTATCAATTCTTCTACTACCTCTTTAAGTAATTCATGGATTATTGATAGTGGGGCCACTGATCATATGACGAAAGATGGAGTCTTTGAAAATAAATTTATGCCTAAACATAATGTTGTGCACTTACCGAATAGGGGGCTGGCTTCCATTAAATCCATTGATGCAGTTAAATTGAGGAATGATATGATTGTTGATAATGTGTTATATGTTCCCAACTTCAAAGTTAACCTGCTATCTATCAATAATCTCACTAGAGAGTTAGGTTGCTATGTGATATTTTTCCCTGATTTTTTTGTCATGCAGGATTTGACTACGAAGAAGACGATTGGCTTGGGAAGGCAGAGTAATGGCCTATATTACCTTTCCCAAAGACCACAAATACACCATACTACTAGTAGACCAACCAACCTATGGCACAGACGACTTGGGCATCCTTCAGCCTCACCTCTTCAATTCCTAGCACAAAATACTTTAGAAATTAGTTTTGATTCCCACAATGTTTGTGATGTTTGTCATCTAGCAAAACAATCTAGATTACCTTTTAAAGTCAGTCAAATTTCTAGCAATAAATCATTTGATTTAATCCATTGTGATATCTGGGGACCTCATAAAATTTACTTTTATTTTGGTGCTAAATATTTTCTTACAATTGTTGATGATTATTCTCGTTATGTTTGGATACACATTATGCGCCACAAATCTGAAACTCAAAGCATAATTAAGAACTTTTTCGCTTGGGTTAAGAATCAACACAACTTGACCATCAAGGCCTTAAGGTCTGACAATGGCGAAGAGTTCTTATCCTTGCAAACATTCCTAGATGAAAATGACACTATTTTCCATAGGTCTTGTCCTTACACCCCCCAACAAAATGGAGTAGTAGAGAGAAAACATCGTCACCTCCTCAATGTAGCCCGTGCCATCAGATTTCAAGCCAATCTTCCGTTGAAATTCTGGGATGAACAATCAAGACTGCTTGTTACCTTATCAATCGGATACCTTCACCATTGTTGTCCCATAAAACACCATAGAACGGTTGCACAAGAAGCCCCCACCTTATTCCCATTTACGTGTATGTGGTTGTCTATGCTATGCCACTAACCTTAAATCCGAACACAAATTTGATACATTTGGCAGCCAGTGTGTGTTCCTTGGCTACCCCCTAGGACAAAAAGGATATCTCTTATATGACCTCACCGATAGAAAATTAGTGGTGTCCCGAGACGTCGTGTTCCATGAAGACACTTTTCCATATGCCTCTCATCACCGTGAAGACACCAACTCCATACCATTACCTCAATTCACGCCCATTGATATTGACACACCAAATTTATCACATCCTACCAACCATCATATACCTGAAACGTCCATCTTGCCTGAAAATCCCGAAACCTGGTCGATCGATCGACCGAACCCAAATACCGGTCGACTGAACTCACCTACCGGTCAATCGGTCTCGCTTGCAGCTAGCTCTTCCGAACCACCTGCACCCGATCCCGTCCACTTCCCAGAAACTCAGCCAACTCAAACCACCATTCCACCAAATGACCAACTTCGACGTTCAACAAGACCCATTCACACCCCAATTCGCCTACAAGACTTATACTTTGTCTACTCAAGTCGGGTCTCTTCCGGCCAAATTTGGCAATCAACACCCCATTCAAGGTATGTATCGTATGACAACCTCTCTTCTCCTCATCGTGCTTATACATACAGTATTTCTCATATTATTGAACCTACAACATATGAGGCTGCTTGTCCGGACCCTAAATGGGTAGCTGCTATGGACGATGAAATTCGTGCCTTGGAAGAAAACCACACTTGGTCATTTGTCCTACTTCCTCCAGGTCACCGTCATATTGGTTGTAAATAGGTGTTCAAAGTCAAATTTAATTCTGATGGTTAAGTTGAACGTTACAAAGTCCGGCTGGATGCAAAGGGGTTTACACAGCATGAAGGGATTTATTATACTGAAACCTTCGCCCCTGTTGCAAAGTTAACAACCGTTCGATGCTTACTTGTTATTGCCTCTGTTCGTAACTGGATACTTCATCAGATGGATGTCCATAATGCTTTTCTCCATAGTGACCTTGGTGAAGAAGTCTGTATGACTCTCCCGCCTGGGTTCCGTCGACAGAGGGAGACATCACTTGTATGCCGACTTTATAAATCTTTATATGGGCTCAAACAGGCCTCTCGTTCTTGGTTTCAGAAATTTGTATCTACTGTCATTCAGTTTGGGTTTAAGCAGTCACATGCAGACCACTCACTTTTTACAAAGGTTAGTGGTGATTCCTTTACAGCCATTTTATTATATGTGGATGATATGATTGTCACAGGAAATAGCAAATAAGCAATTTCCACCACAAAAACGTTCCTTGCATCTCAATTCAAGTTGAAGGATATGGGCACATTAAAATACTTTCTTGGAGTGGAAAGCGTAGGGCCCTTACTCCATTCAGTCATGGGATTCCTTCATGGCGGGCCTCTTTTCCTTCGTTCGTGAGCCCTACCCAGGGGGAATGAGCAACGACGAAATGACAAGATGAGGTGCCCCGAAAGAAGGGTCGAAGCTTTTCAGCTCGCTCGAGATAAGGGATTTCAATAAATCAAAGAAAGTATACTCTTGATATCCTTCAAGAGGCTGGGTTGCTTGGAGCAAAACCTGCAGCATTTCCCATGGAACAGTCTTTAAAACTTAATTTGACAGATGGTCAGTTATTGAAGGATCCCACGTACTATTGACGTTTAGTAGGGAAGCTCATTTACCTCACCATCACTAGACCAGAGATCTCATATACGGTCAATACACTCAGCCAGTTCATGCAGGCACCTAGACAACCCCACCTTGATGCAGTTCACCGATTGCTTCGATACTTAAAAGGGGCACCAGGACGAGGATTATACTTCCCATCAGAAGGAAAGTTGCAGCTAGCGGGATTTTGTGATGTAGACTGGGCTGGAGATATTACTACGCGACGGTTAGTTACAGGATATTGTGTATTTTTGGAAAAGGCGCTCATATCATGGAGGAGCAACAAACAAACGACCGTGTCCAAATCCTCAGCAGAAGCGGAATACAAGGCGATGGCTTCCATTGCTTGTGAGCTTACGTGGTTAAGACAATTGTTAACAGACTTATGTGTAGACCATCCACAATCAGCAATTCTATACTGTGATAATCAAGCGGCAATGCACATTGCTGCTAATCCAGTATATCATGAAAGAACGAAACACATTGAAATAGATTGTCACATTGTTCGTGAACGAATTGTTAAGGGAGAGATCAAGACTACCTATGTTCCAAGCCATAATCAGATTGCAGATTTATTTACTAAGGCACTTGGCAAGGAAGCATTTCACAACCTCACTTGCAAGTTGGGCACTTTTGACTTACATGCTCCAACTTAAGGGGGAGTATTAGCGATAATATTGTTGAATATTGTTTCCTTATTTTATTTCCTTATGTAATTTATATTATATTACCATATGTATAGGTCTCCTATTTTAGGTAGTATTGATGTAGCTTTGTTGACAATTTAGGGTTAGTATATATACCTTGTAATTCTTTTCTTCTTCCTCAAGTGAATATACAGAGGCACAATTCTCCTCACCACTTATTTTTCCCTTCTTCTCATATTCTACATAAACTTTATACTTTCCTTTTAAGTATTTCCAAACACCAATTTAATTTTGATAAATCTAGTCTTAGTCTCATTACTATTGTAAATGTCTCCTTTTTATCTCATCCACAACCTTCTAGTAGTCAAACTAATTTCCCTTCTTTTCTAGAACATATTTTTGTTTCTTCAAACTTGCCTTTTCTATTCCAAAAGTCTAATTCTCCTTCTGAATTTGCAACATCTCCAGCCGAAAACACAAATATGTCTTCATCTTCCACTGGTTTTTTACATGTTGACATTTTTGAAACAATCCCATCATAGACCTCCAACTCCATCCAATACACTTCACAAGATTACAAGATTTAAAGTAGGATTGCACAAACTAAATCTATAATTAAGTAATGCAATTCCTCTCATCCACATGCCCAATGAACCAAATTCCTTTAAGCAAGCCATACGAGAAGAACCTTTGGAGTCTGAGATTAATTCCTTGATGAAAAACGATAGTAGACCTTTGTTCCTCATTTTTCAAATCAAAAGGTCATAGAATGCAAGTGGGTGTATAAACTTAAGCCAAATGGGAACATATGGAGATACAAATCTCATTTGGTGGCCTGTTCACAAAAATATATTTCGATAAAAAAATTACTGCAAATGTACGGTTCATTTACAAGTAATAAAGTTTATTTAGAGTCCAAGTATCATCAGGATTGTGAATTCCTATGTAATAATCATTTTTAACCTTAGCATTCCTTCAGTCACCAGAAAATACAAGTTGACATAGGTTTCTCAGTTGCAATGTTTTGTACAGGGAGAAATATTTTGTCAAAAATGAAGGTTGCAAAGGAATCAGAAATAAATAAAGTTGCACTATCCAACGGTAATTGCTTAAAAGCCTCTATAGAAGGACCTAGTTTACTCAAGAATAGTGGATGTGCTGATACCGTATTAGGTAGTATGCCTACGATTTCTAATGACATGGTTAGTTGATGGCATGTTTACTATGCAAGTATTTTGCAGAGTTGCGATTCGAGCAGATTATTTAGACAAATCAATATGATATGTCACAAAGTTTCTCTTATTAAGGGCGAAAAAAATGTAACGAAATGTTAAGAGCTAGAGTTTTAAATGTTTCTTGCTCTTCGATCAAAATTTATTACATGCTTATTATCATGTGATGAGGCTTTTTCGGTGCTTATTGAGTTAGTTTATTAAATTATTACAGTCATAGGGTTTATTTCTTTTACTTTTAGTAACAACCTTGAGCTCTTTGATTATCATGTTGAATGCAACAAGGCACACAAAAGTGAAAAGAGAAAATGGCATAGAAACAACTAGTTTTGGAACCCTTTGCCATTTTAGATTTGAAACAAAATATTAGAACAGGTTCATTTGTTATCCATGGAAAATAAAATCTTCACAAAAACATGACTGAAAACCTGGAACATTCTGAACATTTTGGAATGTGAATGTAGTGTCTGAACTCATACATACGTGTAATGAGTTCTCTTTATTTTAAAATTTTCACTCAATTGAGTGTCTCAGTGCATGTTTGGTTAGTTATTAAATTATAACCTAGGTCAATTTCATTCACACTTTTTTTTTTGGTTTACTGCTATACTATAGGGAATTAAGGTTTATGTTTTGCTAAAAATATATCATGTAAAATTTATGCTTGTCAAATTTTTGGCTTGATTTTGTAAATCTAGTTATGCCGGAGGTTGAGGAATTTTTGTTGTTGGAATAGCTTGTTATTAGGCTTGAGGGATTATTATTATGAAAAATGATTAACTAATGAATGAGTATAGTTTATGGGCTATTCTTGTAGCTAGAGGTCTCACACAATGACTAGGAGAAGCCTAGCAAAAATCTCAAAACTTGACCGTCTAAAGTTTTAAATTGTGCCTGCACTTAATAATTTTCCTGGCTCTGGCCCTATTATTTGACTTTTTATTTTTATAGATTTTCTGATGTGATCCAAGCAACGAGTCCAAGGAAGCCGAGCCCCGACCGAGACCCGTTGCTTATCGAAGGAGGTCCGATGACGCGATCAAGGGTAAAAAGGGTAAATCAAGCATTGGGACTACTTGTGCAAGTAACAATGGACGACGCCATGATCTACACGCAAAAAGAGACAAGTTTCATGTTGGGGTCGAGGTCGGAAACCAATTGGATCAACAAGATACAAGTGACCGAAGAAGGAGCTCAACCGGATTGCCTAAGCGACCGCTTAGAGTAAAAACCAAGCGGCCGCTCAGCTACCAACCGAAAGGCACAGGGCGTCAAAAGGGTCTTCCAAGCGACCGCTTGGAATATAACCAAGTGATCGCTTGGTTATAAAATTCAGCGACTTTTCTATTTTTGGCGAGAATCCTAGTATAATTCAAATTCTATTTTTAATTGATGTTTTACCATGTTTAGGGATTATGCACGAATTTCATAGGGTTTTTAGCATTAGTATAAATAGTTTATTTATCATTATTGTAAGGACCTTTGACAATTTATCAATTAAGTGAGATTATTGCTTTCCATCTTGTTCTTCTTAGAACACCGCGAACTTATCAAGATCTTCTTGTGACGTTCAACATCGAGTGCAGATCACGGGTTTTGTAATCAAGAGGTCTATCAAGCGTCGTTCTTGTTGGGTTGCTTGATTCAACATTCTTAGTTGAATCTCTAAACCGGAATTATCTTTGGGCTTTCTTGGGGTTTCAATCTAGTTGCGGGGTTGCGTAGTGTTCGTTGCTACGTCGTTCTCATCAGTTGGTATCAGAACAAGGCTCCAAAATAATTAAGGTTATATCTTTTGTTGCTTGAGTCTTGTATTTCTTTTCTCTCTTTGTTCTTCGTGTTCTTGTGTCCAGTAAAAGTTCTTGAGTCTTTGATCCAAAAAAAAACCAAAACAAAAATTCAAAAGTTGTTTCTGGACTATTTACAGGTCCGAACTAAGTCTCGTTTGTTTTGCTGATTTTCTACTCAAATTTCCAAGAGTAAAAAAAAAAAAAAAATTATTTATTATTGTTACGGGAATTTCCAGCATCCTTGAATTTAACTTTTGAGTCAAAAAAAATATATATATATATATATAAACAAACTTCAATTCGAATCTTACACTTGTTACTTCTTGAGTTTCTCGTTCCAAATTCATATAATTGGTCCTAGTGAGTCTTTCTTCATCTTTTTCTTTTCTTTTTTCTATCAAATTCGTGATCACACTCGGTTGGATACACGGGATACATCTGTTTGAGTTCACCTTGTTCTTTGAAGATCCTTAAGCGAAAGCATTGAGTGGTAAAAGGCAAGAGTGGTGAGATTACAACTCTTAAGTATTAGGATGTCAGATAGAGAAGGTTCGAATTCCATCAAACAGCCGAATCAGAACTACATGGGAGATGATGCAATAAGGAGGTTTGAGAGAGTGCTTGGGGATGTGACTGACAGGCTTGGTAGGCTAGAAGCGTCGGGAGCGAATAGTCATAGGGGGCACTCAAATGCAAGGAGACCGGATAGGAGAGAGTCTAGGAGGGAGTGGCATGATGACTATGAATATGGTAGTGATTGGGAAGAGGATGCGTCTTTAGTAGGTGAAATGGGTAGAGTGAGAAACAAAGGGGGTAGGTTTGAACGAAGGGGTAGAAACAACTTTGGAGATGATGTCGATGGGAACATGAGTAGCATTAGGATGTCAATCCCCCCGTTTAAGGGAAGGAGTGATCCGGAGGCTTATTTAGAGTGGGAGAAAAAGGTAGAATTGATATTTGAATGCCACACACAATTATTCGGAGGAAAAGAAGGTGAAAATGGCAATTCTTGAGTTTGTTGACTATGCCATAACATGGTGGGACCAAGTGATTACATCTAGGCGGAGGAATCGGGAGCAAATGGTTAACACTTGGGATGAGTTGAAACTTATCATGCGGAAGAGATTCATGCCTAGCCACTATTATAGGGAGTTGCATCAACGATTGCAAGGATTGTATCAGGGGTCGAAAAGTGTTGAGGATTATCATAAGGAGATGGAAATTTTGATGATCAGGGCGAATGTGGAGGAGGATCGGGAAGCCACCATGGCTCGTTTCTTGAATGGCATGAATAGGGAAATCGCTAACACTGTGGAATTGCAGCATTATGTGGAGATTGAGGATATGTTGCATGTAGCCATGAAGGTGGAAAAACAGTTGAAAAGGAAAGGAACAACTAGACAACCGTTGGGCACTTCGGGTTCTAATCCAAATTGGAAACCGAGGTGGGATAACAGGGGAGATGGTGCCGTGTCGAAGGGGAAAGATGAGAGTGCTAGTAGGGCCGTACCAAAATCAGATTCACAGCCAGCCAGAAATTGGGATATTCAGTGCTTCAAGTGCTTGGGAAAAGGGCACATCTCTTCTCAGTGCCCAAACAAACGGACGATGATCTTGCGCAATGGAGAGGTGGAGACTGAAGGCGAAGATGAGTTTGAAGACATGCCTGAATTGGAGGACGTTAGTGATCATGGCGACAAGGTGGAGTTTGGGGTTGGAGGAGAACTACTAATTACAAGACGAGCCCTCAATACTCAAATCAAAACAGATGACTTGGAACAACAACGAGAAAATATTTTCCATACACGATGTCACGTCAACAATAAGGTATGTAGTGTAATAATTGATGGAGGTAGTTGTACTAACGTAGCTAGCACCACCCTTGTGGAAAAATTGGGATTGACACTATTAAGACACCCTAGACCCTATAGGTTACAATGGTTAAATGATTGTGGGGATATTAAGGTGAATAAGAGGGTGTTGATTAATTTTTCAATTGGTAGCTATCGGGATGAAATTATGTGTGATGTGGTACCTATGCATGCGGGGCATATTTTATTGGGTAGGCCATGGCAATATGATAGGAAAGTTAGTCATAATGGGTACAAGAATCGGTATAGTTTTAGCAAGGACGGGAGGTCCATTACCCTTGCGCCATTAACACCGACACAAGTGTATGAAGACCATATTAAGTTGAAAACTGCGGAAGACGAGAGAGTGAAAAAGTTGGAGAAGGTGAGAGAAGATAGTGAGGTGGCTAGTAGTGGGAAAAAGGGAGTGGAGTCATATGAGAGAAAAGAAAGGGAGGTGTCTGAGAGGAGAGAAAAGCCGAAAGCTAACTTCTTTGCAAAATGGAGTGAGTTGAGAAAAGTGGTAGAGGATAAAAGGCAAGTAATTTTGATAGTCTATAAGGAGCCCTGCCTCAATCTTGAGGAGTCTAACCCACCCCTCCCCATTTTAGCTACATCTTTGTTGCAGGAATTTAACGATGTCTTCCCGGAGGACATGCCCAGTGGGCTACCACCCATTCGAGGCATTGAGCACCAGATTGACTTTGTTCCTGGAGCTGTGATTCCAAACCGACCCGCTTATCGAAGTAATCCCGAGGAGACAAAGGAGTTGCAAAAGCAAGTGGAGGAGTTGATGAGTAAAGGGTATGTGCGGGAGAGTATGAGCCCCTGTGCTGTTCCAGTGCTACTTGTGCCGAAGAAGGATGGAACATGGAGGATGTGTGTGGACTGCAGAGCCATCAATAACATAACGGTAAAGTATCGTCACCCTATCCCTAGGTTAGATGACATGTTGGATGAATTATATGGTGCTTGCATGTTTAGTAAAATTGATCTAAAAATTGGATACCACCAAATTCGAATGAGGGAAGGTGATGAGTGGAAGACTGCATTTAAAACTAAATATGGCTTGTATGAGTGGTTAGTAATGCCCTTTGGACTCACTAATGCACCGAGCACCTTCATGCGATTGATGAATCATGTTTTACGCGCTTTTATAGGTAAGTTTGTTGTTGTGTATTTTGATGACACCCTGATCTATAGCAAGGACCTAAATGAGCATGTAGAACATCTTAGGAGTGTACTTGTGGTCCTAAAGAAGGAACAACTTTATGGTAATTTTAAAAAGTGTACATTTTGCATGGAAAAGGTTGTTTTTCTAGGATTTGTGGTGGGTGCTAATGGGGTTGAGGTAGATGAGGAGAAAATAAAGGCTATTAAAGAATGGCCAACACCTAAAAGCATAACTGATGTTAGGAGTTTCCATGGTTTAGCTAGCTTCTATAGGCGTTTTGTAAAAGATTTTAGCACAATCACCACACCACTCACTGAGATTGTTAAAAAGAGTGTGGGTTTTCATTGGGGTGATAAACAAGAGCATGCATTCAACACAATTAAGGATAGGTTGTGTAAGGCACTAGTTTTGGCACTCCCTAATTTTGATACAGCTTTCGAGATTGAGTGTGATGCATCAGGAATAGGTATTGGAGCAGTATTAATGCAGGATAAGAGGCCTATAGCTTACTTCAGTGAAAAGCTAAGTGGAGCAGCGCTCAATTACCCTACATATGACAAGGAGCTGTACTCACTGGTTCGAGTCTTGGAGACTTGGCAGCACTACTTGTGGCCTAAAGAGTTCGTGATACACACGGACCATGAATCCTTGAAGCACTTGCGGGGTCAAGGTAAGTTGAATAAAAGGCACGCGAGATAGATGGAGCTTGTGGAGACATTCCCTTATGTCATCCGGTACAAGCAAGGTAAGGAAAACGTGGTGGCAGATGCATTGTCTCGAAGGTATGCGCTATTAACTTCTCTCGGTTCTAAGTTACTTGGTTTCGAACATATGAAGGACTTGTATGCTAGTGATTTAGATTTTTCAGATATTTATTCATCATGTAGTAAAGGAGCTATAGATAAATTTTTTAAGCAGGATGGATATTTATTTCGGGAAAATAGATTATGTGTCCCTAATTGTTCGATGCGCGAAGTGTTAGTTAGAGAAGCACATAGTGGTGGATTGATGGGTCATTTTGGAGTAACAAAAACTTTAGATATGGTAGGGGAACATTTTTATTGGCCTAGGATGAAAAGTGATGTTGAAAGGATATGTAGTCGTTGCATAACTTGTAAACAGGCTAAATCTAAGGTTTTACCTCAAGGGTTATACACACCATTGCCTACACCTAGCGAACCTTGGGTTGATATTTCCATGGATTTTGTGTTGGGTTTGCCTAGGACAAAAAAGGGTCGTGATTCCATTTTTGTGGTGGTAGATAGGTTTAGTAAAATGGCACACTTCATTGCATGTCATAAAACCGATGATGCCACTCACATAGCAGACTTATTCTTTAAGGAGGTTGTGCGTTTACATGGGGTACCTAGGACTATAGTGTCAGACCGGGATGTTAAGTTCCTCAGTCATTTTTGGCGGGTTCTATGGGGTAAGTTAGGCACCAAGCTCATGTATTCCACAACTTGTCACCCACAGACCGATGGCCAAACCGAGGTAGTGAATAGGACCATGACTCAACTTTTGCGCACTATGGTTCATAAGAACTTGAAGAGTTGGGAAGAGTGTTTACCTTTCATAGAATTTGAATATAATAGGGTCACGCATTCTACTACTTCACTTTCACCCTTTGAAGTTGTTTATGGTTTTAACCCACTAACGCCTTTGGATTTAATACATTTACCTGTGAATGAACGAGGTAGCTTAGATGGTACAAGAAAGGCCGAGTTGGTAAAGTCCCTTCATGAAAGGGTAAGATTACAAATTGAGAAGAAAAACAAACACTATGCATCTCAGGCAAACAGGGGTCGAAGAAGCGTGATATTTGAACCTGGTGATTGGGTCTGGGTACATTTCAGAAAGGAACGATTCCCGGAGCTGAGGAAATCAAAGTTGCAGCCTCGAGGGGATGGTCCATTTCAGGTCTTGGAGAGAGTCAACGACAATGCATATAAACTGGATCTTCCAGGTGAGTATAATGTTTCGACAACTTTTAATGTGTCTGATCTCTCTCTTTACGATGTAGGTACAGATTCGAGGTCGAATCCTTTTGAAGAGGGAGGGGATGATGTGATCCAAGCAACGAGTCCAAGGAAGTCGAGCCCCGACCGAGACCCGTTGCTTATCGAAGGAGGTCCGATGACGCGATCAAGGGCAAAAAGGGTAAATCAAGCATTGGGACTACTTGTGCAAGTAACAATGGACGACGCCATGATCTACACGCAAAAAGAGACAAGTTTCATGTTGGGGTCGAGGTCGGAAACCAATTGGATCAACAAGATACAAGTGACCGAAGAAGGAGCTCAACCGGATTGCCTAAGCGACCGCTTAGAGTAAAAACCAAGCGGCCGCTCAGCTACCAACCGAAAGGCACAGGGCGTCAAAAGGGTCTTCCAAGCGACCGCTTGGAATATAACCAAGCGATCGCTTGGTTATAAAATTCAGCGACTTTTCTATTTTTGGCGAGAATCCTAGTATAATTCAAATTCTATTTTTAATTGATGTTTTACCATGTTTAGGGATTATGCACGAATTTCATAGGGTTTTTAGCATTAGTATAAATAGTTTATTTATCATTATTGTAAGGACTTTGACAATTTATCAATTAAGTGAGATTATTGCTTTCCATCTTGTTCTTCTTAGAACACCGCGAACTTATCAAGATCTTCTTGTGACGTTCAACATCGAGTGCAGATCACGGGTTTTGTAATCAAGAGGTCTATCAAGCGTCGTTCTTGTTGGGTTGCTTGATTCAACATTCTTGGTTGAATCTCTAAACCAGAATTATCTTTGGGCTTTCTTGGGGTTTCAATCTAGTTGCAGGGTTGCGTAGTGTTCGTTGCTACGTGGTTCTCATCATTTTCGCTCAACTTTAATCTATATATAGGGTAGAAGCATTTGTCGACATTATGAACATCATGGTTACTGCAAGTTCGGGAGTGCATGTCTTTTCTACCATCCCATTAGCCATGGCTTGTCAGCATATCCGGATTGGCATGATTTGAAGACTTCTATTGACTCTGATGCAGGATCCCGGGGTGATTAGAATAGCTGGAGTTGGAAATTTTCGGCACTATAAACTTATGGTTCCCTACAAGAAACAAACTTGTTTACTTTGAATCACCTTGATAGGCTATTTTATATAGTTTTACTTAGAACTACATCAAGCGAAGAAAGATTGACTGATGTTAGAAATCGAGGTAAAACATTGCTCATATAATGTTTCGTTGAGATTTCTATAGGGAGAGACTACTCTCTGAAAACTATCTTACTTGCATAGTTTACAGGACATGTTTATTTGTTTGTTCAAGGCAAATCAAGAAATTTCTTCGATTTCATGCAATTCCACAAAATATATATAATTTTGTTGGTTAATGTGAAATTGTTGTACAAAGAGAAAAAATGCAAAAAAAAAAAAAAAAAAAAAAAAAGAGAGAGAGTGAGAGAGACAGAGACATATGGCAACGTAAAAAACAGTTGCGAAAAGTAAAGGTATAAATGATTTTTTTTATATAAATAGCTAGGAAACGGCAACGGGCAAAAAACGTTGTTAAAACATTAACGGCAATGGACAATGAACATTGCTAATACATCAATGGCAACATGATATGATCCGGGATGCGCCAAAATATTTCCTTGTTTTCGCGAGATTTTTAATTTAGTTAGAATTCTTCATTTTTAGAAACTTATCATATTTTAGAACTCTAAATTCCGTTTTTAATTATTTTCCTAAAACATTAAGGGGTCGTTCTCTTCGTGTTTCAATTTTGTGTTTTGAGTTTTGAATTCATTTTGTGTTTTGAGTGTTTGTTTTGAAATTGTTGAAAATACATTCTCTTTGTTGTTCTGAAAAACTGTTTTTCAAAACATAAAAATGGAATATGCATTTACTTTGAAATTTTGAAAATGACTACTTCTGGACATCGATGCCATCCCTACCACCAGAATATTTCCTTGTTTTCGCGAGATTTTTAATTTAGTTAGAATTCTTCATTTTTAGAAACTTATCATATTTTAGAACTCTAAATTCCGTTTTTAATTATTTTCCTAAAACATTAAGGGGTCGTTCTCTTCGTGTTTCAATTTTGTGTTTTGAGTTTTGAATTCATTTTGTGTTTTGAGTATTTGTTTTGAAATTGTTGAAAATACATTCTCTTTGTTGTTCTGAAAAACTGTTTTTCAAAACATAAAAATGGAATATGCATTTACTTTGAAATTTTGAAAATGACCACTTCTGGACATCGATGCCATCCCTACCACCAGTCACCACTACCAACTAAAATCAACACGACCACCACTGTCATTGCCCCACCATCTTCCCCAACTTCACCACCACCAACTCATCCTGCTACCCCTCCACCTACAGCTAATTCAACACAACCACCACTGCCATTGTCTCCACTATCTCCCTCAGCTTCACCACCACCAACAGCCAATTTGCCACCACCTCCAATTTTGTCCCCTCCTCCAAGGCCAAAATCAACCCAACCACCACCATAAACCATCAACCACTGTTATCACCACCACCATCAACCACTACCAAAATCAACACCATCCACCGCACCGCATCACCATTGTCGACTGCCACCACCACTGCAAAAATCAATACCACCACCACCACCATCAAACATACCACCACAAACAGACCACTACCGCCTGCCCGCCACCACCACCACCACCAACACCAACACCCATCGCTGCCAGATCGAAAAAACCAAAAGACCCCCAAAAGTAAAGATCGAAAAGAGGTCTTACTGCGGCTTCGCCCTACTGCGAACATCACCGCCAAACCAAACCGACATCAAAGATAGAGAAGATAGAGACGGGCCCAAACCACAGCAGCGTCGCCTCCCTGCGTCGGCGTCGGCACCAGCTCATCTCCTTCATCATCGGTTGCAGTGTTTAAATTAAAGAGAAGAGAGAAGGCAGAGACAGCAAGAGAGAAAGAAGAAAGAAGGAAGCTGGGTGATTCTCTGAGTTGTGGCGTTTTCCGCGTTTTCAACATTTTGCAAGTTTTTTATTGAAAATGGCCAAAACGGGTTTTTACCATTTTCCATTTTCTTCACAATTTTTTTTTCTGTTTTCGAAAATTCGTTTTCGAAAACAGGAAAGAGAACACGTTTTCACCATTTTGAAAAATCGAAAATAGAAAAGGCTCGAAAACAGTAAAGAGAACGGCCCCTAAGTTATTGATTATGAATTAAGATATTTTCTCTCCATTGTTCTTTATAGAACAATTTATCGAACTTATCAAATATTATTATATTTATGACATTCAATCCTTAGAACTTATCAAACGATTAGGCAACATTTGTAGCGTTCGCAAATCGAGGTTTGTGTTTTTGCACATCAATGGGTTTGAGATTTAATATACCATAGGTTCTTGGTTCGTGAGACTCGGGTCGAGATCCTATCGTCTACAACCTTAATTTGGGCTTTCCCAGCGTTTTCGAAATCATTCCGTGAGTTTTATGCGATTTTCCTACTCGGAATTCCATCAAGTAGTATCAGAGCTCGGGTTCCAGATTCAGGTTCTATCTTTTTTTATTTTTTTGAGTCTTTTGTTATTTGTTCTTTGTGTTCTTCGAGTCAGAAATAATTTTTGAATTTTGATCCAAAAAATTTCGAAAAAAGAGTCGAAGTTATTTTTCAGGCTATTTTAGAGTCCAAATCAGTTTTCGTTTGTTTCGCTGGACTTATAATCGAATTTCTGAGTAAAAAACTTTGGAATTAAAAAAAAATCCGAAAAAAATTATTATAAATTTCGGAAATTTCCAGCAATTTTCAATTTTTAGTTTTTGAATCAAAAAAAATTTAAGGATGGATGGTGATTGGTGGCATATTTTTCAATCTCAATGTTTTGTTGATAGTACGGTATGCAGTCTGACTATTGATAAGGAGTACATGTCAAACTTAGCTAGTATCACGATGGTTGAAAATTTGGGATTGCCTTTACAACAGCACCCTATGCCTTATAGGATGACTTGGTTGAAAGTGTGTGGGAAGGTAGATGTGACTAAGCGGGCTCTAATGAATTTCGCCCTTGGGAAATATAGTGATGAGATTTGATGTGATGTAGTGCCATTGAAATCTTTTCGTATCTTGTTTGGGATACCTTGGAGGCATAAGAGGAAGGCTGTTTATGATGAGGGTAGGAACAGGTATAGATTTTTTGAGATGGGAAAAAGATCACTCTGGCTAGCTTGACATTAGAACAATCCCTTACATACCGATGGAAGGTAAGAGGTGAGGCAGAAAAGAAAAGGCAAGAATGGGAGGTGATCACACCGAAAGAGAACACCGGGGTTGAACTGTGAGAAGAGCCTATAGATAGAAAAGTTTAGATGGAGGAAGGTGAATTGAAAAATGTGGTTGATATTGGGGAGAGTGAACAAACAAAAGAGGATGAGGAGCACGAGCAGGAGAATAACAAAGTTGTAGAAACGGTTTTGCAAGAGAGTGAGAAAAATGGGGAGAAGGTTGAGCAGAATTTTGACAATATTGAGAAAAACGAAGAGAAGCATCAGATGGGTATCATTGTTGAGCATGATGTAGTGGAGGCGATACCTCATGAGTATGAAGACCCAATTTTATTTTTGGAGAAACTAACAGTTTCAACCGTGTTTTGCTTAATTCTTTCATACAGGTTGATATGTGTACTTGGGAGTTCATACCACTACAAATATGGCTGATTGAGTTTGCATTGCAATACATTCAGGTGGTACGGTAATAAAACCCGTAGCATGTTGGTTAGTTCCTACGCAATCACAAAGCATGGATTCGAGGACCAATCATTTCGAAGAGAAAGGTGATGATATGATCCAGGATGCGCCAGAATATTTCCTTGTTTTCGCGAGACTTTTAATTTAGTTACAATTCTTCATTTTTGGAAACTTATCATATTTTAGAACTCTAAATTCCGTTTTTAATTATTTTCCTAGGGTTTCCATATAAATAGGATTTATTTTCATTGGAAACATTAAGTTATTGATTATGAATTAAGATATTTTATCTCCATTGTTCTTCATAAAACACCTTATCGAACTTATCAAATATTGTTATATTTGTAGCGTTCAATCCTTATGACTTATCAAAGGATTAGACAACCTTTGTAGCGTTCGCAAATTGTGGTTCGTATTTCCGCATATCAACGGGTTTAAGGTTTAATATATATTAGGTTCTGGGTTCGTGAGGCTCAGGTCGAGATCCTATCGTCTACAACCTAAATTTGGGCTTTCCCGTCATTTTCAAAATCATTCCGCGAGTTCCATGCGATTCCCCTACCTGGGATCTCATCACAACACATATTGAACGTTGCAAAAATATCAATGGAAACATATAGTGAACGGTGCTAAAATTTTATCGGCAACGTGTAATGAACGTTGCAAAATGGTCTTTGAACGTTGTCATATTCCTCTACTTTACGGCAATGTCAAAGCCCACAACATACGTTTGAACATTGCAAAAAAAAATTAGCAATGTTTTATAACCGTTGCAAAATAATGTTTTTGGTGTAGTGGACCCCTTTAGCGAGTTTTAGGATGATGACTCCCAAATTAATTAACTTTAGAGCACCAGATTTTCAAATACCCTTACAGGCTTACTTGCTCGAGTCAAAGGTTTTGATAGAAGTGTCATTCTCACATATATTAATGTTATGCCCCTATTCTTTTAAACATTTAGTTTCCAAAAACAATCTCTAACTTAAGACTTTCACCTCATTTTCGTCTCATTGATTTTAGATAATTCACACAAGATAATTTTATGCACGAAAGCTCTACTCATTTCAATATATACCTGTAATAGCTCAACTATCTCCAAACTACTCTAAAAATGGATTATGGATAAGTACAATAGAGATTTTTCTGGTTTAGCTTACTCTGCTCAACTCTTTTCAAAATAATAAACCAAATCACCAACTTAATATGTAATACATAAGTGTCATGCACATATAATGTCAAGTTCACGTAAACAAGTATTAGCTAATTTAATCATGAACTATTTCCACTATTCCTAGTCCATACTTATTCCAATATTCCACATCATTGTCAACAAGACTATCAAACCCACACAAGCATACAAAACAATAAACAACTACTAGAAAATAAGTAAAGACTACAACAAATTTTATTTTTTTCACAAGAACAATCACACAAAAAGCAATAAATTCTACACAAACATCGATGAATGTCAAAAGTGTCGTGAAGATTCTGCCACCCAAACTTATATAAAATATTGTCCTTGTTGTTAAGAAAATAGAAGTTAGTGAAATGCAAAATTGAAGGACAAAAACAAAAACAGATAGTCCTCTGATCAAAATGGAGGTGGCGGCATGTAAGCCCTTTATCATGCCAAAACTTTCATTAAGCTGTCCCTGCACACCCTGAATCAATGTAGACGGCTCTCGAACCTCAGTCTCGATGCTGTCTAATCAGTCTCATGTCTCATTTGCTCTCAACTGGATTCCATCAACGCGGCCCACATAAGTGCTCAACCGCCCATTCAGAGTCCCGAACTCTCTCCGTGTAGCCAAGGATTCTCTACTAGCAGTGGCTATAAAGTTTCTCGGGTTACTTATATCACCCCGCACTGCCTGGATATCGATTCTCACGGCCTCAAAAGCTTGTTGGAGACTCTGAATATCCCAGCTGGCACTAGTAAGAGTGGCGAACATTTGTCGTACCAGCTATGTATAGATGAACAGTGCTGGAAGTGGAGGCGAATGTCTCCTTGCCTTTAGCAGTTTTCTTAGGAGGCATCCTGCAAACACCAAAAAAAAAATAAACAAATAAATTGAAAGAATTAGTCATTCTGTGATGAACAAATGAAAGCCATGTCACTTGAAGGTAAGATAATAGTATGAGTAACCAAATCCCTCCAAGCTTATTTTAAAATGCATGCGTACAATGTTCACACTCAATGAAATGTGTAAAGAAATAGGGTTATTATCTAAAAAAAAATCAAAATCTGGCTTACAAACCTCAAATTAATTGAAACAATGCAAATTTCCCAATTTTACCAATGATCGACGAAAGCTTCTGTGTAACGTCGAGAAAAATCAAAATTTCCCAAGCGATCTCTAAGCATATGAAAGAGTTCATATTGTACTTAAACATATTCAAATTTGAGGTCAATTGAACTTAGTTTGGGTTAGAAAACTGAGGGACGAAGTGAGGGACATTAGGTGACTTGCGTCCTACCATGTCAAGCCACGGTGTGCCAACTCGAGTAAGATGTGTTATACTATAATTTCAATGAATTCAAACACCAAAGACGGTCCTAAATATATACAAACAATGTCAATTGAGAGATGAACCCTAATTTAATAAAAAATTTCACCTAGGCAACTGATCAAAGACTTAGTAGGCAATTCGTTTGTTCTAACAATGCGATGAAAATTTAATTCAAATATATCCAATATTTTCACAATTCAATCCTAATCAATTTCTCTACAAGCTACCCAGTGCCCATACTCTTCAATCGATCAAGTTTATCCTCAAAATAACAAAGTCTCAATTGTAGAAGGAGGGTAAAGAGAGATAATGACATACCTTCAATTCATTTAGGAGATGGATATGAAGAGTTGAAATCTCAAATGAAATTGTAAAACCAGAGATTTGACCCAACTACACCTAGAGGAGGGTGATTAGGTGTAAACGCGGAATTAAAATTTAATTAACATGCAACAAGTCACAAGTTAATTATGTCTAGGTGATTAATCAAACAATTCAGTTTATCCTACCTTGAACTACCGCAATACTGAAAATAATAACTGAAGCACTAAACAAACACAAAATTGTTCACGGAGAAACCCAATGTGGGAACTCCGGGCGCTTTGCCAGTCAAGAATCCATATTATAAACTTACAAATCACCAGCAAAGTTGACGACACAAGTTTTCTGATCTCCTGTCTGAAGTTTGAAGCAACTCTTCTGGAATGTGCACACGAACACCAATCCTAGCTCTTCTTGTAATTTATCTCCTGTAGATCCACCAAGAACTCCTCGTTCGTGAGTTTCTTCCTTGATCTTCACAGCCAGCTAAGTTGACGACACAATCTTCCTGACAGATCCAAGTAAAGAATGGGCATCCATGTATTTGATTGAAGGTTTTGATGTTTTCAATCCAAATGGCGCATATGATGAATTGATTGAACTTGATGAAGGTTTAGCTTTTGAGAGAATAAGTTTTTTCTCTTGAATGTATAATGTTCAATCTCAAGTTCCCGAATGCGCAACGCCCCCTTTTATATGTTGGATGAATATGGTAACTTTGACCAATAAAAATCTCGCGAAATCGCGAATTAGGTAAGGTCGTAAAACGGTCGCTCGAACGAGGAGTACTGTCACTCGAGCGAGGGCCCTATCGCACGAGCGACAGGTGGGTAAAGGTCGAGCACAGGATGTTCTGCTTCATCCCCTCGAGCATGACTCCCACGAGCATCTAGCGAAAATGCGGCGACTTTCCTTTGTGTTCCAAACTTGGATCCCGAACCCTACGCTATGCAACCAACTATGAAACTTTACAATTAAGTCTCTAAACTTCTAAAATGTTCAAGTTGGTCCTTTTGTTCACAGAATAGCCAATAACAATAATCTAACACTAACAATCCCTTTGGCATTCTGTGACAAAACTAATTACAAGGTAAAATAAATCCAAAAAAAAAACTAAGTCCAACTATCATCTGAATGCAGCTTCCATTTTGTTCAACTTGTATCCTGACATCAAAACTCACATACCTAGTGTAAAAGCACGTGATACAGGAAATAAGCTATAAAGCGCTTAGAAGCTTACACACATAAACAATCAAATAAGCATGCTTGTTTGAGATGCAATATTAATGCTAATCAAAACACTATATATGCATTAATACCACAAAACATCAAAACTCAAACAGCTATGCATAACGTACAACACAAATGCAATGATAGCATGCTCCATATCAATGCATGGTATGCAATGCACAAGTAATGCACAAGCTCCCCCTTACTGCAAACTCACTTGAAGTTAAAACAGGTAAATGTATCTATGTCTCTCCCCCAACGACCCCAAAAGACATGTACAATATATATATAATGAAAGCACAATAATGTTTTAAATATGGTATCTATGTCTCTTCCCAACGACCCCAAACAACATAAGACATAAGAATAAATGTCATATCAATGTAAATCAAGTCAAATGTCAAAGAGTATTTATGTCTCTCCCCAACGACCCCAACAGACTATATCAAAAGCATGCATATGAAATATGAATAAGTAACAATTATCTATGTCTCACCTTAACGACTCCAACAGACAAGCATGCAAATGACAATGTAGCTGCTCAAAGACACAAGCCAAAATCAAATAAATCTCTCCCTCAACATAAAATATCTCCCTTTTTTGTCACAAATGCTGAAGGGAAAAGATAACCAAGGCAACGCAATTGGAGATAACAGCAAAGCAAATAGCGTAAAGAACGGCCCAAAGAAATGAAGCAAAATAACTTCATAAATAACTAGAGTTTGGTACAAAATAAGTGAATACATCAAAAACCTACCACAACTCTAGCAAAGCCAAAAAGAATCAGATTCTACTACTAGATATCTAGCCCTAAACTACGAAGCTGGAGCGTCATCCTCATCGGTAGCATTAGAATCATCACTCTCCGCATACTAATGATCGCGCATCCATCCCACATGGTGCTGAAGATATGCCACAGCTTCCCGTAAATTAGTGACATCAGCCCGAGTCTAAGTCACCTCGACTAGCAACCAAGCTTGCTAGCTCACCAAAATAGACATCTGGCCCATCAAGGTGGCCATGGAATCAACAGAAGAAAAAGCATAAGGGACAGGAGTAGAAGAAGAGGATAGGATATCAGAAGGAGGGACGATCGAAGGACCACTAAGAAGATCACCTATAGGATCAACCGACGCTGCAGGATCAGCAGACTCAGCCGGAGCAGAAGCAGAAGGAGCACGGAATCGACTTTGTGACATGGTCGCATGACCAATAGGATGACCAATGTGACAAGAAAGACCCTCCGAAAAAGTAACACCAAGGGTCATGACCAGACGGTGAATAAGACAAGCATAAGGCACACCTCTCCTACGGCCAGGGACGCGAAAAGTACGCAGAATATGTTGGCAAATGAAAGTAGGAAGGTCAATGGAATTACCATGTGATAACCCAAGATTAACTAACCAAGAGGGGGGTGAATTGGTTTGTAAAACTTTTTTGATACTTAGTCTCAAAACTACTCAAAACACAAATAACAAATGCTAAGTGTAATACGACAAGTAAATAAGCAATTTGTTAACTTAGTTCAAGTATAGATATTGTACAAAATAAAATGATAATGTAAAGTAAAGTACAATAATGTAAAGATAACCACCAATTTAAAGGGGTTCAGACACAATGTGATTAACGTCCCCGTTACCAAGCTCTCCGTCACGAGCAAGGCCAAATTCACTAAAGTGGTAACTTACAACAAGGAGTACCAATTCCTTAGGTGACTTACAACAAGGAGCACCTACCCTTAAGTGACTTACAACAAGGTTCACTTAACCTTAGGTAACTTACAACAAGGAGTACCTAGTCCTTAACAACAATCAAGTTTTCACAAGGCTCTCGAAACCATCACAGAGTAAATGATAATTTTACAATAGAAAGAACTCTCTTAACAAGTGCTATAATCAAGTCAAGTATTTAGAGAGTTAGGATAACACTTCAATAGATAGCAAATAGTAAAGCTCAAGTGTTTATGAAGTAAACTTTGATAGATGATAGATAATGAAATAGTTTGTGCTTTTGTATCAAAGTTTTCAACCAATCAATCTCTCTTAACAAAATAATACAAGTTAAGTATTTAGAGAGATTTACACTTCAATATAAGTGTTGGCAAACAAAACCTTTTTCAAGAATAGAAAATAGATGAGATCAAAGTTTTCTTACTAGAGAAATTTCTTGATAAAATAGATGAAAACAAGTTTTGGATCAATCAAGAAATTCTTTGTAATAGATGAAATAAAAGAGCAAAAACAAATAAATATAATGCCTTTCAATAAATAAGCTCTCTTAAAATCTCTTGTATGTTGGTGGTTTTGAATGCCAAAATAGTGCCCTATTTATAGATGAAGAAATGAGGTTCAGGCAGTTTCGGTTGAGCACTTTCGATCGACCGGAACTCGTAGCCGTTACAAGATTTTAAACATTTGAATTTTCGGCTGACCAACGGAAGAGTTTCGGTCGAACATGGTTCGGTCGACCGAAATGTGTTAAAAATCAGATTTTTCATCTTCCATCAAAATGTTGATTTTTGTAAAATCAATTTCATGCGAGTGATGAGATATGAAAAATAAGATTTAAGCTTTATGCACTTGCTAAACATTGATGAGTTATACCTTTACATATATAATGACGTTCGATAAATAACTCTTTCTTCAATGTTCTTGTTCTCTTCGAGTCTCATTTTGACTTGTATATTGATTTGCGACTCTGTTAAGTTCCAAGTCGATCGCCATATGCCATTTGCTCTTGTCTTGAATGATTTGCCTTGAATACTCGTTTAACGCTTCACTTTGAGTTTGAAAAATACTTTCGATGGTTTTGAAAGCTTAAATAATCAATTCAATTTGTTAGTAAACAAAGATGATTTGTTTCTTATAATCAAAACAATAAGGTCATAATCAACCATAGGTCATAAAACTTTGGATTTTGATGTGAATGAGTGATGAATGTGGAAGATTTGTCGAAATCTTGAAGTGATTTGAAGAAAAATGAGAGATTTGGCCGATTTGAAGAGAGGAGAAGAGGAGAATCGCTGTTTAGGGTTTAAAAAGTGATGATTTGGGGACGAAATCTGGTTTTTAAAATAGCTTATTCACGCACATTCGGTTGACCGAAATATTTACCAGTCGATCGAAACTCTGCAGAGTTTTAACCCTGGTAGTTGCAAGAGGTTTCGGCTGACTAATGGTCGACCAAATGGTGTACTTCGGTCGATGAATTGGTCGACTGAATGATTCTTTCGGTTGATCATTTGTACGATCGAAAATGCAACGTTCGGTTGGTCGTAATACGTCGGTCGACCAAGCTACAAAAATTCCAAAATTCATTTAATCATGCATATACATCAAGTTTAGTCACAAATTTCAGATGCATCGATGATACGTAAGCCTCGTCGAATATAGGAAAATCTATCGAGAGCTAGAGGTTTAGTAAGAATGTCGGCCAATTGATTATCGATACTAACAAAATCCAAATAAATATCACCTTTTTGCACATGATCTCTAAGAAAATGATGTCGAATTTCAATATGTTTAGTGCGAGAGTGCAAAATGGGATTTTTTTTAACAAATTTATAATACTAGTGTTATCACACATAATAGGAATTTTTTCAAAGGTTAGATGATAATCACTAAGGTTTGTTTCATCCAAAGAACTTGAGCACAACAACTAGCGGCCGAGATGTATTTGGCTTCGGCGGTTGATAATGCAATGGAATTTTGTTTCTTACTAAACCATGACACAAGGGCAAAGCCTAAAAAGTGATAAGTTCCTCTCGTGCATTTTCGATCAATAGTGCAACCCGCCCAATCGGCATCCGTATAGCTAATAAGATCAATATGAGTGCCCTTTGGATACCAAAGTCCTAAAGTTTTAGTACCACATAGATATCTAAAAATTCGTTTTACGGCACTTAAATGAGATTCTTTAGGATTTGATTGAAATCTAGCACATAAACACACACTAAACATGATATCGGATCTACTAGCGGTTAAATAAAGAAGAGATCCGATCATACCTCGATATTTTGTTATGTCAATTGAAATCCCATGCTCATCTTTGTCCAATTTAATTGATGAACTCATTGGAGTATTCATTGGCTTTAAGTCTTCAAAATCAAATTTCTTGAGCATGTCTATGATGTACTTTGTTTGACTAATGAAGATGCCTTCATTAGTTTGTTTGATTTGAAGTCCTAGGAAGAACTTTAGTTCTCCCATCATGCTCATTTCGAATTCTTTACTCATACACTTTGAAAATTCTTCACAAAGGCAAATATTAGTTGCACCAAAAATAATATCATCAACATAAATTTGTACAACAATCATGTCATTATTTTTGGTTTTGATAAAAAGTGTAGTGTCCGCATTTCCCGTTTGAAAACCATTTGAGATAAGAAATTTGCTCAATCTTTCATACCAAGCTCTAGGAGCTTGTTTCAAACCATATAGAGCTTTTCTAAGTTTAAACACCTTTCCGAAAATTTGTGATTTTTAAAACCGGGAGGTTGTTCGACATAGACTTCTTCTTGAATAAAACCGTTTAAAAATGCACTTTTGACATCCATTTGATAAAGAATAAAACCTTTATGGCAAGCGAAAGCAAGAAGCATGTGAATAGATTCTAGTCTAGCAACCGGTGCAAATGTTTCTTCGAAATCAATACCTTCTTCTTGGTTGTAACCTTGGGCCATTAATCTATCCTTGTTACGCACAATTATACCATTTCCGTCTCGTTTATTTCGAAAAACCCATTTTGTGCCAATAACGGTTTGATCGTTTGGTCTATCAACTAAATCCCAAACATGATTTCTTTCAAATTGATTTAGTTCTTCTTGCATTGCTAGAATCCAAAACTCATCAAATTCGGCTTCTTTGAAATTCTTTGGTTCAATTTGAGAAATGAAAGCACAATTGTTTAGAAAACTTTTGGTAGAGTTTCTAGTACTTATACCTTTGGAAGGATCACCAATAATGAGTTCCTTTGGATGGGAGGGAATAAACTTCCATTCAATTGGAAGTGTTGGATCACTATGATTTTTGGAAGACTCTTCTTCTCCTTGTTGAGAGATTGGTTCTTCCAAATCTTTATTTTCAACATCTTTAGAATCTCCATTGTTTTGATCTTGAATGCTCATTTGCTCAAGAGGAGTTTCCAAACCTATATCAATACCTTCCTCTTGATCAAGAGAATTAGTTTCATCAAAACTAACATGCATGGATTCTTCCACTACTAGAGTTCTTTTGTTGAAAACTCTATAAGCTTTGCTAGTAGGTGAGTGTCCAAGGAAGATTCCAATATCGGATTTTGAATCAAATTTTCCCAAATTTTCTTTGGTATTTAGTATGAAACATTTGCAACCAAAAACTCTAAAGTAATTAATATTGAGAATTCTATTTTTCCAAAGCTCATATGGAGTTTTGGTGTTCTTTCGACTTACCAAAACTCTATTCATGATATAGCAAGTGGTGATAACGGCTTCGGCCCAAAAATATTTGGGTAAATTATTTTTATTAAGCATGGTCCTAGCCATTTCTTGCAATGTTTGATTCTTTCTTTCTACTACACCATTTTGTTGAGGAGTTCTAGGAGCCGAAAAATTATGTTCATATCCATTTCCTTTACAAAATTCATCAAAAGCAATATTATCAAATTCTCCACCATGATCACTTCTAATGGTTGTAATAGAGTATCCTTTTTCATTTTGAACATTTTTGCAAAAATGTTTGAATATCTTTAAAACTTCATTTTTCAAGTTTAAAAACAAAACCCAAGTAAATTTTGAAAAGTCATCAACAATGACAAAAGCATAGTACTTACCACTTAAACTTGCGGTTTTAGAAGGTCCAAAGAGATCCATGTGGAGAAGTTGTAAAGGTTTTGTGGTTGAAAAGAATTGCTTAGTTTTGAAAGAACTTTTCATTTGTTTTCCAAATTGACAAGCATCACAAATCTTGTCCTTTTCGAATTTCAAATTTGGTAGACCTTTGACAAAGCAATTTTTTGAGATTTGAAATTAGGTCCATACTAACATGGCCTAGTCTTCTATGCCATAACCAAGTGTCATCTTTAAAGCTTAACAAACATTTTAATTCCTTTTCAAATTCAATGTTAATGACATAAACATCTTTATATCGGCTTCCTATGAGCAATACCTCTTTCGATGTAGCATCCTTAATAAGGCATTTTGAAGAATCAAATTTGATATGATAACCTTTATCACATAATTGACTAATACTTAGCAAATTATGTTTTAGATTATCCACTAATAAAACATTTTCAATAGAAGGAGATAAATGATTACCAATATTTCCAATGCCCATGATCTTTCCTTTGGCATTATCTCCAAATGTGACATGACCTCCATCTTTCTTTTTGAAGTTTGACAATAATGTTTTGTCTCCGGTCATGTGCTTTGAGCAACCACTATCCAAGAACCAATTGCTCTTAATCTTTGAAGATACCTACAAGAATTTATTCAAATTTTTGATCTTGGTACCCATTTAACTTTGGGTCCTTGATAGTTAGTGCTAGTGGACCCTTGAACCCACTTATTTCTTTGAAAGTGTAACCTCTTTTTGATTAGGCAATCAAAAGCTACATGTCCAAATTTATTACAAAAGCTACATGTGGTATTAGAAGCTTTAACAAATATGCTTTCAAGAGATTTTTGTTTTAGAAAAGGTTTGTATCTGATTCCACCTTTATCAAAAACACATTTTTGTTTCCCAAGCATTAACTCAAAGTTTTTCTTTCCTTGAGTGAAGTTGTACACAATTTTGGTCAAATTTAGGATCTTTTCTTTTAGAGAAGCATTTTCTTTTATTAGAGACCTATGATCATCTTTTTCTTTTTCAAAATTCTTTTGAGTTTCTAGAGTCCTTTTGGTCTCATTCTTCAATAAAATGTGTTGCTTTTTAAGAGTGGAATGTTTGAGAGCAAGTTTTTCAAAAGCTTCAATAATCTCATCATATGAAGTAGATAGTTCATCATAAGAAGGAATGTCATTTTTGTTTACCTTGTCCTCAATGGCCATGAAGCACATGTTTGCAACTTCATCTTGACTTTCATCTTCTTCTTGCTCATCATCACTTTCATCCCAAGTGGCTTGTAGAGCTTTCTTCTTGAAGAACTTTCTCTTGTTAGGACACTCGGTTCTTTTGTGACCGGATTTGTCACAATCAAAGTAAACAATCTTCTTGTTCTTGTCCTCACCCTTGTCTTCTTTCTTTTGAAATCGACGGTTGTTGCAAAACCCTCTCCACTTTTTGACAAAAGAACGAGATCATCAAGTTCCTCATCACTCTTGTTTGAGTTTGAGGTTTCTTCATCATTTGATGACTTTAGAGCAATTTGCCTTCTAGGAGGATCCTTCTTTTCTTCCTCTTTTGCTTTTCTAGATTTCTCCTTTGTTTCGGCATGATTTAGCTCATAGGTCATCAATGTTCCATAAAGCTCTTCCAAAGGATATGTATTGACATCTTTAGTGTTTTCTATCAACATCCTCAAGGAGTCCCAATCTTCGGAGAGAGACCTAAGCACTTTGCTTACAAGTTCACCATTAGTAAATTTGCGATCAAAGCCTTTAAGGCCATTAACAATGTCGGTAAAACGAGTAATCATGCTAGCAATAGATCCATCTTGTTTCATGAAGAAATTTTCAAAGTTTTTGAACAAAAGATTTATCTTAGTTTCTTTTACTTTATTAGTACCCATGTGAGTGACTTCTAATGCATGCCATATTTCATATGCGGAATCACATACACTAATACGATTAAATTCATTTATACCTAATGCACAATAAAGAAGATTTTTGGCTTTAGCATTTAAAGTCAATTTTCTTTTATCATTTTAATCAAATTCTTCTTTAGGTTTTGAAATGATTTCATCCGGTTTTCCATCAACTTTAATAGTTTTAGTAATCTTATGAGGACCGGACTCAATCACCTCCCAAACATTATAATCAAATGATTGAATATAAATAGTCATTCTAGTTTTCCAATAATTATAATTCGTACCATCAAAGAGAGGAGGACGATTTGTGGAAAACCCCTCAAGACTTCGAGAAATGTGGTTAGCCATTACTCAAGATTGTAAAATCTTTTTAAAAGGAGCACCTTGCTCTGATACCAATTGATAACCCAAGATTAACTAACCAAGAGGGGGGTGAATTGGTTTTTGAAACTTTTTCGATACTTAATCTCAAAACTATTCAAAACACAAATAACAAATGCTAAGTGTAAAACGACAAGTAAATAAGCAATTTGTTAACTTAGTTCAACTATAGATATTGCACAAAATAAATGACAATGTAAAGTAAAGTACAATAATGTAAAGATAACCACCAATTTAAAGGGGTTCGAACACAATGTGATCTACGTCCCCGTTACCAAGCTCTCCGTCACGAGCAAGACCAAATTCACTAAAGTGGTAACTTACAACAAGGAGTACCAATTCCTTAGGTGACTTACAACAAGGAGCACCTACCCTTAAGTGACTTACAACGATGTGCACTTAACCATAGGTAACTTACAACAAGGAGTACCTAGTCCTTAACAACAATCGAGTTTTCACAAGGCTCTTGAAACCGTCACAAATTAAATGATAATTTTACAATAGAAAGAACTCTATTAACAACTGCTATAATCAAGTCAAGTATTTAGAGAGTTAGGATAACACTTCAATAGATACCAAATAGTAAAGCTCAAGTATTTATGAAGTAAACTTTGATAGATGATAGATAATGAAATAGTTTGTGCTTTTGTAACAAAGTTTTCAACCAATCAATCTCTCTTAACAAAATAATACAAGTTAAGTATTTAGAGAGATTTACACTTCAATATAAGTGTTGGCAAAGAAAACCTTTTTCAAGAATAGAAAATAGATGAGATCAAAGTTTTATTGCTAGAGAAATTTCTTGATAAAATAGATGAAAACAAGTTTTGGGTCAATCAAGAAATTCTTTGTAATAGATTAAATAAAAGAGCAAAAACAAATAAATACAATGCATTTCAATAAATAAGCTCTCTTAAAATCTCTTGTATGTTGGTGATTTTGAATGCCAAAATAGTGCCCTATTTATAGATGGAGAAATGAGGTTCATGCAGTTTCGGTTGAGCACTTTCGGTCGACCGGAACACGTAGCCGTTACAAGATTTTAAACATTTGAATTTTCGGCTGACCAACGGAAGAGTTTCGGTCGAACATGGTTCGGTCGACCGAAATGTGTTAAAAATCAGATTTTCCATCTTCCATCAAAATGTTGATTTTTGCAAAATCAATTTCATGCAAGTGATGAGATATGAAAAATAAGATTTAAACTTTATGCACTTGCTAAACATTGATAAGTTATACCTTTACATATATAATGATGTTCGATAAATAACTCTTTCTTCAATGTTCTTGTTCTCTTCGAGCCTCATTTTGACTTGTATATTGATTTGCGACTCTGTTAAGTTCCAAGTCGATTGTCATATGCCATTTGCTATTGTCTTGAAGGATTTTCCTTGAATATTCATTTAACGCATTACTTTGAGTATGAAAATACTTTCGATGGCTTTGAAAGCTTAAATACGCAATTCAATTTGTTAGTAAACAAAGATGATTTGTTTGTTATAATCAAAACAATAAGGTCATAATCAACCATAGGTCAACACCATGCACAAGGGCATAGAGAAATCTAGCCTGATCGGACGATAGAGAAGAAGTATGTCCGACTGGCCACAGGTTCGTACACATAATGCGCAACAGAACTTGGCGATCAAAAGACAGTGATCCAGTGCAGACCGCAATGGACTCCCCTAAATAAGGAATGTCAAACAGGGTGGAATAGACAACAGTATCAGAAAGACCGGTCTCAGTTGAAAGATAAGGATAAATGGCGTAAAGAACCTAAGAATGTGCAGAGATTCGGCGAGAACATCGGGTATAATCCTAAGGGTGCGACCTCTAAGGTAGACCCTGAAAGCAGTATCATGGACCTCGTGAATGTTCGCGTAGAACTCACGAACCAAGAGATTCGATGGATGAACCAACCCGGTCAACAAAGAATCCCAGCCCCGAGAAGTAAATATTGCGAAAATATCGGAGGGAAGATCAGAAGGATCATCTCATGCTCCACTAAGATAAAGCGGTGTGAGAATTGGGAAATGAATACCTCAAAAGCAGTAGATGATATAAATCGGGCTCGGCTGAAGGAAGATGAACCACTGGTCTGCTGCGCTACTGTCCTAGATCTCTTCGGTGGCATCTGTGACATGGTTGCAGAACAAACACGTTAAGAGATGTGACAAAGAAGGAGATAAACCATAAGATACAACAATACACTCAAATGCAAGGAAATGTGTAAAATGATACACCGTGGAGGCATGCATGCAAATCGATGCAAAAATAAGCCGAAACAAACAAAATAATGCAAAAAAGTCAATCCCACACAAAAATATGGCAAGAATGCAAAAAGCACGCAAAAAGATACTCGAATGCACATGGCACGCAAATCGATGCACAAATACGGCCAGGAACGAAAAATGATGTAAGATCGAACTCATGCACTCAAATCAACGCAGAAGTGTCAGATATGCCATGGAAAGACCAAAAACATGCAAGGCGTGACGTGGTGCAGTGGCGTCAAGGCATGGTGAGCGAGGCATGGTGCAGTGACGTCAAGGCACCGCGATGCGGTGTGACTTTCATGTCACGAAGCAAAATTCAATGCAAATCAACTCAAAATCGAGGCATGGGAGTATAAACACGTTCATGGCATGAAATATGGCTCGTGTGTGCAATGGTGTAACCAAACTCACACAAAAATCCCATTGAAGCATTTTATCGAACATGTGAAGTGCCCTAGTAAACCGTGATATACAACGCAATGCAAGGCCATCCAGCCTAACCAACAACACACAATGCAAGACCTATATCCCAACAACGAATTTGATAACTAATATCACCATAAACGAGCAAAAATGGGTACCAAATCCAAGCCCAAAGTCATGAACTCGAAAACTTGAAACCAATGTCAAAATCGAATCAAAACGTGTTAAAAATGGTGCAAACTCAATCAACACATCATATATGAATCCAAATACATCAATATATGGAAGAAATTATGCTAAAGATCAATCAAAACACGAAAACCCCAAAAATTTCGAAAACTAGGGTTTTTGTTTTTACCTTTGAAATTCGATGAAATGGATGACGTTTTTGATGTTAATGAACTTCAAAATGGATGCACAACCTTCGAAATATATTATAATGCAACAAAGTGATAGTGGTAGAATTGAGTTGAGAGGAAAAAGTCGGGAAAAATGGCAAAAATGAGGCTCCAATCGTGTAATATAAACAGACTTCGTTCGAGCGAAAGTCTAGCGAAGGTCGAACGAAAGTAATCTGTAAGTGTCGCTCGAACGCTATTCAAGTAATATACGAGCAAAAGGTCAAATGTCCAAAATAGCACCAGGATTTTGAAAAATTCATTTTGAAGCACAATTTTCAAATATTGACAAATATAGCACCTTTTCTAAGACATTCAAAACTAGCACCACTCGATTTTTTTTTAAAAAAAAAATATGGCATGCACTTCAACATGTTGGTCAATGAGAAACGCAATTGATCACAAATATAGCAAATTTAAGAACGCAAGTGCTGCCCCCACACACATAAAACAAATTTAACTGGAGTAAATTGTATATGTGACTCAAGTGTGTAATGTGTCACTATTTTCAAGTAAAACAGACTCCAACCCTTAAATTTGTGAGAAGAGACAGGCAAAATCACTATCAATAGGTCTATTCCCCTACTTATGAAAGTCAAACTTTTTAAGCACATTAAGACCTATACATGAAGTTCGTTTGCTAATATGTCAATTCTTGTTCCCCCTATCTTTAAACATATATAATTTTTGATATTTCAATATTAAACAAGCTCAGAATTTTTCTTTTCAATAACTCAAAGTTTTTCATCTTAAGTGCAAGTTCTAATTCATTGAACAACTAAGATGACCCCTGTAACGAGTTTTAGGTCGGTTATCCCAAGTCAAAAGACCATAGGCGCCAGATATAGAATACCCTTCAGACTTAATTGCTCGAATCAAATAACCTCGAAGAAGAACATTAAGATATGAGTATTATAATTTTACAAATAGGGGGTATGAATATGAACTAAGGTCTAACCAAATAGTCAATTCATGTTCAGAGTCATCCTATCAACAAGTGACACCCATCTCAAATCTCACACATGTAGTCTAAACCTATTTATATGGTCATAGTATGTACAATGCAGGATGTACATGACGAAACATATATGATATACCAAATACTCTACAAAAATTCAAGTCATGCAATGGGGATTGGACTATTCATCTAATCAATGCATATTTGATCATAGTGTGCATTATCAAGTATAGCACACATGATGCAATAGTCCACACAAACACAAATATTTTTTTTTTGTTTTTCAATTTTCAATGTTTTTGGATTTTTCATATATCAAAAAGCATTAAAAGCACACAAAATAGAAATAAAGACAAAATATCACGCACTCAAAACACAAAAAATAAAACAAAACACAAAAGCATGTAAAGCACGCATGATGTATAATGAATGCAACAATTCATATATGATATGCTCAATGCGTGCAGATTCCCAAGAATGGGATTAGTGGGGTGCATAAGCACCAGTGGCGTAACCATAATCGAGAACAGATTTCTTGACCTACACCTTCCTAGTATTCGAGGTAGAATTAGTCAATTTAGAGATCGTCTCAGTCAATTGAACAACCTAACTGGAAAGATGATTGACCTGACTAGGAATATCCTGATTTCTCTCCTTAAGCACAAACTGACGACACCTCGGCCTAATGTAACCCAAAGCTCCACAGTGATGGCATGTGGGTACAAACCTAGGCCCAAACATGTGAGGTGACTGATAATGATTTTGAGGACCAGAATTCCTACGAGACCTACGAGTCATCTGTCCTACGATGTGCTTACCTTTAAGATCAGGATTTTTAGCAAAGTGTGGCTGAGTGGAAGCCGGAACAAAAAAAGTCCTAGAGGTACTAGCAGCATGTGATTTGTTCTTATCATAACCTAGACCTCGTCTATCACCTACAGAGTTGTTTATACCTAAGATGCTATCAAGCTTCTTAGTTCCACTAGAGAAAGCCTCGAGTTGTGAGTTGGATTTTTCTAGATCACTCGTGAGGGTCTTAACAGCCTCTTCTAACCTCTCAGTCTTATACATCAACTCACTCAAGTTTTTGGCAGCGTCTTGAATTTCACTAGCTAACTCTCTTTCTCTCACTCTAACAAATCAAGCTTCTTAAGAAGGGCAATGTTTGAGTTCTTAATTTTAAGGCTCTCCTCATATAACTCCTGATACACTGCTCGAATGTCACTCTCCATATCCGAGTCATCAGTACAGCTCTCACTAGAGTCCTCAGACGCAACCTGTTTATTAGACTCATCAGGTCCACTCTCTACCTGAGACACAAAGGCCATGTACTTTCCTACTTTCTCACCATCTGACTATACACTAGGATCACTATCATTAGAATCATCATCAGACAGTGCAGCAACTAAGGCTTTACCTTTATCTCTCGTGGAGCTCCTCTTAAGATTAGGACATTCATTCCTATAGTGCCCAATTCCCTGGCACTCATGACATCTAACTGACTGGAGCTCACTACTAGACAATTTACCACCACTTCTATCATGCCTCTCTCTCTCTCTCTGAAACTTCCTAGGTGGACTTTTCTTCCTAGGTTGTGGTTTCTGTCTATTTCTAAAGGCTTGATTAAACTTTTTAACAAAGTAGGTTATTTCCTCACCTTTAAGGGGTTCACCATCACTAGACTCTGAACCTTCTTCCCTACGAGTGTTCAAAGCAATAAACTTTTGTTTATTAGGCTGTGCTAGGGTCAATTCATAGGTTTGAAGGGATCCTACGAGTTCTTCTATCTTAATATTATCAACACCGTTGCTTTCTTCAATAGCAGTTACCTTAGGTTTAAACCTTTCGGGTAGGGATCTAAGAACCTTACGAACGATTTTAACCTCAGGGATCCTTTCACCTAGATTAAAGCTAGAGTTCACAATATCATTCAACTTAGCATAAAACTCATCAAACCTCTCATCATCATTCATCTTAAGTTCATCAAACCTAGATGTTAACATTTGTAATTTGGAGCTTTTCACAGTTTTAGTACCCTCATGGGTTGTCTCCAAAATATCTCAAACTTCCTTAGTAGTCTCATACATAGACACTCTCCTAAACTCCTCAGGAAACACAGCTATAAACAAAGCATGCAGACCCTTACTATTCTAATTACACTCAGACAGATCATCTTTGGTCCAAAGGGAAATATCAGTAGGAGTAACAACTCTTGACACAGTATTAGAGGGTGCAGACCAGCCATTTTGCGCACAAAGCCAAACACGTTCATCTAAAGACTTAAGGAAGGCTCTCATCCTAACTTTTGAATAAGCATAATTAGAACCATCAAAGTAAGGCGGTATAGAAAGTGATTTATTCATCTAGACTAACAATTATAGGACAGAAATCGAATTTAAGCTCTGATACAATTTGTAAAATCGGAGATTCGACCCAACTACACCTAGAGGAGGGTGATTAGGTGTAAAGGCGAAATTAAAATTTAATTAACATGCAACAAGTCACAAGTTAATTATGTTTAAGTGATTAATCAAACAATTCAGTTTATCTTAGCTTGAACTACCGCAATACTGAAAGTAATAACTGAAGCAGTAAACAACACAAAATTGTTCACGAAGAAACCCAACGTGAAAAAAACTCCGAGCGCTTTGCAGTCAAGAATCCACTATAAATTGTATTATAAACTTTATAGACCACCAGCAAAGTTGAGATACAAGCTTTCTGATCTCCTGTCTGAAGTTTGAAGCAGCTTTCCTGGAATGTGCACCGAATACCAATCCTAGCTCTTCTGGCAGTTTATCTCCTGTAGAGCCACCAAGAATTCCTCGTCCTTGAGTTTCTTCCTTGATCTTCGCAGCCAGCCAAGTTGACGACACAATCTCCCTGACAGATCCAAGTAAAGAATGGGCACCAGTGTATTTGATTGAAGGTTTTGATGTTTTCAATCCAAATGGCGCATATGGTGAATTGATTGAACTTGATGAAGGTTTATCTCTTGAGAGAATAAGTGTTTTCTCTTGAATGTATAATGTTCAATCTCAAGTTCCCGAATGCGCAGCCTCCTTTTATATGTTAGACGAATATGGTAACTTTGACCAATAAAAATCTCGATGCTCCAACTCAACCGACAAATGGCACATTTTTCCAAAACCCAAGCAATAAGGAGACATGCCTATAGGTATTTTAAAAGTTGTCATGTAAGCTTACGAAACGTCGTCAAGCTTCTTAGAACAATTCTTTCTGGAAGAGCTCATTATTACCTCAAGTATTCGCTTTAATTTCCTATTGAAGACTTCAACTTGCCCGTTGTTCTGAGGGTGATAAGGAGTAGCTATGTAGTTTCGGACGCCATATTTAGCCAACGACTCAAATTGATAATTGCAAAAGTGTTTGCCTTCATCACTTATGATAGCTCGAAGTGTGCTATAATGAGTGAGAATGACATAGCTTCTACCAATTTGGAGAGATAATCAACTGCAATTAGGATATACTGATTTGAGAATGATGGAGGAAATGGCCTCATAAATTCAATCTCCTACACATCAAAAAGCTTCTATCCATTTATTTACCTCTTTTCTTTTTTCTTCTTCTTCCAACACTTCATTCATTTGCTCAATTGATTTTTGACTCTTTCACATCTTTGTTTCTTCTTTCAGGTCATCTTTCGACTATTTGCACTTTGGTCCCTAAACTTTGTTTTTCTTCCATTCTGGTCTTTTTTCGCTTGTTTACCTAAATTTCACCATATTCATCAATGTATCCTGCAAAACATAATTTATATAAAATTAAGTCATATTTCAACATGTTTGCCAACAATTATCCATGTTTTGTGGATAAATAAGTGTATAAAATGTACTTATCAATCAACGCGTGAAAATTGATTATTTTGAGACTTTTAGCCCTATGGTTAAACCAACTAAAATACGAGTTGTTCTTATACTTTCTTTATCTATAAGTTGGTCGACTAGACAACTCGATGTTCAAAATACATTCTTAAATGGTGACTTCAATTAAGAGGTGACTGTGGAGCAACCTCCGAGCTTTGTTGGGGAGACATGTCCCCACTATATTTGTAAGCTCAGCAAAGATTGTATTGTCTGAAACAGTCTCCTTGAGCATGGTTTCAAAACTTAAGCTCTTGTCTAATAGAGTGAGGTTTTACAAAGTCAATAGCTGATACATCAATGTTTATCTATCCTACTCCTATTGTCATGATCATTGTCTTGATATATATTGATGATATAATTATTACTGGCAGTGACACTCATGTACTCGAACAGATTATTAGAGTACTCGATGCTATTTCCCTGTTCGGCCTTCATTTTTCGCTCTCTTCGTATCAATTACATGTTCTACAATAAAATAATATTACACGTAATCCCAAAATTCTTTCTTCTCTTTTAACAACACATTTTTCAAAAAAATATTATTCCAACTATTAAAATTTCAAATAATGAGGACCAAATAAGGACTAATTTTGCTCTCAAGGACCTTAGACAAATAAGCTATTTATTAGACTATTATGCCCCAATCCACACCAATGGTTTCAGGTGTTGTATTGTGTGCTCATGAAGGAAAATCCGGATTAAACCAACTACCTATAAAAGCATTATGGGTGCCTTGCAATACCGTACAACTACTAGACCACCATTGAGCCTATGTTTAGTCCCACTTTTTCAAAAACTCATTTTCAATCATATATTCTTTCATAAATTGTTTTTACACGTAAATTGAAAAATTTTCCTTAATTTTTAACCACAATTCTCCAAAAAAAATCATTATTTCAATATACATTTTTTTATTTTATTTTTTATTTTTTTACAAAAATGGGGCTCAATCAGGGCTGAGCTTTCATGTGAAAAAGTTTCGCCAATTCATAAAGTTTTCAACTGATTTACAATGGAAAGCAGTAAAGAGAATAATAAAAGTACCTTAAAGGCACTCTATGTTTGGCCTATCCTTTTAAGCTTCTCTTGATTTGCCACTGACATGTTATATAGATTTTAAATGGGCTAGCCATCGCAGGAGTACAATTGATTATTGTATTTTCTTTGGTGCTAATCTAGTTTCATGGTCCTCCTCCAAGTAAAAGGTTGTTAAGTGTGGATTCTAAGTATCGTGGTGACACTATAAGTGCTATATACTTAGCTGCCAATCGTACTATACATTCTCGAACAAAATATGGGAAAATTGATTATTATTTTGTTCGAGAAAGGATCCTTAAACAGTTTCTTATTGTTAGACTCTTATCTGACATTATGACAAAGGCCTTGCCAACTCAACAGTTTCTTGATTTGAGAAGCAAGCTCATATTGTCACCCAACCCTTTGATATTGAGGTGGAACGTTAAGAAAGAATTCATTAGCTCCTAATCTTAATCAGTTAATAATTAATTATTTTTATTTTATGTCTCCTCATGTAGTAACAACCGTATGTAGTATTGGGGCTGCAACTTGTAGATATACTCTATTGTTCTCCACTACGCTGTAATACAACAACTTTACCAACACTTTCTATGTTACTTTCTTAACTACTTTATTTGTATATCTTTATGATAATAATGTTACTTGTACATAAATAATTAAATAATAATTTACATACAGATAAGATGTCAAAAAAAGAGTAGAGAAGTTTTTTTTTTTTTTTTTATTTGGTAGAAAAAATTCTGGGGTTAATTTCACAAATGGTTATTGAAGTTACATGAAAATAACAAAACGGTCACTGAAGTTCAAAACTTTCAGAAAAGGTCACTGAACTTTCAAGCGGTTTCAGAAACGGTCACTCGAGAACCAAACTCATTTTCAATCCAACCAGCCACCTTTGGACCACCATAACTCCAATCTTGGGCGACGTTGGTCATCAACCAACATATCATATTGAAGCTCTCAATGTCCTCTTCGCAACCCACCCAACCACTGGCCGTAACCCAGTTGGAATTGGCCGAAAAATCGAGTCGAAGTGGGTTGCTTGGGCTGAAAATTCCGAAAATCAATCCAAGCAGCCACTTTTGGACCACCATAACTCCAACATCCGGCCACCTTAGCCACCGCCCAACGTACCATTTTGAAACCCGCAATGCCCTCTTCGCACTCCACCCAACCACTGACCGTAACCTCGTCGTAATTGACTGAAAAATCGAGCCAAAGTTGGCTACACTGCCATAGCGAGTTCACTATGTTCGTGTAGCAAATTTTGGCTCGATTTTCCAGCCAATTCCGACGGGGTTACGACCAGTGGTTGGGTGGGGTGCGAAAAGGACATTGCGGGCTTCAAAATGGTACGTTAGGCGGTGGCCAAGGTGACTGGTGGTTGGAGTTAAGGTGGTCCAAAAGTAGCTGCTTGGACTAATTTTTCGGGATATTCTGCCCAAACAGCCCACTTTGGCTCGATTTTTTGGCCAATTCCAACGGGGTTACGGCCATTGGTTGGTGGGTTACGAAGAGAACATTGAGGGCTTCAAAATGGTACGTTGGGCGGTGGCCAAGGTGGCCGGATGTTGGAGTTATGGTGGTCCAAAAGTAGCTGCTTGAACTGATTTTTCGAGATTTTCAGCCCAAGCAACCCACTTTGGCTCGATTTTTCGGCCAATTTCGACGGGGTTACGGTCAGTGGTTGGGTGGGTTGGAAAGAGGACATTGAAAGCTTCAATATAGTATGTTGGTCGATAGCCAACGTCGTCCAAGATTGGAGTTATGGTGGTCCAAAGGTGGTTGGTTGGGTTGAAAATGAGTTTGGTCCTCCAGTGACCGTTTCTGAAACCACCTGAAAGTTCAATGACCTTTTCTGAAAGTTTTGAACTTCAATGACCCTTTTTTTATTTTCATGTAAGTTCAGTGACCATTTGTGAAATTAACCCAAAAATTCTAATATAATCATTTCACCACATCATTTTACTGATGTTTAATACTAGTTTAGATTACAATACTTATAATGTCAATTTATAAAATAATGATATCTAGTAACAGTGATGCTAAATCGTTAATCTAATTGGTCATATTTGATACGTTCAATTATATGAATCATGCAATATTACATTTAAGTGAACTTGTAATTTAATGTTATGCAACTACCACATAAACGGTGCTTAATACCAATTGTTTATATGTTTAATTAAATTCAAGAATTTATGGTCCCCATTCATTAGGAAATATGATATGTTGATATTTGAATTCATGTTTAATATCACTTGTGTTCTAATATTATTCTTTATTTATTTATAAAAAGAGAGCGGTGCAATTGTTTTTAACCATGACAAATATATTAAAGGGTTTTATGATAATACTTAATTTTGACATCATTTTTTTTATGAATTAAAATATATTTGAAACTTTATTGAGTTTAATTTTTGTTCTATCACAAAATTATAAATTAAAGAAAAAAAAAGTTCTTTTATACTATCTTCTTTTCTAATTAAAAAAAAAAAAAAGGTTTTATCATTGTTTTTGACCTGGGCTGAGTGGATTATCAGCATGAAGCATAAAGCAATAGAATAAATGCTTTTACCAAAAGTATGAAATTAATAATTAATAAGATAACAAAATTGGTAATTCTTTGGACCACATTATAAACAAATTTACCTCTAAAAAGATAGACAAATTGGCCTAAACAAACCATATTGTGAAGTGAATCTAAGCATTATTCTGTTCATCTAATTGTGGGATACGTTTTGTTTTAAATTAAATAAGTATTATCCCCATCCAAGTTTGTTTGGTAGAATATTTTTATTCAAAAATCAGATATTTAATATTCACATGTTACGAGAAATGGGTAAATAGCACAAAAGATCCCTATCTTTCAATATCATTGTAAAAAAATCTCCACCTTTCATTTTTTTGGTATTTTCACACCTATTTTCACATTTTATTGTGCAGAAGGTCATTTTCATCTATTTTTTCAATAAAAATGCGATTTTACCTTTCTATTCAAATAAAACAAAAAGAAATGAGATGAAAGAATAAAAAATTAATTGCAACAAAAAAATCATTCATCTTCTTCCTCCTTCCTATTGTACCATGGGATCTTGCTGCTAAAAGGAAGATTTACATTACCTAGACAAGAAGTTAAATTTCATA
This sequence comes from Osmanthus fragrans, assembly GCA_019395295.1. Classification (NCBI taxonomy): domain Eukaryota; kingdom Viridiplantae; phylum Streptophyta; class Magnoliopsida; order Lamiales; family Oleaceae; genus Osmanthus; species Osmanthus fragrans. Next base: position 6,059,374 of record CM033363.1, on the reverse strand, counting down.
AAATATAAAATGCTAGCTGATCTTGTTTTATCAAGTCTATTAGCATGTCAAACGAAATCAAATTATAAACTCAATTAACATCATAAGCTAAAAAAAACTTTCTCAAGCATTCACGAAATTTAACTTACTTACAGACATTGTATCCAAAACTCAAACCCACAAATCTTTTTCACAGATCAAACACAAGAAAAAAATTTAATTAATAAAAAGTCATAAAAAAATCTCACAATCAATTGAAACATTGGTTTCAATCAAATAATAACATAATTCCTAAGACCCACAAAAGGAAAAACCAAAAAGGGTACCTCGAGTTCTTGATCTAGCGTTTGAGATGATGGGGAGTCCGAAAAAATATCTTGATAGTGTTTTCGAAACTCTATCTTTTATTGCATGCATTTTTTGGGTTCTAATTTCTATATGAACAAAATCTGAATGAAAAATGAAGAAATCCAGAATCTACTGAGGCTTAGAATTTCGCAGACGTATACATGTGTCGTGTAGGTTTATTGTACCAGAGAAAGAAAAAAGTTGATGTGGAAGAGTGGGGCAGTGAAAAGGGAGAGACAAATGTAAAGAGTACCGACTGTTTTTTCATTATAGAAAAAGTTTCTCGTTTGGTAGCAAGCTCCCTTAGTGCAACAGAAAGAAGATGGAGGAAGAAGATGAATGATCTTTTTTTTTTAGTTTTGCTTTTTCATTATGTTTTTGTGATTATTTGTAATTTTTTGAAAATTTGGGACTATTGTTGCAATTAATTCTTTATCATTTCATTACATTTATTTTTGTTTTATTTGAATAGAAGGGTAAAATCATCTTTTGATTGAAAAAATAGATGAAAATGACATTCTGAGCAATAAAATGTGAATGTAAGGATGAAAATGCTAAAAAAATAAAATAAAAGGTGAGAATATTTTGTACAATGACACTGAAAGGTAGGGACGCTCTATGCTATTTACCCTATGAGAAATGATTTCAAATATTTTTCAACTCATTTCTCAAAACAACGTATATTATCATATTGTGATTTAACTTTAGGGATTGACAGTGACACACTTCTTCTCTCAAATTAAAAGAATCCAACCATGATTCTATCGTTATACATGTCTTCTCGATTGACAAATTAGTTTGAACTTAACTTTAAAATTATAGATTTTCAAATCAGAATCCTTGATGTGAAATCTCAACTATTGTGTTTTGATGAATACGGTTTGTGCTCCAAAATTCTCAAAATTGTATTTTGTCAGAGCACAATATACCTCGTTGTGACGACAAATGAGATTCCACCTATCTCCAACCTATCTAATTATGGCAACAAATGAGATTCAACTAAACACTTTGATGAATATTTTGAAGTTTTTAGAATTTTATTTATCGTTGCGATAAATGAGATTTCACCATCACCAAACACTCTTGTTAAACCCTTCACCTCACCCCCACCGAATGAAGTGTAAAATTGACCCAAAATATGCATAGGAAATCAGGCATACGTTAAACTAAAAAGGAGCACAAAGACAGGCCAGCCATGTGATGTATGGCATTGTGACACATAGGACAGGTGCTTGGCGTGGAGATTGAAAACAACAACTAAAAAAAAGGGGAAACGAAAACGAAATACATTTCCCTTCCCCACCCTACGCCCCACCACATCGGCGCGCCTTGGAGTATGAGTTGAAAACAATAACACCTTTCACAAGAAAAAGGGGTTATTAATTTGGCAAGCCACCCTCAACGGGAATCCACCACAGATATTTTTTTTTAACATGTCGTTTTTCATTTAAATTTTATTTTCATTTACTTCTTATCACTGGGAACAGCTAAGCCTAAGAGGGACGAATCCTCATTGCTGACTTAAGAAATTATTTGCATTAATGAGAAATTCAGCTTATATTGTTTAATTTTTCGTTTGTCTGTACATAACGATGGAGGATGTGGCCTGGCCCTGTGGGCTATTGGTCGATTGTTTTGAGTAAATTAAACTGTCCTCATTAATCCCCCCAACCATCTCTCAGTTTCTGTTCTTTTTCACACCATACAACCCGATTTTTCATTTTCATCTCCTTTCAATCTAAAACTCTGTATATTTTTCTGTTTAAGTTTCTGTTTTTCATTTTTCTACTTCTAAAGAGTGAAAATAGAGGTGGGTTTAGAGATTTTATTATTATTTTTCAAAGCCCACATTTCTTTGGCTGAAGGAATTTCTTTTGACTATTGTTTCGATTCTCAGGTCTCGAGTTTAGATCTATTGCTGAATCTGCTGCTCTATTGGCAGGTAAAATGTTTAGATTGTGTCATTTCTGTATTGAACTTTTGATGATACAATCCTGTTAACTCCTTTTGATTTGATTTTTTATTTATTTTTTTGTTCAAAATTTAATCATTAATATTTTTTATTTTCTGGTTTCTGGGATTTTTTTTCACCCTTCTGGGTGGGTTTAGCTACTTGTTGTTCCTTTGTTTTTGGAAAACAAAAGAAGTGTACTGGCTCCTTGAATTTCTAAACCCTTCAATGGTTTTAATCTGTTAAGGGTTTGATGTTATGGAGGTAATTCATCATTGATTATGTTTGTTAATTTCTGAATTTGTACCAAAGATTTTCTTCACTTCCACTAGAAAAATATTGTTTGATTCATAAAACAAAGTTTCTTGCTGAATGTATATATGAATAAGCTAGTATGTATAAAAAAAATTGAAATAAATAAATGATTTTTTATTGTTTTTCTTTTTCCTTTAAGTATAATATTTGCTGTTTGTTGATGTTCTTGTTTCCATCTTTACTTAGTGTAAAGGTTGGGATGTCATAAAAAATGCTATTGTATTCAATTTGGTTTTTCAGGTTGTTGGGTGTTTACTAACAGCTGATGTCTTTGTATTGATGCTTCTAGTTGTTTGATATTGATGGTTCTTGTTCAAGCTTATATGTTTCATTATTTGCTTGGGGTTAGAATTCTGAATAGTATTAAACCTTGTTGAGATATGGGACAACAATGATTTTCTCAGGTGTAATTAATGCTCTTATGCTAATGCAGTCATGTTTGTTGATTTGGAATTTTTGTTATCTGTGAAAAAAATATTTTTGTAGCATTGATGAGAAAGAGATTGCAATGTGCTTATTTCGAGCAACGTGGCATTGATGTGGAGGGATTCCTGTGAGACTGGGATAATGATGTGCTCATGATGACAAATAAAAATTGTCTGAACGTGGTCGGATGATGAGAAAAAATTGATTAGGTTATCTATCTGTTTGGATACACCCAGTGGTGGTACATTTGAGCTACCAATAAATACGGTGTCTGACAGATGGTTCACACATGTCATTAGAGGAATTAATAGAATGTGTCGTTGCGGTTAAATGATTTATCCTTTTTATTGGATTTTTCTATCTTTACTATTGTTAATAGGTGATGCCTTTTTATTCAAAGAATTTTGGCTTTTTAAATGTAGATCGTCATTGTTTTATTGGCACCCATTATTTGGTGGTTTTGGTTAACATTCATTAATTATTCTTGCTATACGAACTCATTGTACATGATGTACCCTTTTAAACTTATCGATTATTGAAATTTCTTTAACACTTGTGGGTTTATGTTCTAGGTTTGCTGAAAAATTACGGTTCTGGATATTCTTTCTCCATTGGTTTGGAATCTGTCTGGAGTGTTTGAGCAAATCAAACGGTAGCCTTAATGCAAGGGCAAAGGAGTGCTTTCTGTACCCTGGCTGAAAGTTTGAGCTCGGATCACGGGTCAACATCAAGTGATGCTGGAATAAATCAACTGATATCCTGGAGTAATACCCAGACTTCTGCTCAGAATCAACTATCAGATTATATGATGTCAAGTGATGCTGATGTTACATATCTTGGCCATGCTAGCCATGACGAGCAGACTTTAAGTGTGTGGAATGTGGGTGAAACTAGTTCTAGTCGTGCACAAAATCAAACTGAACAAAATGAGAGAAAAACAGAAGATGGCTGGCCATCATTTATGAGCTTTCACTCTGGAGCTGCTCATACCTTAGATGAAAGACAATATGAATCATCTGATATCCTTTTATTGGATAATGTTGACGTAAACTCAAATAACAATCAGACTACAAATGGCCCGTTTCTGTTGCAAAATTCTAGTTCTGACATCTGTAATAGGGATCTTAATATGGGTTCTGGGTCGGACCACGAAGATGATGACTGCCAGGTAGTGGAGCGTCCTAACACATTCAAATCTAATGGATCTTCAAATGGGCAGACACCCTTTGCCAGTAGTTCCTCTGATCCTTTTGGGATGTCTTCTGATAGTGGTGGATATTTGATGGAGGAAAGTGAAGGCGGGCCAGGTTGTTCTTTGGATGGTCGACGCTTATCTTGCAAAAGAAAAGCATTTGAAGGAAATGTGGGACAATCTTCTGGAACTGGAAGTTCAACATATTTTCAGCATGCTGAAAGAAGTCTGTGGCATGCCATGCCGGCTACTCAGGGTGCCATGAGCAGCAGAAGTATGTCAACATCAATCGATGACATTCTTGCCATTGATGAAGTGTCAGCACAGGCAAACCCAAGATTGGGGCTTTGTGTTGGAAGATCTGCTTCTACAAGTCCTCTGACTCTGAATGCTTCAGGGACTGCTGAAAGTTCCCAACAAAATTTCCGCTTGCAGATAAATGGCTCAAACCAACAAGATTCTATAGCTGGTAACCTGTTTTCTATGGAGTCTAATGTTGGAAACACAAGTTTTCCATCTTCCCAGCATTCATCAAGATTACGTCTTTGTAATCATGTATTTGACTCGATGGCTGCATCTACAGAAGAAAATGAAGGTTTTCATGTAACTTCTGGTTTGCATATTCCTCCTGTTCGCCGGAGGCGACAGTCTAAGTGGAATGAGGCATCTAGCTCAGGAGCCAGTAGTTCATCACCTTCTGCTATTTCTGAGGAGAGGGATGTTGTGCTTTATGAAGAAACTCCCACAAGAAGGTTGCCAAGAAACATTTCAGAACATCATGTGTTTGCTTCTGCTTCTGAGATGAGAAGTTCATCTCAAAGTCCTCCTATAATGCGTACAACTGGTGGTAACATCAGTGTGGCTGGAAATGTTGCATCTTCTTCTCGTGCAGGCTCTACTTCCGGAGTCAACTCATCTACACCTAGTTGGTCCCATCGGAGTTCTCCACTATATCCACGGAGACTGTCCGAAATTGTTCGAAGATCTTTGCTGACCTCAGCAGGTACAGAGTCTGGAAGCCAGACCAGCAATCACACTCTGCTGCGTTCTGCTGCCTCCCGGGAGATGGCAATTTCATCTGCATCTGATAATCATGAGCGTCATTTGCCAAATTCAAGGTCAACCATGTTGGAGAGACATCTTGATGGAGCTTCTGGAGTACCTTATTCGCTGCGAACTATGGCTGCTTCCAGTGAAGGAAGAAACAGTAGGCTAGTCTCTGAGGTAAGTACTATATCTTGTTATTCTCTACACATTATAAACATAATATGAATAAATAATATGAGCTTGTCGTTTTATTGCCGTGTTACATACAGCTGGAATTTAGACTTGTTGATTGTGACCTGGATTCTAAGAATATCTTGTTTAATTTGGATTCTGCACTGGGATCAGAATTGACCTTTTCCACATGTACATCTTTATAGCCCGTAAGATATTTGGATTCTGGAAGTATACATCATGCCAAAGTTCTAGAGATACTTGGACAGTTCAAGTACTCTTGATTGGTTTTCATCTGTGAATGCTTATGTACTCTGAATTACTAAACACAGTCAATGTTCTATAATAAATAGAAGCTATCACTCGACACAATCTTATGGTACATCTGAATTACTTTTTGGTCAGTCGTGTAATACAATTATATATGCATGATCCTTAGTGCCCTTAGCCTTTGAACGACGATACATAACTTGCCATTGGTAATTAATGTGGGCTTGTATCAGCCCCAAAAATCCAAAACGCACTGCAATTTTACCATAACTATGATGTTGTGCATGCATCAGGGATAGAAAAAGGAAAAGGAGATTACATTGTTTGTCTTATACCTAATATGCTAATGCTCTTCCCCTACTAATTTCGACCGACCATGAAACACTTGAGTCTGAATTGTATGGAAGGCAGGATGGTGTCAGACATACTCTTTATCCCTCTCTCTCTTTCTTCTATTAGCTTTTGAACATAATCCTTAAGTCTTATTTCTTCATTATCCTTCCACAATGGCTTTACTCTTAAGAACACAAAATTTTGTCTTTTCACGTTTCCTTGTGAAACATTGTTGCTTCGAGATGTCACTGTAGCACGGGTACTTCAATTAGGGTAGCATGTCAGTACCGACACTCCACGAACATTCTACCATAAACATTTTTCATTTAATTATTAAAAATAATATATACTTTTTTTTAACTAAAAATTATTACTAAATAACAAATAGGTACTCATATTTAAAAGATATCAACAAGAAAAATTAATAACAAGTATAAAACTAAATTTACACTCTATAAATGATGAATTTTAAAGAATTTAATCAACGTGTAAGCTACGTGTCATGTCGGTACTTTTTTTTAAAAATTGCGTGTCCACGTATCCGATACGCATTGTGTCGGTCCATCATAGATGGATGTGGGCTTTTCAAATACTTAATGTGGGTAGCATACTTGTGATACATGCTCATTGATAGATGATGCTCTTGTGAGTTGAATAGTGTTTGCTATTTCTGTTTAACTTTCATATGTTTGTGAGTCCAAGACGAGATTTTTGGTTATGATACAGCTCATCATGCTTCAATCAGTTTATATGTTAGTCTGGCAGAGCATGTGTTATTTTATACTGTTGGAAAGAAAAAAATTCCCTCTAATTGTTTTATGAAATTATTATTCAAATAAAAATAATCATGCTTATTTTTCTTTTTAGCAGATTCGAAATGTTCTGGATCTTATGCGAAGAGGAGAAGGCTTAAGATTTGAGGTTAGATTATTTATACTTCATTATTTGTATACACTAAGTCCCTGTTTGATTCCCATTTTTCCCAAAATTCATTTTTCTCATTTCTTTTTTCAACAACATTCTTTATTAAAATAATAGTACACGCAAATCAAGTTTTTTTTTTTTTTAACCACACATTCCCTATCAATTTACCATTCCAAAATACATTCTTCAAAAAGAATGTGTATCAAACACCCCCTAAATTTTGCAACTGTTGGCATATAAAGACTTGTTTGCATATTTCATTTTATTTTATTTTTTAATCTTGATTACACCCCTCCACTTACATGCTCATATAAAGTGACTCTATTATCTCATCAAATAGCAATGTCTTTTGGTTACTTGTGGCATTAGTCATAGACAAATTTTTGATTGGAGGTGAAGCCAGTGAGACATTAACACTGTTAAATTATATTGTAAAGTTGATGTAAGGTTTGTTGAGAAGAGGGACACAGCCAGGACCGTAACTCAGTGGGGGAAATATTAAAATCCATTACTCAATCTTATTTTAATCATCAATGAACCTTCCCGATCTCAACCTGAAAAATGTACTCAAATCTTAAGAAACCTTCCATATTAAAAAGATCAAGTAGTTGTTGCTTTGTTTCTAGCCGTAGCTGTCGAATATGTGTTTCCACTTAGTAAGTTAATATTTTAGTTAATATGTCTAATTAATAAGTAAAAGTTAGCCAAACATATAATGTTAACTGCAGAATGCTCTGGAACCTTCTTTTCTTCATTGTAACTTCAACCCCAACATACTACTTTGGAAAGTGTAAAACACATCCCGTGTCTGCGCGTGCAATTTTATATCGATACACCGATATTTCCTTCTCTCTCCAACTCTATACTCTCTTTTTAAGCCTCACAAAGCAGATTTCACCTGCAATCAATTCCTTTGCTCATTGATTTAATCGGTAACAAGGTTCTTGATTGTTGAAGATCTGGGACCAGCATTGCCACTCCTACAGTCGCCAACTTGCCACAATAGCAGATTGCACTTGCATAGTCTGTAACAACTACAATTGTGATTTCATAGCTTCTTCCACTGTTGCTGCTGCTAAATCTCATATTGGAAAAGTTCATAGTTTGTATCTCTCTTGGGTATCTGTCTTAATATATGTGTGTGTGTGTGTAAATATATATGTTCTACTTTCCCTCTCCAATTTGGGTATTTTTCATTAATTCCCATTCTTGCATGTTTTTCTCCTCCACCATACACCGTAATCACTGTTGCCATCGGAAGTTCATTTAGCCTCAAAGTCCTCACTCCTAAGAAATTTTTTGCCCCAAAATTCTGTGAGGGAAACTGACCTCAGTGGCCCCATGTAGCTCCACCCTGTTGAGAAGTTCATGCCATTTGGTTAGGCCTTCTTTGTTGATGATTGAAATTAGTAAAGATGCACAACTGCAGTAGCTTGTAGGAATAAGTTGGGCATCAGATTGACTAGCATATTTGTGTTTTCACCACACATGAGCATGTTTGTCTAAGCTTAAAAGTAAGTTGAAGTTCAAGTAATTTTTTGTTTCTAAATGTGTGTGGATAATTTATGTTTTCTTATTTTTAAGTGAAAAAGTTGGTTATTTTGGAAGTAAGTCTTAGTTTACTGACAAAGTAATTAAGTTATTTCTATTTATATACATGGAAATAAACTTTTAAAGCTTGGCTAAACATGCTAATGGTCAATCATTGGAGCTGGGCTCAAGGTGGTGCTTTTATCGTTGTCATAGTGAATGAGATATTATGACCATATCGTCCGAATAAATGTGTTTCTAGTGAGGTACGAAAGATCACTCAGCTGTTTTAGTGTTGGTTTTTTGTGCAAGGATTCAAAAACTATGCACCCCTCCCTCCCTTCCCTCTTTATCTTCTGCAGGACAATGGGGTGGGAGTAATGCATGCAAGATACACTCGTCATGATATTTAATATTTCTGGTAAACAAGCTTGTAGTTGCATCTGCATGGGATCTGATACGAAATGAAATTAGTTGGAATATGAACACTGTAGTATTCTGTATTTTCTGATGCTTTTACATCAATCCTAAAAGAAAGACATAATTTCTCATTTTATATTTTTGTGGAATCGTTTTTCTGAATCCAATATCTGCTTCCGCTTGTGCTTGTGCACTAGGATGTCATGATCCTCGATCAGTCGGTTCTTTTTGGGATGGCCGATATGCATGATAGACATCGGGATATGCGTCTAGATGTAGATAACATGTCTTATGAGGTGAGAAATATGGATTACTTTCTATAATGTCATTGGTTTCCTGATATAACTGTATATTATTTAAAAAATTTCATCCAACAGGAGTTGTTGGCATTGGAGGAGCGCATCGGAAATGTCTGCACTGGACTGAGTGAAGAAACCATTGTAAGCTGTTTGAAGCAAAGGAAATATGTAGACGTTAAAATAGAAGGTCAAACAGAGACTGAGCCTTGCTGTATATGTCAGGTAAAACGTTTTCTTCGTACTTGAAATATCTGTAGTATTCAAATTGGAGGGAAAACTCGCATCCTCTGTCCCCTATTTGTTGCTAGAGTAGCATGTTGGTCACGAACCTTTCATTAGAGTTGCACAATCTGTCCTTAACGACGGGAACCTTCCCAATCTCTATTAAATCATTATGCTACTATCATGGAAACATGCTTCTCTTTAAATTTCTGGCATCTGCCCAACCTGGAAAACAAAATATATTTCTGAAGATTGGATGGTTTTCCCGCCTTAGGGACTGATTGTACAACTATAATGAAAGGTTGATGACCAACTTGATCATTTTGTTTGGGTTCAACATGCTACCGATGCAATAGATTGAAGGACCAATCATGCAATTTTCCCTATTTCTTCTATGAATTTATATGGTTTAATTGCTGTAGTATTCCATGCAGGAAGAGTATAAAGATGGAGAAGATCTTGGAACACTGGAGTGCAAGCATGACTTTCATGCAGAATGCATTAAACAATGGCTAATGCACAAAAAATTGTGCCCAATTTGTAAAATGACGGGATTGTCTACCTAAGACGGGGGTAAGCAATTCGGGCCACTGGTTTCTTCCCTGGTTGAAACGGGTTGTCGCAGGCGCAGAAAAGTATCTGCTTAGTATGCTTGACCAGTAAGTGGAGTATGTGTTCATCCATTCCACAACTCTTCTTAGCATTAGGAAATATTTCTTTTCCCTTGCTATAGTCAAGTCTCCTGGTGGAAGTTGAAACTGATTAACAAGAGTAGAACCCTTTTTTGGATTTATTTTTAGTCTTAAATTGCACTGGTTTAATCGAAATTAAACGATTCTATGCAGTTAATTTTGCATTTGTCTATTTATTTGTTCAAATGTTGGAAATAAATGAGAAAACACCGATATCTTTAAAGGCAGGCTAGCTATCGGCAAAAGTCGGGAGGGTAAAGCCCTTTATGATTCACAACCTGAATACTTTTGCTTGGCAGTGGCCTCACGGAACCGAGGTTGATATTGTCAGCCTTCAGTTTTAAAATTTGATGTTTTATTGATGATATTGTACACCTACTATGCTTAAAACATGCTCAACAAAATCAGCATCAAAATACATTTATCCATTGGGTCCGTTACTAGCAATTGAATACAATGGTACTGTAGGTGATGGTGGCAAAGTGGCAGTACCATATCTTCTGAACTCAACTGAGTTGTATTCTTCAAATTTGATTCTATACAAAATCCTAAATGTACTGTACCAATTTGAATGTCCATCATCGTGTTGAACTTGTGCTGATTGATTTTTTTAGATTCTGCACGATTCTGTAAGATGTATAATTGAGACCTTATCAGCCCCTCCAATACAACCTGGGCACCCTCGCGAACCTTTAATACTCCACCCTCACCAAAGACCACGTAACCCTTTGAATCAAGGATAGACAATGAGATGAGATTTTTTTTTTTAAAATCTGGAACATGTCGAACTTGGCCAAGTGCTCTAATTGTCTCATCCATTAGCTTCAATCTGACTTTTCCAATTCCATAAACTCAACAAGGTGCGTTGTTTCCCATAATTACAACACATTTAAAAACTGTTTCATATATAGTAAACAAGTCCTTATTAGGACATATATGAAATGCACATGATGAATCTAGAATCATATCGTCTTCAGATTTGGATTCAACGTCAGAAATAGCCAAAAGATCTAGATCACTCACATAGTTCTCTGCAAGATCTGCTTTGCCTGAAGTATCTATTTGCTTACCATACTAATTTGTAGCCAACATTTCTTTATTCTGCAATTTGTAGCAATCCATCTTAATGTGCATCATTTTCTTGCAGAAGTTACAAGTTTGATTACCGAACTTAGATTTTGATGTACCCCTTCCGTAACCATCATGAGTAACAAGACCTTCTCCCTTTCTGGCCGCAGATCCAACCAGATGCTTCATCTTCTCCTTTGAAAACAAAACATCGTACACATCCTCTATGGTGAGAGTATCACGACTCTGGAAGATTGTGTCTCAAAATGAAGAAAATGAAGCGGGCAACGAACACAATATGATCAATGCCAAATCTTCTTCATCGTATTTTACTTCCTAAATTTTCAAATCAGTGAAGATCTCCTTAAATACAGTCAGGTGATTATCCAAAGATTCTCCTGTCATGTGATGAGAGTATAATCGTTGCTTCAAATTCAATTTGTTTATTAGACTTTTGCTCATGCACAATTGCTCCAATTTCAGCCATAGTACAGTTGCAAAACTCTCCTTCAAAACGTCTTAAGAATGTCATTCGAGAGATAAGATGAATATGAGAAAGTGTTTTTTTATCCTTCCATAATTTCTCCTTCGAGGTACAAGTTGCAAGCATCTTGTCGATTCCCAACAATGCATCATCCAAATTCATCTGTGCTAAGTAGCTCACATCTTAACCTATCATAGGGAAAATCTAGTGCTCCGATCCAAAAGCGGAATGTTCATCAAGAACAAAAAAAAAACTCGAACAAATCAAACCTTACTTTGATATCACTTGTTATGGAACGAATGAGTACCGGAATTGCTCTAATACCAATTTGTTGAAAATCATATAGAAGTTGTATGGCAAAATATGAAGTCACCTTTCCATAGAGTTTTCTTCCACCCCCCCCCCCCCCCCCTTCCCTATTTGTTTGCATAAAAATACAATAGATGAATAGTCATTCGATCTAAAATTCTTTATTGAATATCTTAATTTTCTATCAGAATAAAACATAAGTATCCACTCACTATCATTATTAACTAATAATAAGTGTGAAAATAATTTTCTTTTGTGGAAATCCGGGATAAGAGGCGATTCAAAGTGTAATAGAAAGTTATCTCAAAAGGCTACCACTTTGATAGAAATATAATGTTTTCAATTTGAACGTTTACTATGACAAAAATGAGTCTCAATCTTTGGCTAAAAATGGAATATAACTTGTGCGATTGGAAATTGATTTGTGATGATAATTTGATCATATTTCATTCATTTTTTTACTTCTAATTACATCAAATTAACTCCTATCCAATGTTTTATAAATCTACCCAAGCATTGACCCGAAAATTTAAAAGGCTAAAGGGTAAAAGGGTCAAACCAGGAATTTTCAAAAAATTTAAAAAAAATGTATAATGAATCCAAAAAGTGAATAATGTCAACATGTAAACTTAAATAGTTAAAATTGAAAACTTGATAGTTTTGTATCATCTATCACCAATAAAAATGCCAAAGTAATAACTGAATCCAAAAAGTGTACTAACACATAAAAGATTAAGTAGTTAAATTTTGTCTTCATCGTTTTCATCTAATAGCCTTAATCCTTAATCACTTCCACGGTCACTTGAACCACCAAAATGATGAATAACGTCAAATGCATCTAAATCACCCATCTATGTGGTATGAAGCTCGTCATTATTTCTATTGTCATATTTCTTCTTGAATTCTCTAAGTTACAATTCTCACTCACATTCCTAGTTTTAATTCTTCGAGAATAAGACTTAGTTGAGTCCGAATTAGTTCTTTGAAGCACTTGAGTGAAAGTATTGAATGAAAAAACGCAAGAGTGGTAAGACGATTGGAGGAAAAAGCCGATCGAGTGATAGAGGAGCGTAAATACATGAGGCATATATTACATTAGATTTGAGATGTCTGACAAGGATGATTCTACTTCAAGCAAGAACAACAATCAAGTTAACATGTCGGAAGAATTGATACGACGATTCAGAAGGTTGTTTGAAGATGTGAGGGACATGCTTGATAGGCAAGAGGCATGGATGGGAAGGCAAGACTCATTGCTTGTCAATTTAGATAGGGATCAATCTAAGGAAGTTCCTAATGCAAGGAGGCAAGATAGACTGGAGCCAAGGGTGTAGAATCGTGTGGAATATGAAGCAAACAGTGGCACTGATGAGGGTACATTAGTGGACGTCGAGATAGGAAGAATGTGGGATAGAGGAGTTAGGCATGAAAAGAGAGGTAGAGACCTTGCAAGAGATAGAGTTGACGGTAGTATGGGCAACATCAAAATGATCATTCCTTCATTCAAAGGAAGAAGTGATCGGAAGCCTACTTGGAGTGAAAAAATAAATTTGAACTGATATTTGATTGCCACAACTACTCGGAGGAAAAGAAGGTAAAAATTGCAGTCCTCGAATTCACCGATTACGCTATTACTTGGTGAGATCAAGTAGTGACAACTAGCAGGAGAAATCGTGAGCGGCCTATTAATACATGGGATGAATTGAAGGCTATCACGAAGAAGAGGTTTGTCTGTAATTATTACTATAGGGAGCTTCATCAAAAATTGAAAAGCCTCTACCAAGGGTCTAGGAATGTGGAGGACTACCATAAGGAAATGGAGATGATCATGATTAGAGCGAATGTAGAGGAGTATAGGAAGGACACTATGGCTCTGTTTTTAAATAGGTTGAATAGGAAAATAGCTAATGTAGTGGAATTACAACATTATGTGGAGTTGAAGGATATGTTACATGTGGCTATAAATGTGGAGAGACAATTGAAGAGGAAGGGAACACCTAGGTATCCATCGGACCACTTTATGGAAGTCGGATTGGGATGCTAATAGAGACGATGGGGCTATTTCGAGTAGTATGACTTAACCACAGGGAGAATGGAGGAAATTGGTAGCAAAACTACACCCAAAGAGGATTCCCAACCTTCGAGGAGCTGGGATATTAAATGCTTTGAGTGCTTGGGATCGAGGTACGTTGCTTCTTATTGTCCAAATAAAAAGGCAATGATCTTGCATGCCAAGGGGGGAGTAGTGAGTGATAGTGATGGTGAAGTAGTAGAATATCCGATTGAAGGGAAAGCACTTGTGGTGGTGCGTGCTCTTAATACACAAATCAAAGTGGATGAAGAGGAGCAACAACAAGAGAACATCTTTCATACTAGATACCATGTCAAAAAAAGGTATGTAGTTTGATCATTGATGGGGTAGTTATACTAATATTGCTAGTACTACGCTTGTTGAGAAATTAGGATTGACTACGACAAAACATCATAAACATTATAAATTATAGTAGGTAGATGATTATGGAGAGGATAAGGTGAATAAGAGAGTATTGGTGACTCGATTGGGAAGTATAGTGATGAAGTGCTATGTGACGTAGTTCCTTTGCATGCTGGGCACATTTTGTTGGGTAGGCCATAATAGTATGATAGGAAGGTGAAACATGATGGATTCAAGAATATGCACAACTTTGTAAAAGATGAGAGAGCTATTACTCTTGTACCCTTAACAGTACAAGTCTACGAAGACCAATTGAAATTGAGAGGTGAGAAATAAAAGAAAAACAAAGAGAGGTAAAATGAGAGTAGGTGTAACGCCCCGAGTTCCGCGGACCCGGAACGCTACGTCATCTTCTCTTTGCCCTAATTTAACTGAAAAGTTTGGCGGAATAACTAATTTTTAAAAGCATCACATTTAAAATTTGTGAACGTTAACGGCAATAAACTTCATTAGAATTAATTTAAAGAAAATTTATTAAACTTTAAAACTCAAGTTTGAAATAGCGGAAACGACAAGGTAAGTTCATAACGTTCAAATGAGTGAAATTTAAAAGTAAATTGAAAGCAATTAACTACTATTATTCGTTCATGCCACCACTGCCCATCAAACTCGGCCGTCTCCAAAATCTGCAAATATTGTTAAAATAGTGGAATGAGCATTTCGAAGAAATACTCAGTAGACTCATCGCCAGTAATTAATTTACAGAATAATTGAACACATAACTATGCAATTTATACAGTGATATTCTCATGGGCTTATTTTCTTTGAAAAATCATAGGCTCTTTAAAATCATAGGGTGTGGGTAGTCTGTCTCGTGCATTTAAGCAAGTAAGTTATGCATAACATCATCTTATCTCATAAGAGATTCTCTTTCTTCTCATGCAGTTAAGCATATAAGTTACGACAAGCATAACAACATAATCTATCTCATAAGAGATTCTCATCTTATGCATTAAAGCATATAAATCACGTAAAGTCACATAATACATGCAATTATAATTTAAACTAATTAATGGGGGCGAGTCTACCTCGATCTATCTCGAGTCGTAAAAATTGGAGCGGGAAGAAAATCTCAGTTCCTCAATCGTTCGCACGTTTCGTCTAGCCAAAAATAGAAAATAACTTTGAATTAGTGTTTTTGAAATCTTTAAGGATTAAAAACAATAAAAATAAAGTTTAGGGACTTAATTGAAATTTATTAAAACTGAAAATAAAAGTTTAAGGGCTAAAATTGAACTTTTCTAAAATAGGGACTAAATTGGGAATTGGTTAAAACTGAAATTAAGAATTCGGGGACTGAAATTGACTTTTTTCGAAATCTGAGGGCTGATTTGTTTTTAAAACATAAATTTGGGCTGTTCTTCTTTTAAAAACCAAACTTTGGGCTGAAATAAATCATTTTAAAACATGGGGGACCA